>JAGFBZ010002662.1:1105000-1468847 GCA_018398805.1 Hirundichthys speculiger
ACACATCTGTGCCACTAGATGGAGCTGCACTGCAGTAACCAGCTAGAGAACAGCAGGACAGTGAACACATGGAGCAGATCTGATGATAAATGGAGGAATGACGCGATTGTCTTGAACAAAGGGGTTTGAAAGTTTTTTTAGACAGAATTGTTAATATTGCTACCTGAATTGCTAACCGAACTGTAAAGTACACTGATTTTTACCGCTCTCCATGTCTGTTTAAACTTTTCCGCTAGTTTACCTGCCAATTATCTTCCTGTTCCGCAGCAGCCAGTAACAGACTTTTCAAAACAAAAGCACATGAGCAACATGCGTTAATGCACGATAAAATAAATGTAGGCGTTAATAAATTAATGCGTTAACGCGATAATGAAGCGTTAACTTGCCCAACCCTAATTGTAATACACTTTATGAATAAAGCTGAACTGAAGTTGACGCTCTGACACATGTTGCAATGCAACTTTCACCCACCGCAGGTGCACGTCATTGCGTCTCACGTCAGGAGCTAACACATAAACATGTGTTATGCTGCCTCCATGTGGTCAGAAGCTGTATAGCTACCTAGATTTTTAAGCCTTTTGACATAAATTGAAGGATTGTGAGATTAAATCAGAATGAAAAGCCGACCTATTAAAATTATTCTGGTGATCTTTGATCGACTGTTGATCACACTCAGCTTCCGCAGAAGTCAAACTACATCAGTAAACCGAATTAAACACAAGAATTATTCAAATACTGAAGAAAATGAAATATGCTGGGGCAGGTGGAATTGTCCTTTTTTGTTTAAAAAGGTTCCCAACTGATTGAAACATTTTAAATGTGACATTTTTTACTCTTCATAAATGAAGTCAGACTGTGGAGGCTGGGGCTTTGCTTCCATCTCTGGTTTCTCCACGGGTCTCTGATTGCAACATCTGCTGTTGGCTGTGATTAATTCCCTCATTACATGCACCTCCTGATTTTGTTTGTTCTTTGCCAGATCCTCGTCTTCACAAACATTTGTTCCCACCCAATTTCCTTCTTTCTTCTTTTTCTGCTTATTGGTGCTGGATTCATCAGTTTTTGGACAGCTTCCAGACATCTTGCCCTCTGGTGACTCCTGTTAAGTACATTGTGTGGTGTTTTGGTTTATCAAAGTCTCTGAGGATGCTGCCCGTGGGTGCATGGCCATCTATCCATCCGTTTAGTTATTTATAACAATTTAAAAAACAATAAAGCTTCTACCTGGCTGTTCCCATGGGACACACACATGAAAATTCACACAGAGCATTCATTTCGACTTGCCAACAGCATATGAATCATGGAATTACAAAAGGGCCCAACTCCATGATTTTTGTGAAATCCAGGTTATCTCCCTATCTTGTACATTAGGTTAAGAGGTATCAAAATGAATTGAAGAAAGGCCCAACTCCAGTTCATAAAGCTGTTAACTAAGGTGTTGTTTTTTGCCTTGAGTTGAAGAACGGCCCATGTGCTGGGGAGAAAAAACGCTCTCCTGAAAAATATACCTCGGTGGAGTTGGGCCCTTTTGTAACTCCATGATTCATATGTAGCCTCGACCTGCTGATCACCTCTCAACGCGTTACCACCATGCTTGAAGCAATCCAGGAAGTAACAAAAACTGCAATTCCTGCACCGCCCACTAGGTGGCTCCAAAACAGAGGACTCCCATGGGAAATCCAGTCAAATATAAATTTGGCTTGTCCAACTGCAACGTGTGCATGCGAGGACAGACTGGTGTGTTGTTTCGGATTTTGTTCCTGTTTATCGATGCTTGAAACGAGGGCGTTTGGGTTGATTTGATCAAAATGAACGTAAAGAAATGTCAATTATCATCCTGAATGTAGAAAAAAAAAAAGCGGAGCCAGACGAAATAACATAGCCAACTGTAACTGAACCGCGGCTTCCCAGTCCTGTCCGCCCTGCCCTTTTTACACGTTGTTGCTCTTCTTCGTACTTCCAGTTACTACTTCTTCATCGTAGCTACGCTGGGTTTCACACAGCTGCGTTGAGGCGACGCATGGTATGGTGTTCCTTCGTCACACCAAAAAATAACCAGTCATTTCTTCCCTCTGTAGCACTGTAGCTCTAACAGATTTCACGTTAAAATGTCATTTAAAACAAAACTTGCGTAACCTCCGACCTGCCGGTTACTTTACTTTTATTTCTAATCCCTCCAAGTGCCCACGGCACTGCGAAAAATGCCAACACGAGCCGGAAAGTCCTGGGATATGCCGAACGAAGGTGAAGGCCTATCAGAAGCACCGGTTCTAAGCAAGGGAGAGGATCCGTTGGCGAACACATCGAACACAGACATTCAAGCTGTGTTGGCCGCCATAGCATCACTGCAACCGGAACTGTCCCAAGCTAAGTCAGATATTTGCGACAAAATCGATGAGTACCGTGAGTACAGCTTTGAGATCCAAAACTGACGCTCTGAGAACAGAAAATGGCGCCGTATTTGTGGGGGTAAACAACCGATTACACTCCCAAAATGAGATGTTGAAAAGTTTAGAAGCTAACGCTAATGCTACTTCTGACACCGTTGCGGACCTTAAAATTACGGTAAAGTGGCTACATAGCCAAGTTGAACAACTGTCAGAGAAGTGTTTGGATCTAGAGGGACGGTCTAAGCGTCAGAATTTGAGAATCGCTGGAGTCAAGGAAGGGGAAGAAAAAGGCCAGAAAGCCAGGGATTTAGCCCAGCTGATTATGGAGGTTTTACAGCTGGAGGAAAAACCAAATTTCTTCCCTCTCGCTTCACAAATAACTTGCGTGGTTTGAATTAGTCCCACCTCTGTGCGTGATCTCATTGGCCGGTTCTCGCTGTGTAGCTGCAGCTCGACTGGCTGGCACGTCCATTGAGGCGGCAAAAACCTCACGGTACGCCTCACGAGGAATCCCAGGCTATGTTCCTGTCATTTCAACAAGACTGACGGCGGCACGAGCGTGACCCCGTCTTCTTTGCCTGGAATAACCGGAAGGGCCCTGGATGAGTGCGAGTGACAGATATGGTTTATTTGCTCTGTTTTCCAAGGTCGTTTCCACACTGCACCTGTCCGGGTCGACCCAGAGGGGGTTTGGTCACCCCTAGAGGGCACAAAGATGGCCGTGCCGAGAGTGGATGGTAGAGGGGGGACCCCGGCATGTGTGAAAACAACCCGCGCTACATGTAGGAAGTCAACAAAGGCACCTCAGCACTGCAGAAGAGAACCCACACTGCCACCTAGTGTTTGGTGGTGTGATTCCAGACCATCACAAACAACAGCAGACGAACATAAACGCCAGTTTATCCAGGCCAGATGTCCTACGCGCAGGCCATGTTCATGGTTCAAGCTCTGCTATTCCTCCCCAAGACGCGGGACTCGATGTTATTTCACTCCACGTCATGCACCGTTCACGCAGCAGGTAATGTTGAGAATTGTGACGTCGGATGGTTTGAGCTTGTCGGCCAGATTCTTCTGAAAAGACGAATGTTTGCCAAATACACACCCACCGCTACCGAGTCTGTTCCTGCTAATGCGCTTGCAGTAGTTAAGCACCTAATTACCTGCTGTAGTCTTGACTGTAATGAGAGTCGAGGGCAATTTCATTTTTAGTGGGAGTTTTTTTTTTTTCCTTTCTGGATAGAAGTAGTCACTCGTTTCACTGCTGCAATTTTAATTTACTTCAACACTGCTCTTTATGAACTTCACAGTATTACAGGATTACAGCGCCACACTGATAAAGAGTGCAGCTTTTCCTTTTCTTTCATTTTGAAGAAACAAGATCGTCAGGTATTCTAAAACAACAACAAAAAAAGTTTATTTCAACAACTGGTTGCTTCTTCCTGATGAGAGCCCTGTGCATGGGGGGCAGATGATCGTTTAAGATCAGTTTTAATCCCATAGGGACCATTTCCACCTGAGCAAAGACGGGACTCACAGATCGCAACATGTCATGTAAGAGGACTGAAACTCACCGAGCCAGCAGTGGAAGAAGAACAACAAAAAAATATTTTCTTTTTACAGCCCAACTCTGAATTCCTTTTTACCTTTGATGTCTTTTGAAACAGGCCACAGTGATGCATTCAGGCCAAGGTTTTCCTCTGTTGCAGCTGAAGTTAGTTTCCAGCAGACCATCCAAACATCTGAAGACCAAAATATTTACCATCTCTTTTATCACAGGGTGTTATTTCTTCATTTCAAAATGACTACCGCTCAGTACTGTTACTGTTACTGTTACACCTACTACACCACTGTATGCCTCCATTCTCCTTCACGCAATCAAAACTCCTGCAGTTCTTATGTTTAGCACCGTCATCATCATCATTGTTATTATTATTTGCTAAACCACTCAGAGTCTCGACAGTCTCGATCTGAGGCTTGCCGGAGGTCGCGCTGAGGTTGACGTACAGGAGAGGCCCAGACAGGTGGCAGGCGTCCCAGTCTCTGAGTCTCTGCTGTGGGTGGGCGTCCACCCGGAGGTGCCAAACTCCCAGCCAGACTCCCACGGCCTCACCTCGGTCAGGGGGTCTGGCAGGGTCCGAGCCGCGGGTTCAGCTCCGGTTCACCCTGCCCTCGGTCCGACACGGCGCCTATCTTTCCATCGGCCACAGCACGCACTACTTTCGACTCCGTTCGGCCACAAAAGCCGTCACGCCGCACGCTCGTCTGCCTCTCGCTCCTCATCCTGTTCGTCACAGCTTGAGAACTCCGGAGGCAGTTTTTTTTCTGAGCGGGGAGAAATCAAATCAGGCTCCTGGCTAAAAGGTTTTTTAATTATCTTCTTAACTGCGAACGAGTTCTCCAAGAGGCGAATCAACCTTTGATGCAGACGCCAACAGAATTATTCACTGAGATGAAAAAGGCCGGGGTTTATGATTCATGTTCATAACATTGACTTCAAATGCGAGATTTAACGAATAAAAGGGCGCGACGACGCAAACAAAGTATACCGGCGGGAGTGGCAAATTGTTCACTAAAGAGGATCCATGTTATCAGACTGAATGGGGGGGGGGGTATAAGATAAACTCTGGGTCAGCATTCAGGCAGAAAACATGAAATTTGTTTTTGAATCTGTAAACCAGAGCGAGGTCTTTTTGTGCAGCGCCTCGTCTGGTTTGATCACCCGGACGTCTGATATTAATGCCGTCCATTACCGAGCATCCCTCTGCTTTTAAAAGCATACTTTCATGCGACAAACTGTAACAAGCTCTTTTTTTTCAGGGGAGAGGAGGGTGGAGACGGGGACGAGGAGAGGTTACCAGTCCGGCACCCCGAGTTCTCACAGCTGAGGTGTGAAGTGACACCTTCAGACCCTTAAGTTCTCATCAGTGTGAAACCATCACGCCTCCGCTCTAACTAGATAACATTAGGCTTCATTAGACTTCATTAAGCCTCATTATATTTACATTTTTAGCCATTGAAGACATCAGCGTTCCTCTCGTAAAGCAGGGAGCAGCAGAAGGGCACGTTTCACCTCCACGACTGAAATGAAGATGAAGACGGATCGCGGCTCACGCCTGACTTGCTGTGATATGATCACGCCTGTGAGAAATGACGGGGTATAAAACTGAAGAGATCAGGGAAAGATGGAGGAAACACCGCCAGGTTCAAGGTTGGAGTGAAGGGAGGGAGAAACGGGGAAGAAGAGGGTCGTTTCAGCCGGCGGTGAAGGTTGAATCTATCAAACCGGATAAAATGAGTTTTGAATCCCAGCTAGAGTTCAGCATGTCACTCATCCATCTCTGCAGCCGATGGTCACGCAAAATCAAGAAACACGTAGCCCAGACATCCCCCCCCATCTGTCAATCTGCCTCAGATTCAGGCCCAATCTTTGAAGCGCTCTGTGGTAATTAAACTTTGCTCTTCACGCAGCGTCTTCTTCTCACCCGTTTGGCATGTTTGGATGCAAAGAGCAGTCAGATCCTTCTGTACCAGTGACCACGGTTACATGATGTTCTTTGATTCAGAATTCATTATTCTGAATTAAATAATTCCGAATTAAACTATTTTCCTTCAAGTTTACATGGAAATAGTAATTCCGAATTGAGGTTTACATGGAAAACATGTTTGATCTGCTTTATCCAATTCCGTTTAAGGTCTGGGGGTTGGGAAGGGTTCTGATTGGATAGGGGGGCGGACATCTTTATGTATTTACGTCTACTGGAAGAAAACAAACTTACTTGATCAGCAATAACATGGAGGACTACATTATTTAATCAATTATTTCCAGTTCCTCCAAGCTATTTATTAAATAAATCGTCTCTGCTCTTGACCACCGTTTACTGCGTGTTGCCATCTTGAAACTTTGTTTTGAAAACAAGCCCAGCGCGGAATATAAGCGTCATCGCGACAGACGGGCAAGGGAACGAGCATGCGCAGAAAGACCGGAATTAATTTAAAGCGGACTGAGTGTAAACATGACCACGGAATTATTCTATTCGGATTTAAAATCAGAATAAACCAGCCACTTACTTCGGAATTAAGTTTAATTCGGAATGGACATTTTCATTCAGAATTAGGTGTTTACATGGTCATTTTTAATCATTTTGAGTCGGATTTAATTTTAATTCTGAATTAAAGAGGAATTAAACTTCCCATGCAAACGCACTGACTATCCTTAAACATGTGCAGAACGCATCGGGCGTCCTGCAGAGACAAAAACCAGAAAAAAAGCAGAAAATGTTTATTGTTTTCAGCAGGAGTCAGAATTCACACTTCCACTCCTGGAAGCTGAACTTTCCCAGAGCGGAGGGGGGAGGGGGGGGGAGGGGGTGGGGGGCTGAGGGGAGAGGCATGGAGACGGAGACCCACTCGCTGTGAGTGTGTGAGCGGGTGCACTCGGGGGCAGTGGCCTCTGCTTTAGACAGTGTTTTGTCAGAATCTGCAGAGGTGTCACTTCACACCTCCGTGGCCCGGCCCGGACTTATAAACCAGAGGAGCGGGGCTGAGCAGCACACGCAGCCTCCCGATCTGTCAGGACACTTGAGTTCCTCCTCAGCAACATGGATACCTCCTCGGTCTCGCTCATCGACTACAGCCTACAGTACCAGTGGTGCTCCGACTCGGACCTCTCCAGCATCTCCTCCCCAGAGACCCTGTCTCCCGTCCACAGCATGGACTCCAGCCTCTCCCCTTCCTACCAGCGGCCTCCGCAGTCCACCCCCAAGGCTGCCAGGACCGCCTGCTCCCAGGGCCTCGGGTCCTCGCCGTACTCCCTGCCCGGACGCGGCCGGCGGACGGGCCGGGCCCCGCGGATCCGCAGCAAGCAGAGGGAAAGCGCCAGCGAGAAGGAGAAGCTGAGGATGAGGGACCTGACCAAAGCTCTCCATCACCTGAGGTCCTACCTCCCGCCGTCGGTGGCCCCCGCCGGCCAGACCCTGACGAAGATAGAGACTCTCAGGCTCACGATCCGCTACATCTCTCACCTGTCGGCCCAGCTGGGCCTCAGCGAGGAGGCGCTGTTTCAGAGGAGGGAGCAAGGAGACACGTCGGCCAGTGACCCGTCCTCTCCTGATATCATGAGCTACTTCCAGAACGCGTCCACCGGAGCTCAGATGGAGGGCCAGAGCCTGAGCCAGGGCGTCTACCCGGCTCACTGTTACGGCCAGAGCGCCATGCTGCATTCTGGGGACTGTAGTCTTGGGGTGGACCAGCTCGGCAGACAGTACAGAGAAGCCCCCCGAGGAGACGTGAGCATGAGCGCGGTCCAGCAGTCGTCTCCAGCATCACAGCCGTCCTGCCAGGTTTGTGAACATTCACGTGACTCTGCTGCTGGTGAAACTTCATGTCTGTTTAATATCCACAACAGTAAGATAATCCCTGTTTTTTTTTTCCCCCTTTTTTAAAAAAAAACTACAGATGTGTGGCAACGACTTCTGCATCCCGCTGGTCCCACGAGAGTACTGGGGTTAAACCCTCCACCGCCGAACGCTCATCATCCAACAACAGACACAAGCTACTTCAGTGTTTGTACTTCCTCTCTGTGAATTCAGTAATTTATTTGAAATATTTTAATCTACCTTTTTATTTATTTTGTCATACGAAATGTCCCATGTAAATATTAATATGTTTAACAGCTATTTTTATATTTCCTTATCCCACTATTTATAATAAAAAACATTAAAATGACGCATTTCTTGTGCTCATTCAAAGCCTTTCTCGGTTCCTCACATATCGATTTCAGCTAAATCTGGGTCATCTTCCAAAATGAACCTAAAAAAAAAATCATCTCGTTTAAAAACAAAGTGTAATTTATGACATTTGTCAGTGTGTACTTGTTTATAGTGATTCAGCACTGAGGGCTCCCTCTGCTGGTGGCACAGTGTCATTAGACATGCTCTGCTCCTTTTTCTTTAAATGTTTGGATAAAGATGTGAAATAAAGGCTGCTTTAAAACAACAAACTGGAGCAGTAGCAGGATCCATTCATATAGGTTCATTAAAGAAAAAAACCCAGAGCCCAAAAAGGTTAAGATGCTGTCCAGGATGTACACAAAAAGACATCCATCCATCCATCATCCATCCATCCATCCATCCATCCATCCATCCCTGCTTTTCTCCATTTAGGATTAGGGGGGTCTCCTGGAGCCCATCCCAGCTCTCCTTGGGTAACAGTCATTGGGGGACAATACAAATATTTCCAAAAACACAAACTAAATATCACAAAAAAAAAAAAAAAACTAGGACATTTTCAAAAACTGATCACTTGTTTGAATTCTGAGCCAACAACAGCAAGAGTCAGGAAAGAAGCACGTTTACTGCTGCGTTGGATCGGGTGTCCAATAAAAAAGAATTTGTTGCATTTCTTCATTATTGTGGTGCTAAAAAAAAAAAAAAAAAGAAGCAAGGCCTTTCATGAAAAAGCTGAGCATCTTGTGTGTGTAGTTCATCTGTGTCTGCAGCAGGACCTACAAGGCCGTTTCTCTGGTGTCAGATGAGCTCCAGCTGCAGCAGATGTGTGCTTCTAGAAATATTACACACTGTCTAATGCTTTGCATTGTTTGTTGTTATTATCTATTTTTTTTTTTGGCAGTAGTGGCCTTTATTTGCAGTAGAGACAGACAGAGAACAGGGTCGACGAGCTGGGAGTCGAACTCGCGACTGAGGGCATGGGCTGCCTGGCCTCACCACTGCGCCACCAGGCGGCTCAAACAGCACGGTGGCTTGGTGGTCAGCGCTGCTGCCTCACAGCAAGAGGGAGCCTTTCTGTGTGGAGTTTGTGGAGTTTCTATGTTCTTGCTGTTTGCGTGGGTTTCCTCCAGGTTCCCCAGCTTCCTCCCATAGTCCAAAGACATGCATGTTACGTTGATTGGTGGCTCTAAATTGCCCGATTTAGTGATTTAGTGTGCGTGGTTGTCTGTAGCCCTGTAATGTACTGGAGACCTGTCCAGGTGGACCTCTGCCTTTCACCCAGAAAGAGAGCTGGGATAGACTCCAGCAGACCCCCGTGACCCTGTAGATCAGGGGTCTCCAATCTCAGTCCTGGAGGGCCGGTGTCCTGCAGGTTTTAGCTGTTTCCCTCCTTCTACACACCCTGATACAACTGACTGTGTCATTGATGACAAGATGATGACTTCCATTAATTAAGATCAGGCGTGTTAAAGCAGGGAAATGTGCACAACCTGCAGGACGCCGGCCCTCGAGGACCGAGACTGGAGAAACGGGGATAGATGATGGATGGAAGGATGGACTGTGTTAAATTGACAAGGGGGAAAAAAAAAAAAACCCATAAATACTTTGATATGGTGTGCTGACAAAAAAAAAGTGCTAATCTTTCCAGAAAAATGGACAGCTGCGTCAGTAAACTGCAGCCTGTCGTCACGTTGCTGTACTCTGTTAGGATTAACGGGGGCGTACGTGACGCGTTAGCAGTCGGCGGTGGACGGAGCCGACGTCCGCCGCAGCTGCGGTCACCGGATCAGACTCGTCAGACGGGGGATTGAAGGGGCCGCGGCGTCCCTTCAACGTCTAAGCTGCTCCCAAGTCACCACTGAGAGCAGAGCGAAGCAACCTGATGACGACACCTCGTGCTGTTTACACAAAGGGAGATGCTCTTTGTGATAAACGCGCCTCAAACACGTGCTGTTAACTGTGCACGGTAAGGTCGGTGGTCGGCTTTGTTCTTCTGCAGACTCAGGCAAGCATCGGTGAATTATACGGGCCAGCATCCTAGAGAGGAGTTATCGTCTACACTCTGAAGAATTATTCCTTTTATCTGTCCCTGCCGCCTGCACCAACGTGAGAAAACGTTGACCTCAGCTTTTACTTACTGGTTACACATGAGCTGAATGATGAATGAAGAAAAGTTGTCATGACTTAAAGGTGGTGTAGGTGTTCTTTGAAAAAACGGTTCCAGCAATCCAACTCAAGTGAGATTTTGAAAATATACACTCCCTCCCTCCTCCCAAAGGCTCCGCCTCCCAGGGGGGATTCTAGGGTCAGAGCTGAAGCACCCCTAAAAAAGGGCTAGCCTCGCCCATGCTGCCTCCTCCTCTTCAGCTCACCCCTCGAAACCACGCCTTCACACGATTCATGACTACATGAACCACAGGGAGGGAGGGAGGGGTGGGTGGGAGTGCATTGATATTTGATGGACCTATTAGGCAGCCAATAAATGTAAAAATGATCAGTACATTGATTGGTCAGAGTTTTTCTCTGATTATACCCTCTAGACCGGACCAAAACGTTTCGTTTTTTTTACAAACATTTTATTTTAGTGGGTGCAATGGGAATGTGAAAAGGTTTTCAGGCAATATTGTAAAAAGTGCTGCAAAAAAAGAACACCTACCCCACCTTTAAAACAGTTGTCCAGCGCGGCCTGCAGGACGTACGCCTCCATGTTGTCACGGTTTATCATCTTGTCTCTTGAGAATTAGCATTTTTCTTGTAAAAAAAAAAAAAAAAAAAGATATTGTAAATCTAAAAGAAGTATAAAAATGACCAAAAAAAAAAAGAGATGAAACAGCAGTAAAACCGTCATGGTGACGACTGGGGTAGATGGATAATTTGAAGCTTCGTAGCCGCTGGTTTTGGGATTTATTGATCACGGAAAATTATAAAGTAAACAAAAGAAAAAAAAAAGTAATAACAGCCAGCGACATGGGACCAGCCCCGGACGAGTTGTTGTCGTAAAAGGTTTTGTTAATGCTCTGTGATGCTTCAAATGTTTTTCTCCTGTTTTAATGTACTTTTTATGGTACTTTTGTGTAGTCACATGTATTGTGCTTGTGTTCGTACGTAACATTGGTCTGGGCTGCTCCGTGAAGCTGTTTTCTGTTGCTCCGTTTGGAAGTCGGCACATCACGTTTGCCTGGCGTGTTGCCTGACGCTGGCCGGGGGGGCCAGGCTGCTGAGGCCCCGTGCACCTCCGGTTAATTTCCGGGTTGCGTCGCCTGCTTGACAAGTAAGGCGTAAAATAAAAAGTAAAACAAAAAAAATATGAAAGATGTATAAAAGTGACAACCAAAAAAAAAAAGATGAAACAGCAGTAAAACCGTCCTGGTGACGACTGCGGTAGACGGATAATTCGAGGCTTCATAGCCGCTGTTTTTGAGATTTACTGATCGCAGAGCATTATAAAGTAAACAAAAGAAAAAAAAAAGTACAACGACATGGAACGAGCCCCTGACGTACGACGAAGTATTAGGGCCACACTGAGAAAAAAAAATTATGGGCAATGGATTTTTTTTTTTATTCCTCACGAGAAGAAAGTCGAAATGTCGAGAATAAAGACAAAATGTTGAGAATAAAGTCGAAATGCTGAGAATAAAGTTGAAATATTGTGAATAAAGTCAAAATGTCGAGAATAAAGTCGAAATGTTGAGAATAAAGTCGAAATGTCGAGAATAAAGTCGAAATGTCGAGAATAAAGTCGAAATGTCGAGAATAAATGTCAAAATATTGAGAATAAAGTTGAAATGTCGAGAATAAAGTCGAAATGTCGAGAATAAAGTCAAAATGTCGAGAATAAAGTCGAATGTTGAGAATAAAGTCGAAATGTCGAGAATAAAGTCGAAATGTTGAGAATAAAGTCGAAATGTTGAGAATAAAGTCGAAATGTCGAGAATAAAGTCAAAATATTGAGAATAAAGTTGAAATGTCGAGAATAAAGTTGAAATGTCGAGAATAAAGACGAAATGTCGAGAATAAAGTTGAAATGTCGACAATAAAGTCAAAATATCGAGAATAAAGTTGAAATGTCGAGAATAAAGACGAAATGTCGAGAATAAAGTTGAAATGTCGAGAATAAAGTCAAAATATCGAGAATAAAGTTAAAAATGTCGAGAATAAAGTCGAAATGTTGAGAATAAAGTTGAAATGTCGACAATAAAGTCAAAATATCGAGAATAAAGTTGAAATGTCGAGAATAAAGTCAAAATATCGAGAAGAAAGTCGAAATGTCGAGAATAAAGACAAAATGTCGACAATAAAGTCAAAATATCGAGAATAAAGTTGAAATGTCGAGAATAAAGTCAAAATATCGAGAATAAAGTTGAAATGTCAAGAATAAAGACGAAAAGTTGAGAATAAAGTCGAAATGTCGAGAATAAAGTCAAAATGCAGTTTCCAGAATTCCAGAATCTTTATAGTTTCTTTTTCTGAATAGGCGCAATTTCTAACACAATCTCTTCAAAGTACGAATACTTAAAATAATACTGTGTCTATGTGATAAAAGCACATAGACACAGACATTATGTTGGTAGAGTAAAGCTGGTTTGAATAAATCTTTAAGACAACTTTATTGTGGAAACTGCATTTCGATTTTATTCTCGACATTTCGACTTTCTTTTCGTAAGTGAGGAATGAAAAAAAATAAAATCATTGCCCACAATTTTTTTTTTCTCAGTGTGGCCCTAATACTCCGTTGTCGTACTGACAGGACGTTTGGGGTTGTTGTCTTAAAGGATTTTGTTAATGCTCTGTAATGCTTCAAATGTTTTATGTAAAGCACCTTGAATTGTCTTGTACACGAAATGTGCTATATCAAATAAACCTGCCTTGCCTTGTAAAAACCTGTAAGTACTGATGCTGTCACTGACAGGTCAGGGGTGCCTTCGCTCCCAAATAACACTTCTGTATTTACAAAAAGAGCACCAGGATGGAAAAGGTGGTACGGATGTTAAGTCTTGAATTTCGTCTCAGTATGAAGTGAGAAGTGAGCCCTCTCCTGAAACCCCGACCGGCCCTGAGCTGCTTCCCCGTTTTCAGATGTCGCGCAGCTTTTGGCCTGGCGTCACATTTGAAATACACGCGTCACGCAGCGCGCCGGCCTCTCCGGGGGACCGCTGCTGCGATTCCCTGGAGCACATGTGAACCCTGCGAGGGTTTGCAGAGCAAAGAGCGGCCAGTGCCGCGGGTTATCTAGTTTATTTAGTGGGCCTTTGTTAACGGAGCAGAGCAAACACTGAGAGATCCTTGGCACCGCAGAGTCTAGACTGTGATCCCTCACCGCTCTTTCCCCCCCTTTCTCTCACCTCCTGCCCTGATTACTTGCCAGATCCAACAGAGGTGCCTTTAATATTCATCGAGGAGCGCAGGATCTGCATATCAGCCCGGAGAATTAGGTCCGCGTGTTTGGTTTGCCACATACACGCGGCTCATTTGATATGCGAGCGGCAGGCTGCCCACAAAGCCTAATGCACTTAAGTCTTTCATCACAGTGGAGCTAATGAACTCTCTGGGCTAACAGAGTTGGGGATGAAAGGGTTGGCGGCGCGGCGCTGATTATTCACTCATTACATGTGGGTAAACACTGTCAGGGCTAATGTGGATTAAGAGAGGGAAGAGCCTCCACCTGGGAGGGAGGAAGAGAGCCTGCAGCTGGAACCGCTGGAAGATGAGTCCTAAACCTCACATCTTATCAGGCGAATGAGTCCTTGCAGTGAAAACAATGGTACCCGGATGTCAAATAAAAATCAGGGACGAAAACTGAATGTCCTCAGATTAATTCCTGGTGCTGCTGTGTTGTTGTTTTTTTGCTGCGGCTTCGGACAGCTGCCTAAAAACCAGTTCACGCCCGCTGAGCTGCATCTCACCTCCGCCGCGGAGCCGGAGTCAAATGTGACGCGGTGGGTTGTGGGAAAGCTGCTCAGCAGCCAGCTCCGCCGCGCTGATGGAGGCAAAACAACAACGCAAAAAACAAAACGGAAAAACCATCAGCGGGCATCAAGTGCAACTGTGTGGATATGTAAATTGTAGATATTTGATGAACATGATTGTTCCTGCTTTGAAGCTCAACGATCCAGGGTAATAAATCGGATCGGACCGGAGAGAACACTGCAAAATAAAGGGGGTGTTCAAACAAGATAAAAACACTAAAACTAAGGAAAAAGGTTCTCAAAACAAGTGAAAAAAATCTGTCCATGCAGCAAGATAATTTCACTTGGTAAGATTTCTTAAATTAAGATTGTAGGAACACTTGTTTCTAGATTTAAGAAAGGTATAGTTTGTTATTGACTCTTAAAACAAGATTTATTTTGATGAGGAGAGGAGATGAGGAGGAGGAAAAAACGTAATACATCTTATTTTAAGTGATAATTGTCTCATTTTAGGATTCCCTGCCTGTTTGAGACAAAAAAGTAAAGTTTTACTTGATATAAGATTTTACTGTTAAATTGAAGACTTAAAATAAGAAAGTAATTATTAAAACAAGAAAAAATATCTAACGTTTCTAAATGTAAGTTTTTTTTTCTTGGTAAGAACCAAATAATTTGCGGTGAAATCTATTTATGATGTGCATTTTGCATGTTGGTGTATCACATTTACTTTCTGGGAAATGTATCCTGGCTCCCAGAGCAGCGAGGCCCGCTGCTGTCCAAACACTCCGAGGAGGAAACTCCTCACACCTCCCAGCTGTCTCGGCACACTTCTTCCTTCCAGCCTGACAGACAGGAAAAAGCGAGATGAGTCAAAAAAAGAAACCAGCATTTTCTTCATCTCACTGATCAGAAGTCACATCTGCAGGGCTGACTCTTTTCTAAATACTAGAAGCAGCTGTGTGTACGGCACTGAATTCATCCTTTTTTTGGGGGGAGGTAACAGACCGATTAACTGTTTCCAATCACGGTGACTCATTTGGTTTCCGATGTGAGTCCCGTGCTGCACGCACGTCGCCCTGGTCACGTTCCCGGGCTGCGGGTGTGAAGCCTGAATCCGTGTGGGTTTGAAACAGCCGTGCGGGCCGCCGGGTCGCACCTCGTCCCTGAGCTTGCAGGTTTCCCATGGGACCCCCTGGCCGAGGTGTCGCTCCCGCTCCCAGAGCTTCCCAGGACCGGAGGTGACTGTCGGAGGTGCAACCTCGCACCTCCCACCACATATATGGGGCGGCCTCCTCCTGTCTCTTCGCATTATCTTGTGCTCACTCTGCCAGTAGACCAGCGACAGTCCGCCACTCTGAGAAGAACCGACCACGACCACAGCAGCAGCAGCCATGGACATGTCCTTCTGTTCTCCTCTCCAGCTCCACGAAGACGCTTTTTTCTTTGATTGTGAGGCCCTGCTCGACAAGTCTCTGGCTCCCGATCCAGCCTCCGACCTCGGTTACTTCAGCGCAGCCAGCAGTCTGTCTCCGACCTCCTCCGTGGACTCTTTCTGCTTCTCCCCTGCCTCCCTGCAAGCTGCGGGGAACGAGCATGACGGCGTGGGCGGCTTCCTGTTCAGCAGGCCGGCGGAGCCTCACCCCGCCAGCCAGACGCAGACCCTGCTCTGCCCCGGGTCCTCCTCCGAAGGCTCCTCGACCACAAAGAAGTCCAGGTCCAGGTATCCGGGCAAGAAACGGCAGACTGCCAGCGAGAGGGAGAAGCTGAGGATGAGGGACCTCACCAAAGCCATGCATCACCTCAGGACATACCTCCCGCCCTCCGTGGCGCCAGCCGGGTCGACCCTAACCAAGATCGAGACGCTGCGCCTCACCGTTCGATACATCTCCTGCCTGTCGGCCCAGCTGGGCCTCAGCGAGGAGGTGCTGGAGCAGCGGAGAGCCTCCCGGCTCGCGGAGCAGGTCCAGACCCGCTGCCACATCCCCGATCAGCCGGCGGCCAGCCAGGACCCATGGCAGTCGGGCTGCGGCGCCGTGAGCGCGGAGCCGCTGTCGTCTCTGCAGCACTCGTATCAGGTGAGTCTCCTGTCACATGATCCCTTCAAACGCCTCAACAGGTCGCCGTCCTCTCTCTCTCTGTAACGCGTCTTCCAGAACGTTGCCGTTAAACGCGCCTGTCCTCTGTTTCCAGGTTTCTGGTGGCGTTTGCCTCAGCAGTGAGCAGTACTGGACGCTCCAGCAGCAACCGCAGACCTGCTCCTTCTCTGGACAGTGTTGAAGGACGTCCAGCATCCATCAGCAGTGACTCTCCAGCAAAAACTGCTGGGAGAAAACAAAAAACTTGAACATTTGAACTCCCTTCCTTCTGCTTGTCTTTGTACATAGCGTCATGTATTTATTAAGCTATTATATTTTGAACAGAATAAACATTATTTATCATGAAACAGATGGTGTATTTGTCTGCGTAGGTGCACACACGCATGCACGGACGTTCGGTGTTTGACCTCTGCTCCCTGACGCAGCTGTCGACAGGATAATAAGCTGCTACACAGCCTTTTAACGTGTTAAAGGAAAGACCCCTGCTGGGAGAGACGGCAGCTGAATCAGAGCCTGTCACATGTGGGTTAGTTTCTGTCCTGTGTGAACACAACTGAGGGTTTAAATGACTTAATTCAATGAATATTTAGCCATGGATTTATTTAAATACATTTGAATTTTTCAGATATAAATGCGACCCAGAACGGGACCCTTGCATTTTCTTATATTTCTTATCAAGTATTTGTGGCTCATGAATAATACGGCTAATCTAATACGGCTAATCAGTCTTTCACACATCAACCACGTGTGTGAAAAAAGGAGCAAAGTATTTCTTCTATCCTGACGTGCCGTTCTGGTAGAGGTCTGGAAAATGAAGAACAGCGAGGCCGATCTGAAACATCCTCTAAGTTCCTCAAAGACAGTTGTCTACGTTGTTGTAAGTTCATTTTGTCTTCACTTATCAATTAGTTAAATTGTTCTTTTATCACAGAAAAAAACATTTTAGGATGTTTATTTACCTAAGTGAAATATTACTATATATATATATATATATATATATATATACATACACACACACACACTATATATAGCTATATGGCTATATATACATTTTATATTATTTTTTGCCTATTTTTTTTTTTACCAGTACTTCTGCAAGCCCTGTTGAAATTTTTAATTTTTTTTTTTTTTTATCTGTCCAACCTGTGCTGCTTTAATGACTGAATTTTCCCAGTGAGGGATTAATAAAGTACTATTCTATTCTACTTATCATTTAGGTAAATAAACAACCTAAACGTTTTTGTCTGTGTTAAAAGAGCAATTTAACTAGTTGTCTACGTTGGTTAGGGGAGGTAACTTTTGTGAACACATTCTGCTGCAACTGCAGTCTGCCTTTTAATTCTGCTGTGATTCTTTGTTTTTCTTGCAGGCTAAATTTAGCATACTTAGCTCCGTGTTTGCTGTCAAAATGCCGACGTAGATTAAACTCTTTCACGACTGACACCGCCTCATAGCACAAAAGACACACTGTTTTTTCACCTTAAGATACAAACCTGTATTCGTTTTCCCATCGTTCATGAAACTACCTTCCTTGTGCATCAATTTTTTCTTTTCTTGGACATGTTGGGGTTAGTTTGTAGAAGTTTTTCTTAAGTCCATCAGTTCTGAAAATCGTCTTGATGTCTTTATTGATGGTAAGATAAAGTTGTCGTCGTGGGTAATGACGAAATGCATTATGGGAGATGTAGTTTCTGGTCAATATGCGCTTTAAAGCAATATACGTGTATTTTAAGTCTTAAAATATTGGTTTAAAATTTAAGACAAAAATGCACAAGCTCTCGAGGGGCACATAAAATGACGTGGCGGGCCACATTTGGCCCACGGGCCTTGTGTGTTGACACATGTGGTGTAAAGAGTGCAGGAATAGCAGGGCCAGGAAGGTTCTTGAGCTGTACCTGTTGATCCATGACACCTTTTCATTTTTAAAATCTATTTTCTCCTACAGTACATGCATGTTTCTTGCTCTGAATTTCTAGTTCAACCTCATATATATAGATATATATACACACACACTGCTCAAAAAAAATAAAGGGAGCACAAAAATAAGATCTGAACGATTGAAATATTTTTGCGCTGACATCAAAATCACACAAAAATTATCAATGAGAATCACATTTAGCAACTAATGGAGGTCTGGATTTGGAGTCACACTAAAAAAATCAAAGAAAACCACCTGCAGGCTGATCCAACGTTGATATAATGTCCTTAAAACACATCAAAATGAGGCTCAGTAGTGTGCGTGGCCTCCACATGCCTGTATGACCTCCCTACAACGCCTGGGCGTGCTCCTGAAATGATCTCCTCCCAGCTCCTGGACAGTCTGTGGTGCAACGTGGCGCCAGTGGATGGAGCGAAACATGACGTCACCAGATGAGCTCAGTTGGATTCAGGTCTGGGGAACGGGCGGTCCAGTCCGTAGCATCAATGCCTTCGTCTCACAGGAACTGCTGACACACTCCAGCCACGTGAGGTCTGGCGTTGTCTTGCATGAGGAGGAACCCAGGTCTTCATGGTGTCACACTGGACGCTACGCTGACAGACAGCAAACTTTCATCGCACTGATGTGCCATCCTGGATGAGCTGCACTACCTGAGCCCCTTGTGTGGGTGGTAGACTCCGTCTCATGCTACCACTAGAGCAAAATCACCACCAGCATTCAAAAGTGACCAAAACATCAGCCAGAGAGCATCGTGGTGGTCTGTGGTCACCACCTGCAGAACCACTCCTTTATGGGGGATGTCTTGCTAAGTGTCTATAACTTCCACCTGTTGTCTTTTTCTTTTGCACAGCAGCGTGTGAAACAGGGGTTACATTGTGTTGTTTGTGTGTTCTCTTAATTTTTTTTTAGCAGTATGTTATAAATGCATCGAGAAACCGTTTAAGAGTTAATGGGGAACGATTTGCTCAGCACTTGACAGCAGATCAATAGCAGCACATTCTCTACAGACCCAGACATGGCTGGGAGAGTAACTGGTGTGAATCAAAGACGAGTGGGGGAGCATCTGACGACTAACTGGGTTAACTGGCAACACGTCAGTGACATGAGCAGGCTGCATTAGTGCAGTGGTGTGCAAGCTGTGGTACGTGTACCACTGGTGTTACACGGGGAACATCACAGGGAACATCATCATCATGCAGAGGAAATACTTCAGGTACTCTGTGCAAAATGGGGTTAGCTGAGAAACTGTTCAGCTCTCTGAGTACCACCAGTTTTAAAAATAAAGCCATATATGCCTACTGATTTAGCTTTAAACACACAGAGATGTTTATTCCTTATTGTGGTTATTTATCACCTGAATTGTTACTTTACTGAATCAGACATTTACAACCCTGTCCAACAACTCTCACATCCTCATACTGTCATACAGAGCAAAATAAACAAACTCAAAAGTTGATAGGTCTGCACTTGCAACTGAATATGCAACTAATATATTTTTAAAAGACACAATTCTAATTATCTCAAGCTACACATTTCATTTAAAACATTGTATTTATAATGCGTTGTATGTTGATTTTTTTTTAAAGTGAAAATGTGGAAAAAAATGTGGAAAGTCATGACGTTCCCGCGTCCCGCGTACGACCAGAGAGCGCTCACGTACCACCGGTGGTACACGTACCACAGTTTGTGCATCACTGGGTTAGGGTATCAAGTGACTAGAGTTTACAACTTAACCTTCAGCCTTCTCAGCCCTCACGTGAATGTCATCCTCACACGTCCCTGACATGGATTCACCAATTACAGAGATATTAGAAAGAAGCCTGTGTTTCTTCTTTTTTTTTATTTTATTGTTAACTACACAAGCTGGACGCGAAATTCTAGCAAACGGGAGCTGTTTTTCACTGGAGCTTTGGCTAGCTCTGACAGTGTTCAACATTAGCTGTAGTGAACGGCAGTAACTTTGTTTTACTGCAAAGTATGAAAATGATTGAAACCATAACTCACCAAATTCAATCAACTGGTAAATGTAGGTAGGAAATGTGAACGTACGCTCGTCTGCCTCGTCCCCGGTGTGGACAGTGCTAGCTCCTGCTTCTAGTCCTGCTTAGCAATGTAACCTCCGAGCACTCCAAGTACACATGAATGAAGAATGTTCGTATGAATGGAATAATGGAACAATTTGGCGTATGCAGGGCATAAAATTAGAGTTTTTACCCAGCAGCCCATGGCTACCAAGTTTTTGAAGCTGGTAGCCAGCTAGCAATTTTGGTGGCCAGTGTTTTTTGTCGCCCCATACGCCCCCGTAGACTGCTGACATTATCATGTAGGCTCCCAGCATGTTCAGCAACTTCAGCCAGCTATTTTGTTTCCTGTGTGCCATTATTGGACAAGCTGATCAATCCAGGTGTGTCTGACCATTGCTGTGAGGTCAGACACACCTGGATTAATCAGTTTGTTAATTAATGGCACACAGGAAACAAAGCAGCTGGCTGAAGTTCAGGAAGTAGTGCAGCTGTGCATAAAGCCACGTTGACATAATGTGAACATTCATTATAGCCTAAATGAAAACACAAAAGGGGTATATATGAAGAGTATTTATTTGAAGGGATTTGCATATTTTTTGTTCATTTAAAATCGCTTGTATTTGCATTTACATTTGATTTTAATTTCATATTGCTCTTCATATTGTTTTTCATCGAATTCATTTCACGTGACTTTTCTTTTAATGACTTGTTGTACTCATTTATTGCAGACTTTGCATTCTTTATGACTGTTTTGGAAGGAGTGTATTTGTGGACTGGTCCAGAGTAGTTTATTTTACATGAGAAAGGAGCGCAATCCTATTCTCTGTAACAATCTTTTTTTTTTTCTTCGCGCGCTGTCACTCATTGGATGTCACACTAACCTCGCGACATCTACCACCTACAGTACCTGTAGTGGGCTATTGCTGTGGCAGTTATCGCGAGACAAATGACAGATCTCAGATTGGCAAAGGTTTTTTTTGTTTTGTTTTTTTTACTCCGCTCGATGCGGTATTATTATTTTTTAATAACGCTGGTTAAAATACGGGAGATTTACGGGGAAAATACTAATACGGGAGGACGGCGGGAGAGAAGAGTAAAATACGGGACTTTCCTGGCCAAAACGGGATACTTGACACTATGATTTACAAGCATGAAAGCGCATTTTATTCTGTTTCCAGGATGCTTACAGTGAAAACTAATATAGTTTCTTTCTTGTTAACTATTCTGTTGTGTATTTTTATGAGATCATTTACCACAACGATCTATTTTGCTGTGGAGTATATTCAGTGATAGATTTTTGCATTCGTCCGTCTTCAGTTTAGTCCATCTGTCAATCGCTGGGTTAGGCGCGTGCGTATTTATGACAACAAGGTGTGAAATTTCTTCCTACTCATAGTGTTCCTACCCGAGTTGACTGTGCATGCGTATAGCAGCAACTTCAGAAGGCCATATTCTGCTGCCTGACCGTTATCGCGGAAGAGAAAAGGTTAGTTTCTTGTATTTTTAATACTTTGTATGGACAGTATTTAATGCATATACGTTTGAGGGACAAATTTTAATTAAAAAAAAAAAAATTTAAGTTGGAAGAAATTTCGGAACCCGAGTGATGTTCAGTTATTGGACTTCTGCGCGAGTCAGTTTGTCCCACCGACACGTATTCCGGGGAGGAAAACCATCCAAAACACAGAGGGAAGCAGATAATTATGGTTATTAAATGTGTATAATAATATGCTATCACCCAAAACACAGAGGAGAGCAGATATATGTGCTGGTAGGATATTCTTACAATGTAGGAAAAGATTACAGATGAGGCTATAATTTCAGAAATTTCAGAACACCGGCAAACGATGTGCACCCAAAACATGGCTACTTTTCGCCCGATAAACTTTGTTTCTAAATTTAAAATTTTAGATATGTTTGCCTTGGTGACACATGACAAATGTGCAGAAATCAGAGAAAAAAAGTTTTTTTTCTAAGTTGATGGTGGATTTTGTGGCCCTTGCCACTGGCGACAAAGCAGGAAAAAAAAAACGGTCAAAATGGTCAAATTTTGGTTACATTTGGCGAGCAGCTAGTCGCCATTTTATGTCCTCGTATGATTGGTTCTGGGCAGGATTTACTGACCGTCCAAGTGTCATTTAAAGGGCCGATTTCTGAAGTGCTCAGTTTGCTTATTAGGTCAATTATATGATAATAATAATAAAAAAAATCTCCCGACTCCGACCTAGTTGGAGTCAGGAGTCACTAGTTGGCAACATTTGACAACTAGTGAGAGAAATGGCATTTATTTGACTTAGCAAGAGCAGTGAAGTCAGGTGTATATGTTGTCAGGGCAATGTGCAAGCAGGGTCATTCCACCTCAAATCAGCAGATTAGAAAAAAAATTCCCGCATGACCATCTCTGATTTGCTTGATATTTTTTTCTTATGAACTTTGACTATAATGTAGTAACTTTGTGCAATATTAGCCTGGTACTATCAATAATTTTGGATTTATAAATTTTTGAAAAAGTGCCCGTACGGCCATTTTCGTGACATTCCTAACGCTTTTAAAATTATTACCATTTTTGAGGGGCTGTATCTTCGAAACCATACAAGCTAGAGAGCTGATTTTTTTTATGCTGTTAGTCCTGTATGTGCACTCTGTATGGGGTCAGTTTCAGGTGTCTATTCATTGCTGTTTGTTTTAAAATAAGTTTCAAACATCCAAAATAAATTTCACTCGCTTTGTGCGGTTCACATTTCAAGTCCCCATTTGGACCCCCTGTAATAGTAGCTGAGACTTACTTTTTTTGTTGAACAATCTCCTTCTCTTATAGAATGAAAATACATAAAGAATTTTCAGAAACAATTGTATTTTAGTTCTCATATGACCCAGCAAAAAACGAATTTCGCATTTTATTGTCGATATTCAATTGGCAATTGACAAAATATGACAAGATGTACCAAAAAACTAAATATACTACCAGAAAGGTAATGACATTATCTGTTTATATACAAAGTTTCAAGTTGGTACTAAGTCTCTAAGTTACCTAGAAAAAATTCTTAAATCGAGCATTTTTGCCGTTTTTCGAATTATTGAGAACTTGTAGAAAATCACCAGAGAAAGTTTTCAATGTACATTTCAGTATACAGGCTGTACTTCTGCATTGTATTGTCTTGTCTGGACATGTTTGCTGATCTCAAATGGACAGGGCCTTTTAAACAAAATAGTTTGCTGCATGTTTTATTCCTCCCTGTCCATGCTGTGTGAAAGTTTGGTGAATGACTCAAGCAAAAGTGCTTTGTTATTTATACTAGATAAATATGATCAATTGTGTAGCAAAATTACCAGTACTGGTAGTGCTATGCTGAATTGCCACAGCTGAGGTTTTAACATATTAATAAATGTGTAAATATAGAACTTATAGTAACACAAGTGCCTTGGCATTCAGTGCATGACATCATGCTTATGTCATCAGAAAATTCAGTGAGCTGTTCAGTTGATCAATAACCATTGTAGACCAAGCTTCAAAATCAAATGCAGTGAATGTGAAATCTTTGAAGATGTCAGAGAACTTGGATACTTGTACAATAGGAAAAAAACTTTATTCAGAACAGGATTGCCATAAACTGGACTTTGTCAAAAGTCTGAAACGGTCAGTATAATTTTGGTTTTATTATGTGCCAGCTTGATGTTCATTCCTTTATTCATATAATTAAGTGATGCAGGAGTAGTGTACAATACCTCATATTATCATAATTATTTTCTTACAGTTCAAAGGAGTTGATCAATGTACAGGATTTATCTGAACATGACTGAGAAATGCTGCTTCACAGGTGTGGATTTGATGGACTCCCATCAGAAGCAAACATCTGTCTGCATCACAAGAAAAAAATGCCTAGTTTTTGCACTTATTGTATTATTAACCAATTTTTTTTTCTGCAATTCAATTTCCAACCCTTAAAGTTGATTTGGAATGGTCTCTACAGCACTCCATGGAGACTTGCAGGTGAGCCTATTCTTGTACTTGGGTCTACAAAAAGAAGTGCTGCCGAGACTTTTGAACTTGTCACTCTCGATTATTATCAACCATCACTTTCTGCAGCTAAATGTTTTTTTTTCACTGATCCTCATTCCATATCAAGATTCCATATCAAGATATTTGCCATTTGTGAAATTTAAAGTTCTGCACACAAAACAAGCATATTCTTGAAATTTCCGAAAACAGCAAAAAAAATGCTCGATTTAAGAATTTTTTTTCTAGGTAACTTAGAGACTTAGTACCAACTTGAAACTTTGTATATAAACAGATATTGTCATTACCTTTCTGGTAGTATATTTAGTTTTTTGGTACATCTTGTCATATTTTGTCAATTGCCAATTGAATATCGACAATAAAATGCGAAATTCGTTTTTTGCTGGGTCATATGAGAACTAAAATACAATTGTTTCTGCAAATTCTTTATGTATTTTTATTCTATAAGAGAAGGAGATTGTTCAACAAAAAAAGTAAGTCTCAGCTACTATTACAAGGGGTCCAAATGGGGACTTGAAATGTGAACCGCACAAAGCGAGTGAAATTATTTTGGATGTTTGAAATTTATTTTAAAACAAACAGCAATGAATAGACACCTGAAACTGACCCCATACAGAGTGCACATACAGGACTAACAGCATAAAAAAAATCAGCTCTCTAGCTTGTATGGTTTCGAAGATACAGCCCCTCAAAAATGGTAATTTTAAAAGCGTAAGGAATGTCACGAAAATGGCCGTACGGGCACTTTTTCAAAAATTTATAAATCTGAAATTATTGCTGGGACCAAGCTAATATTGCACAAAGTTACTACATTATAGTCAAGGTTCATAAGAAAAAAATTTTAAGCAAATCAGAGATGGTCATGCGGGAAGGTCCTGTTGAATTGAGGTGGAATGACCCAGCAGTGTTGCAGATGCTGGTCAGTGAGGGATATGCAATTGCGTGTTTTAATGGCATTCATGTGTGAGGATGATGACTCACAGGTGCATGTTGAGCCAAACATTGTCAATGAAAAAGTGCAAGACCCCTTGAGTGTGGAAATTTCTCTGGGCTGACAGCATGGGTCCAGAATTTTTCAAAGCCTGCCTGCTGCAGTGACTGTCGCAAGTCATCTGATGATTGAATGTCAATGAGTTCCAGTTGTAAAAGACCCTCATCCAGTGATGGTAGCAGCTCCTTAACTTTCAATGTGAAATCTGCCTAAACATCCACACAGAAAGGGTCCTTAACAAATCGAATCACTTCACTGGAGATGCTGAAATCATCAAACCTGGCAGCAAAGTCCTTCTTCAATGCAACAACAAAGCCTGACATCACCTCTGTAATTTGCAGGCCACATTTCCTCAATGTGGGGAGGTGGAGCATCCTCCCAGGACAAAGGTCAGCAGACAACAATGAGAGCTTTCTCAGAAAAGCATTCAGTTATCTCTGCCCTGTAACTCCATGTTGAGTTGGTTCAGATGACTAAAGATATCACTCAGAAAGCAAACAGTGGCAGTAAACTCACTGTTTTCCATCAGAGACAGAAATGTGGCGTCTTTTTTTTTTAATTTTGAAGCCCGCAGAAACATCAAGAATCTCATCTGTCAATTTACAAAAATGCTTCAATGCGTTTACTTTGCTAAGCCATCTAATGTCATTGTGAATGAGCAAATCTTTGTATTCAGCTGACATGTCAGTCAACAGCTTGCGGAAGAGGCGGTGCTGTAAACTGGAGGCGCAGCGGATGAAGTTTATGGTTGCCATGACGGAGTCCATGGTCTCTTTTAACTCACCACTGAGTTTAGCGCACAGAAGTTTTTGGTGGATCAGGCAGTTAGTTTTTTAAATCTGTTACCACTTCGTTAATGCATGCCAGCATACATTCTTTGACCACCTCTGAGTCGGTGAAGGCCTTTTTCCGTTTTCCCAATATCCACGCCACTCGTAACGATCCAGCTCTTGCTCTCTCTTGATCAGTACACAGTCAATAAACGACGTCTATGCCTATAACAAGATGTGAGCCCCGATATCTTCCGTCTGCGGGCGGAAGAGCCCGGTGGAAAAGTGGAATTGAGCTGAGCTGTGTTGAAATGTCTTCTCAAATTATATTCCTTACACACAGTGATGCACTCGTTGCACATTAAGCACGCAGGATTAACACCGACAGCAGTGAAGGCGTATTTTTCAGTCCATTCATTGTTGAATTGCCTGTTCTCTGTGTCGACTTTTCACTTTTTCAATGTGGAGAGAGACATTTTTACCCCGTTAGCCAAACTTTATTGTCATAAGAAAAAAAAAAAAACCAGTCAGGGGTTAGAGCACGCAGCAAATGGCGATATTTGATTGGTCATGTCAAGTCCCCAAAAATATATGTCTGGTGAAAACGCATTGATTTTACCTGAGTTCTCATTATCACTTAAACGCGCGCATATGGCCACCCACTGCATGAGATAACGTACAGTTATTCATAGGCCGTGCGCTATATGAGAGTACATTCTGAGGTCCAGTATAAAAGTCGTCAGGGGCCGGACTCAGCCGCCATTTGAAGAGCCCGGCAGTAAGGTAACAATTCAGGTCATAAATAACCACAATAAAGAATAAACATCTCTCCTGTGTGTTTAAAGCTAATCGAGAAGGCATATATGGCTATATTTTAAAATTGGTCATCATGGTGGTACTCAGAGAGCTGAACAGTTTCTCAGGTGGTACGCAGTATTAAAAGTTTGAGAACCACTGCATTAGTGTTGATGGTGCGGGCAACTTCCACATCTGGAAAAGCTCTGTCAGTGCTGGAGCATCACAGAGGTTTCAGAACAGCAGAAGCTCCCCGTGTGGACGGACAAATTTGAGATTCTTTTTGGAAACCATGGACATCCTCTGGAATAAAGAGGAGAGGGACACTGATGCACCAACGAGGAATCATTAAACACTCAAAGCACCAAAACGTACGGAGACACTTCTTCTTTGTTTTATTCATTTAGTTATTTTGTAATAAAAGGCTGCACACTTTTTTTTGTGTTATGTACCATGCATAATCAAGATAAAGGTGCCAAACACTCCTAAATGACAATGCATTTTATTAAAAAAACACTTTTGAAATATATGCATCGGATTGAAAATATACTTGTTAAAAAAGTAACGTGGCTTTGAGCCGCAGCAGTGCTTTTAAGAACAGTCCAGTCTGTATGAAAACTGCGTACCGGAGAGCATGTTGGGAGTATAAACTTAGGAGGCTTCACTGGTGAACCAGTCGAGCACTTGCTTCTTGTTCTGGGCCACCCAGTTCACGTTGGCCCGGGTTTTTGTCAGCACCTCGCCGAGAAGTGGATCTTCCATGTCCGGCTGCCACGAGTTTTCTTCTTTGAACCGCCGCAGCTGAAGAGGAGGAGTGTTGAAAATGAACAAGCAGTTTTCTTTCAAAGTAGGCGCTCGTGATTTCATCAGACATCACAGAGAGTGACGGAGATTGTACCTGCTCGTACTCAAACTCAGTGGAGAAATGTCGAGGTAACCCCGTGAATTATTGCTCCGGCATCAAAACTGAGGAAACAGTAAAAAAAAAAAAAAAAAAAAAAAGATCCATGTTGTCTCTGCATCATCATGATCATTTCTCACTGTGATGGTTGACTTTGTCTTGTCTGCATGAAGAGCGAACTCACCTGTCGACTATGTGGCCCCAGTTGGATCTGACAAAGTCCCATGCCAGAGGCTGTCCCACGGAGTTGGCGGCAACACCCACGATGACGGGAGCGACGTCCTGCTTGCGGATCTTCTCTGGCAGCAGACAGTATTGCAAATACCTGAAATGCACAAACAAATTGCTCGATTGAAGGGCGGAGAGGAGATACGGTGACGGAGCAAACACCCGTCCCGTGCAGACCGACCTGTTCAGCAGCCAGGGCTCCTTGCTGCAGGCCAGCGCCCGGGCAAGTCTATCAGCTTCTGAGGAAGCGGTGGAGTTCTTATACATGGTCCACGCAAAGTCCCACTCAGCCACTCCTCCCGCTGCGATGGCGATGCAGTACACCTTAGACCTCAGGCTGGGACTGATCCTAAAAAGACGTAAGCGAGCAGAAGATTTGAGCGTTTGAGAGGGGGGAATGTGTGGTCACCAGAGGTGCACGATAACTATCGGGCCGATAACAGGAAATTATGACGTCATCCCGATAACATATATTTTTTGTCAACACGGCAGTGCCTCGCTCCCTCTGAGCCTTGAATGACTGGCAGTGAATGTTATGTTCAAGTGACGTCGGCATAATCAGAAAAACGGTTTCTCAGTCAGGAAAATCAAGAATAGCCCCTCATGCAAGAAAACAACTCATTAATTCGGTCATAATTTTGGTAGTTGCTGACTTGAATCGATATTCGCAGTATTCTCCCACATATTACACATAAAAAAAGAAAAAAATAGAAAAGGCTGAAAGAACGACTAGCAAACGAGGGAACTTGGGAATTTACGTTACACCATGAATGCAGCCTGCAGCACAGCGTGCTGATCAAACAAACATGGCGGCATGGAACTTCGTTAAAGTTTCAGAAGAAGATAGTTTGGTGATTATTCGTGACGAATTCTACGAGGAGGGAAGCACAAGCTTTGATACGTAAAACCCGATCGGCCACCTACAACATAACAATCACTTCCATGGAGTTTTGAAATTGCGCTTAATGTGAGCTAATGGAAGCTAATGCTAACGTGCGCGAGCCAGCAGCAGCAGTCTCCCTTCCCCTCTCCTCTCCCTCATTCCTCTCATCTAAAGCTTCCATGAGATTAAAAAATAAAAAACAAAAACTACTGAACCTCATTTACTTTAATTAAAGGTATTAATTTAAATGGAACCACAAGCTAAAATCCTTTAAATGTTAATCTTTTTCAGTTAGTAATTCTGATGCATGTATTTCCATCAGTTCAAGGAGCCTTTATTTTTTTATATCAGTCAGTAATGAACCTTATTTAAGTTAATGTGAGATATCAAATAGGTTTGTTTGATAGCTTTATGAAAATGTTTGAGAGGCTTGCCAATAGTTTTTCATTGTAAAAAATAAATATCTGTTCATTTAAAGAGTCAAAACTAGTTTTGATTTTGTTCATAGTATTGATGTAATGATCTTAGGTATATGTGTGTGTTATCAGTTATGGGTATCGACCTTTAGGAGCTGAAAGTTATCGGTTATCGGTATCGGTTTTAAAAAACAGTTATCGTGTGTCCCTAGTGGTCACAGAGTACCAGAAGGAAAAGGAAACGCCTCAGCCGCTGCAGCAGTTACTGCATTTAACAGGGCTTTACTTGTTGCTAGAAGGGTCGTCCATCCACTCTCTGAACCAGCCGGTAGCCAGCTCTCTGCAGCCTTTCACTCCTATGGCGCAGGCCAGGGTGATGGCGTTCACCTGGTTGTACCTGGACGGGGAACGACACGTGGATCAGGAGAACGCCACAAATAACCAAACACTCCAATGACGGAGACGTATCTCTGTTTAACGTAAAGAGGAGAAGATGCTATCAATCACATCATTCCCACGGGTGTCTTTAAGGTTTAATCCACACTGCGGTGTGTTAATGTGTCAGAATATGGCTTACTGTGGCTGTCAGTCACATAGAAATCAAAATAAAAAATGAATAACTCCTGCCACATTTGTTATTTTAAAAAGCACAGCACAAACGCTTCCAAAGGAGCAAAGCAGACTTTATTTTAAACGGGCCTTACTGGTCGGTGTGTTTCTCTGGGGTCTTAGTCCAGTTGAGAGTGAGATCTCTGACATGTCGAAACAGAGGGGTGACCTGTTTATTGATGTAAGCCTGAGGGATGAAGGGGAAACATCAGGTTGACTTGCATCTGCAAGAGTGACTCACATCTGCGCTGCACGCTGCAGATGTTATCTCGGAGTCAGCATCCCAACTCATTATTATTCTCTGCAAACCTGCATGGGTCCGTAGACTTCACTGCGCCTAAACATGACGAAGAAGTAATCCAAATTACGAATGGCTGCCTGCCAGGGCAGGTACTCCACTTCTCTATGCAGGAACGTGGTCGTCCTCAGAGCCAGAGTTGTGTTCAGGAGCTTCGCTCTGAAAACCACCCACATGTCGATCAGCTTGCACGGATGGTTTTTTTGGCAGCGGTGGTTTTGCAAAACATAAAAAAGGCCTCACCTTGCTAGATTGAAGGCGTCGTCAATAATCTGAACACGATTGATCAGAGGAATGTCCTGAACGGTCAGTGAGAAAACAGAGTTCAGAGGGACGTCCTTTTGAAACGCTGCAGAGGTCTTTTTAGGCGCCGTACCTCGTGTCTTGAGCTCAGCGTGGCGAGGAGACGCTCCCAGTTGTCGGCGTCATAGTTGACCCGGTAGAAGCCCGTCATGTTCACGTTGGCCACCAGCCACCCAGCGGAGCCGAGGACCACGTCTGTGTTCGTAGCTGTTTGAACGCAGACGGAAAAGCAGGGCAACGTTTTATGCAACGTGTCGTCGTATCAGGATACAACGATCTGTGTCCTACTGAATTGTTTTGGATGTTTAAAAGAAAAAAAAAAGACTCTCTCTAGAAGCCTGTTGCACAAAACCAAGATAAGCGATTAAGCTGGGATTTGTCAGTTATCCCAGGTAGATTTATCCTCCAGAAAGCGGGACTGGATAAGTTAACATAGAGATTTATTCAGTGCAGCCAGTCTGGTCTGGACCAGGGTTTCTCCCCTCGACTGGAAATAAATCTTACTAACAGTTATTAAAGATCTTCTTCATGTGCGTTACCGTTTTTTCCATCGGCCTGTATTAAAATGTAATAGACTAATTAGAATTCTGGAGCAGGGAAACGATATAAATAACCCTTCATTAAAAATGTTTTCACGGAGAAATGAAAAGAAATCCTTTGACCAGCAGATGGCAGCAAAAAGTACATTTTCAGTTGATTCAGAGAAGTTCGACCAAAAATAAAATGGTGTAAAATGGTTTGTTACTGAAAAAAAGGCTGAAAAAGAAAAAAACAGTGATTCTTTCCCTTCTAAGATTATTAAAAGCGGCTGCATTTCTTTTTTCTGCTTTTAACAAACATATCAGGGGTTATGTCTTCATTATCAGCCGTTTCTCACTTAGGGTTAAATAAGAGTAGGCTTGGGCGGTATTACGGTAATACCGTTACTTCCGATATTTAAAAATAGCGACGGTATCAGTTTCAATACCGTCATTAAAAAATGCAATGAATGATTTCTGTGGTTTAAAGTTTAGTTTAGTTTCTCTCTCGTATCGCTGTGTGTTCCGCTTTATTTTACCGTTTATTCGCGTTCGCTTTGAGCTGATCTCGGTTTGACTCGTTCTGTTAAGGTACTGACGATGAAAACAACACTTCCTGAGTTTGCTGCTTCAAAATAAAAGCTTCTAATGAAACTAATAATGTTGGACTTTTATGTTGAAGAATTTATAGGAAGTGAAACGTCCCGCATCAGACACTTTACTATAAAGCGCGTTTCAGCAAACACACCTCGGCAGCAGAGAGGAGCTGGGGCAGAGAAGGAACAGTTAAAACTACAGTGAAAAGCAAGAAATACACAAATAAATAACAACTGTAGTTGAGCCAAGTTTATATTGAAGCACTAAACTGCTGTTTTGAGGTAAACTCGCCTTTTTTTCCCAGGCGCGTCAACGCTGGGAATAGTCGCGGGAATACCGTATACCCCGGTAAAATGTGAGGGAAGTTTGACGGTATCAAAATTTGGATACCGCCCAAGCCTAAATAAGAGAAACAAAACTCCCTTCATTTCTGAATCGGTGAACCTGTGGTGTGTGAATGTGCACGTACCAGGATCAGCTACACCTGGCTTGACTCAGTCTGGGTAGGTGTTCAGTTAGTGAAATCGAACAAACCAGGATGAATTTATCAGGATGGGTCGAGCCCCCGCGTCCTTGAACATCCCGGATCCACTCTAATGCAACAGGCCTATGGTCTTTAAAGCAGAATGTACTTATATAGAAACTAGGGCTGGGCAACAATTAAAATTTTAATCGCGATTAATCGCATTATTTCCCTGATTAATCACGATTAATCGCATTGTATACGCAAAATCAAATAATGAATTCAAAAGTAGTGTAAAATGCACTTTTATTGAAATGTTCTGCTGCCATGTGAACTAAAGTGTTATAACATTTGTTGTTCAAACACTTTTAACATCAGCACTTGTCAGTAACACATATTTAGTGTAAATCTCATCTTAAAAAATGTCAAATAAAATAAAGCTTATTGCCACTGCCAGGGCATTATTGTCATTCTGTGTTTAAAAAAAAAGTCTACAAACAAAATCCAACAAAATGGTTGTGGCTCAGCACAATCAGAACATTAAAACAGGTAATTTCTGAGGTAACAGCAGAAACTTTTAACGGGGAGTTCAACTTGTCAGTTGTTACAAATAACCTTGTTTCTGTTGGATCCTCCGTCTGGGAGAACTTTAAAATGAAAATGTCCATGTTAAAGTTCTGTAACTTTACCAATCCATGTATCATTCATTCTTTCCATTTTCAATTGTCAATCAAAATAAATAAGTAAATGAATGAAAAGTGACATTTTATTATGTTTTTCGTTTTTTAATCTAACACAAAAAAAACGAAAAAAAAAATGCCTGTTTTTTTTTATATTTCAATTTTAGACTTGGATCAATAATACGAAATTAAAAAACGGGCCACAGAACTGAATTAGTTTTATAATGGAGGACTGGACTTTCTGTTGTCATTACACATCTGTGCCACTAGATGGAGCTGCACTGCAGTAACCAGCTAGAGAACAGCAGGACAGTGAACACATGGAGCAGATCTGATGGAACATGGAGGAATGATGCAAAAGTTTTGTTGCAGTGCAGAATTATTTTTTTTTAGAGAGAATTGTTAACATTGCTACCTAAGTTGCTACCTGAACTGTAAAGTTCACGGATTTTTACCGTTCTCCATGTTTTTTTTTTTAGCTTTGCCACATGTTTACCTGCCAATTATCTTCCGGTTCCGCAGCAGCCAGTAACAGACTTTTTAAAACAAAAGCATGTGAGCAACATGCGTTAACGCGCGATAAAATAAATGTCAGCGTTTATAAATTAATGAGTTAACGCGATAATAACACGTTAACTTGCCCAGCCATAATATAAACCAACAAAGATTTCACATGCTGAATGTAGATCTTGGTGAGGGGGGGCATCCTTGAGATCCACACCCCGGCAGATCTGGATCCGTCTTGAATATTTCCCACTTGTGAATAACTTTCCTCGCGGGAGAACGATAAACTCCAAAATCGCACTCAAATGGTCGGCAACTGCTTCTCTGAGATCGTCGCTGACGGCGTTCCTCTTTTGCGTTGTGTTAATGCACGTGTCATCAGTACCTGGATGATACTCATCCCTCTGATTATCATCTCTATGATGGTTGGACATGTGTTACTGTTAAAATGAAGCTGTATTTATCATATGTTTGGTAAATATGACCTGATCTATGAAAGCTTTCTGATGAAAGAGGCTGTTATTTTTATTTTACCTTCTTTGCTGAGAAGCCAGTATCGTTGCTCGGCTCCACCTGTCTTCATCCAGGTAACGGGGACAAACCACTCATAGCTTGGAGCGTGTCCGTCCAGCCACACGTACATGTGAATTAAAAACAGCGTACAGGGAAACAGACGGGCCAGTTTAGAGCGATGCAACTCACGCTACGCTCCAACGAGAAACTAGACCCTACTTGAATTCGGATGGTCTGGTCACGGCAGATCCTGGATCCGATAGGAAGTGCTCCTGAGTGAGGTTTCCTGTCCGGGTGTCGATGGTGATCAACGGGAAGCCCATCTGCAGGATCCACCGGTTCATGATGTCTTCCAAAGGGTGGGGCAACCGGACTCCAGCTCCATCCACCGCCTCATGATGGAAACAGTCAGAGGAAACAGTTATAACAGTGACTCCTTGATAAAAGGAGGGTGTGACGTTCACGGTTTGAGCACGGTACAGTTTTCTACTCCTCCTCGGCCCATTTTAAAGCAGCTCAGAGGACTTTTTGCCATTTTAAGCTCGCAGGAGGAGCAGGGATGTTCACTGCAGCTCGGTGGGGCTTTGTGAAAGTAAGCAAACCCCTTCAAACCTTTAACGAGAGCAAAAGCTCTTCGTTCTGGTTCAAATGAGCTTCGGTCCAGAGAAGACGGCTGCGTTTCTGGGCCAACTGCAGGTTTGTGCATCACCAGGTTGTAACTTCACGCAGCTCGGACTTGTGCAACGTGACGATGAGAAATTTGCCACGATCCTGCTCCCTCCGTCTCCAGTTACCTGTTCTCTGCCCACATCTGGATCTCCTGTTGGCGTCCCCCTGCGGCCTAATCAGCCTCAGCAGTCCCACCTGCTCTCCTGTCTGAAGGACTAGGGTTAGGGGTTAGTGCCTTTAATCTTAAAATAAGAGGGTTAGGGTTAGGGTTAAGACCTGAAATATGCTGAAAATATGCTGGAACGATCTTTAAAGAAGTCAGAACATGCTCGTATCGCTGTCTTACCATCTGCAGGTGCTTCCACAGGTCTTTGGATACCGTATTTTTATACTTGAACTCCTCTAAATATGTCTGTTAGGAGAAAACAACTTCTTGGTTATCCTTCATCGAGACATACATGGGTAATTTCAACGGTGATTGTGACCAAATTCACCAGGTCGAAATGATTTCAAGCAGCTGCGGACGCCACACTTACGTGGAGTCCTCTCGAAAAGACACTTTCGGTGACGAAGTCTGAGAGCATCCTGATGACTGCGGCGCCCTGCGATGAAAAATTAGGGATATTAACGGCTTCAGCGGGAGACATATGAGCTCTGGCGAAACAATTACTGGAATCGCTTAATGAAGAGCGGTGATTAATATGCGATTTTCGTCCTGCGCGTCCTGCAAGAGAGTAGCCAAGGGTCCTGGGAGGTCACATTCATCACGGCGCGATGTGTTCGACTCATTAGGCGAGATCCAAATCTTCTCACCTTGCTGTATGTGATGATGTCAAACAGAGATTCGATGAGTTCCGGCATCAGTTCGTCCTCCTCTCTGGAAGAGATAGGGTGGGAGTAGCCCGAAGCGTCCTCGGCCATCACACTGATGACCTCATTCAGAACAATTAAATCTTTCTGCAGATGAGTCGGACATACGGAGCAGACATCGGACCACATTGGGTTAGATATGAGGTATTTAACCCGTGCTCTCAGCCAAGAAGACAGAACCCACCATGTTCCACGTCGGTTCTGCGTAGTCCGCTCCCAGATAGGACATGTAGGTGGCGAAGCCCTCGTTGAGCCACAAGCCGTTCCACCACCTCATGGTCACCAGGTTGCCGAACCACTGAGGACGGAGCTTCGGTCACTCGGCGTGATTTTTAAGGATTCGGAAAATGAGCCGGCGCGTCGCCGCTCGCTGCTTTACCATGTGAGCCAGCTCGTGAGCGATGACCGTCGCCACCCACTCCTTGCTGACGTGCGAGGACACCCCTGGATGATACAGGAGCGACGCCTCTCTGTAGGTGACCAGGCCCCAGTTCTCCATGGCTCCGGTGAAAAAGTTAGGAATAGCAATGTGATCTAAAAAAAAAAAAAACATCAGTGCAAGACCCGACTGTACCATCAGGTGGATGCTTTCCAAAATGCTCTGATTAGTCATTTTAGATACTAAATCCGCGGGCCCCTACCTGACTTGTTCAGGGAGTATGAGGAGTTGCAGTAACTCTCATAGAACGACAGCATGGGTCCGGTCTTGTCCAGGGCGTAGTTTCCCTCGCCTTCCTCTATGGCCTTCCTGCGAGCCCAGATCCTGATCTTTCAAAGGGAGAAAACTGAGCTCTGACATGCTTGGATTAAAAACTGTGGCAGTGCCAGTCATCTCGTCTGAGTCCAGCAGAGGGCAGCAGTGGCCAAAAGGAAAAAAAAACGACTGATGAGCCAACACATGAGGATTCAATAAGTTACCTGATCTTCAGGCTTCTATAACTGTCTTCACCACAACAAACTGTGACTATTAATCAACCAAAATTATACGATGCGTCCAGTCGGCAGTTGCGCCGCAGGCTTTGGAAGCAACAAACACGAGTCCAGGTCAAAGTTTGCTTACATTTTTTAACGTGGTTTCATTTATCAGATTAAAGGCGTTAACAACAGAACTGAGTATGCTGACCTTATTTTAAAGTCTAAATCTTTCCCTCCAGAGGTACCACAGCTGGGTTTCCCTCATCCAGTGCCTCCTGACGTGACCGACGGCTTCACCCCCACATTATGATCTAATTTCTCCATCAAAGCTCCGGTATATTTTTACCCATAATTCTTTCTGGCCTCAGCTTGGCCCATTTAAGTCCACATTAAAGTTTATCGCTCACTTCTACGGTGTAACCCGGAGGTCAGTCTGCATCAGCTTACAGGTCTGCAGAGTTACAGTTTTCAGAGGAGAACCACAGAATGACACGAGCGTAAATCAGTGATCACGGAAATGGAGATGTTAAAAGGCCCCTTTCATGCATTTTAACCAAGAAGTTGTGGCTGTGTGCTTTAGGATAGTTACCAAAACATCTGCGTCCGGTTGCGTCGCGACGTATGCAAAATCACACACGACAAAAGCCAGCAAGTAGGTCGACATGATCTTGGTGGGTTCAAATCTGGTCCGAATTAGATCCTGGCCGTCCGCAGTGATGTTGACAGGGTCTAGGTGGAGTCATAAGACAAAGCGGTTGTGGGACAGCTTTTTGGCTTTCGCAGCTGCAATAATAAAAGCTTGTCACTGAAAAATGCCTCATCGTTTGTCACATGATTTCTCCAAAACAGCCAAATATAACCGCGGGGCCGTTGAGGCCGAGCAGCGGGCAGTCCTGGAGGAGCGGGGAAAACGCGCTGAGCGCCGGGAGGAGAGCTGCCACTTGCCGTAGTTCATGGCGTTGGACAGAGCGACGGTGTCTGGAGGATGAATGAGGGTGATGTGGAAAACAGCTTTCAAAGCCGGTTCGTCAAAGCACGGGAAAGCTTTCCTGGCACCTGTAGGCTGCATTTGAGTCGCCGCCACGACTCTGATGGAGCAGAAAAGTCAGCAATTAGGCCAAACATGCAACTGAAAAGTTTGTGAGAGAAACCCGACACTCTTCCTGAGCTGCTCGCCACGGATCGCCGTCTTTGATCTCGGTGTCCCGCTTTGTCTCCTGAAATAAGCGTCTGTGCTACATGACGTCCCATTTACCTTCGTCCGGCCCTAGCTGGGAAAGCTGCAGACTGAAATACCCTGTTGAACAGAAATGATAAGCTGCACGTGAACCACCGCGCGATGAGGAAAGGGTTAGGGTTACGGGGTAGAATAGGGTTAGGGTTAAGGTTAGGGTTAGGGTTTCCATGTCACGATATGGGGTGAATTCCAATTCCTCCCTTAACCCTCAATCTCAACCCTCAATCTCAAAAATGCGCACTCCCGCTAAGTGCAAGTGCTGTCCCGATTCTAAGAAAGTCAAATTGAGGGACAAGTTTGAGGGCTGTATCGCCCTCAAAATTGAGATTCACCGGCCCCACCCTTGGAAGTAAGGGCTACCCAGAAGGCACTGGGTAATTTAGCTAAGACATATTCAAAAAGGATGGCACCAAACAAAACTAGCTACAAATGTAAGTAACTTCGTAGTTCTTAAAGATATAAATGTTACGAGACCATCTTATTGTCTTTGTTTGAGACTTTTTTCATGGATTAACATCGTTGTTGCGTAACATTTATTTTTTACTTTACGATGTTTGCTGCCGGACCGGCGGTCCTGGCTGGCTTCAGTCTGAAGACGTAACTGCACTCTAGGGGTGTCCCATTGAAAAGTCACAAGATAGCCCTTACAATTACTTTCGAGGGTTAAGATTGAGGGCCAAAAATTGAGGGTTAAGGGAGGAATTGGAATTCACCCATGAGCGCGGCAAAAACTTCCTGGTTGATGGTTAACATGAGATAAGCATCGTGGTAAGTTGCAGACTTGTGAAAATACTGCAACCGACCCATCAAACCCATCTAGCTCATGGATTTAACGCGTTAGAAGTAACGATCTAACTGGGAGAGCCAAAAAAAAAAAAAAGGCATGAGACTGGATGAATGTCATAATGAAAAACAGCCGCCCCCCCCCCAAAAAAAAAAAAACAAACAAAAAAACGCACATATGTAAATGAATAAATAGATTAAATAAATTCAAATGGTTTTATAACAGGACTCGTTTCATGGACGCCTTCTCACCGGAGCTCTGAGCTCATTTCTGTCTGGTAGGGGTCCACCTGGGATTCATTAATGGCATCTGTGGTTTCAGGTAAGTTCTGTACATCAGGTAAACCGTGGAAGTGGAGTATGAAAATCTGAGGTTATGTTCACATTTCCAGCCAAATTCCAAACTGCAGCACGTCTGATCAAACTATAGGCTGTTAAACGTTGCAAGTGATCAGATCTGATCTGTGTGTCGTCCCTGACGTCCCCTAAATCACTTGGCTGTTTTGAAGGCTACATGCATAGAAGTGACCTGAACAAATCGAAATGGAGGGTGTTTGAACTCGCTTTGCCACTGTCTGAATGGGTTTGAGTGCAACTTTTCTACAAGTTACAAGAAAACGCATGAGAGGGAGGATGTTTCTGTGAACTACTTTATTTCAGGAAGCTGCTTCTGCCGGTAACAGTATCAGAGACTAATCCTGCATATCTCAGACTCATTCCACCTCGATGCACCACAGAGCGCCACAGGAAATCCTTCCTGCCAGTGGCCATCAAACTTTACAACCAATCACTCTGAAGCTGTAAAATCTGTATTATCTCTGGATTATCTCACTGTATATATCTGTCCGTTTACACTAGGTTACTTTTCTTTTTCTTTTACTATTAGACAGGGTATTTTGAAATCCCTAATTTGTAAATTGTAAATTTGTAATTTTTTGTAAATTGGGGCTTGCACATGTGGGCCAGAGTTATTTTGTCTAATTTGTTATTCTGATATCTTTAATTCTTGGTAAGGTGTAGTATTTAAAGTGTTAATTTACTTATTTTATATGTAGAATATTGTTGTTTTTATAGGATGGAGCACTGCAACGAAAGAATTTCCCGCAAGGGATCAATAAAGTATTTTCAATTCAATTCAATTCAATTCAATCCCTGTACACGTTGTTGTTTGGGACTGGAAACCCAATCAGATCAGTCAGACCACATTTGAAACCAGCTCCAGAAATTGCTTGAATCTAGTTTGGATACATTTCTTTTTTTTTTTTTTTTTTTTTGTATGGCTGTTCAGACTGTCTGAAAATCTGTCTGCATACAACGTGGATGTGCTAAACGCTGAGGTGAGCCAGGTGTGGGCGCAGCTGAGGCACCTGCCCAGGTGTTTCAGCAGGTGCGGGTGCAGCTGAGGCACCTGCCCAGGTGTTTCAGCAGGTGAGGGTGCAGCTGAAGCACCTGCCCAGGCGTTTCAGCAGGTGCAGGCAGTGCTGAGGCACCTGCCCAGGCATTTTAGCAGGTGCGGGCAGCGCTGAGGCACCTGTCCAGGTGTTCCGGCAGGTGCAGGTGCAGCTGAGGCACCTGCCCAGGCATTTCAGCAGGTGCAGGCAGTGCTGAGGCACCTGCCCATGTGTTTCAGCAGGTGCAGGCAGCACTAAGGCACCTGCCCAGGCGTTTCAGCAGGCGCGGGCAGCACTGAGGCACCTGTCCAGGTGTTACAGCAGGTGCAGGTGCAGCTGAGGCACCTGCCCAGGTGTTTCAGCATGTGCGGGTGCAGCTGAGGCACCTGCCCAGGTGTTACAGCAGGTGCGGGTGTAGTTGAGGCACCTGTCCAGGTGTTACAGCAGGTGCGGGTGTAGCTGAGGCACCTGCCCAGGTGTTTTGGCAGGTGCGGGCAGTGCTGAGACACCTGTCCAGGTGTTACAGCAGGTGCGGGTGTAGCTGAGGCACCTGTCCAAGCGTTTTGGCAGGTGCGGGCAGCACTGAGGCACCTGCCCAGGTGTTCCGGCAGGTGCGGGCGGTGCTGAGGCACCTGCCCAGGTGTTCTTCCTTCAGAACCACCATCTGCTTCATGATCAGATGCAGCAGTCTTGCGTCAAGATGCTGCCATTATATATCAAGAAGTCATGATTTCATATCAAGAACGACTTTGAGAAGTTTGAGATTTAATTATTTTTTAAAATTGCTTAAAGTAAAAAATTTTGCAATTTTTAAAGCAAACATTTTAGGACATAAAAAAGTCACAATTTTATGATAAAAATTTTTCTTTTGCAGGATAAAGTTATGATTTTTGTGACATGAAGTCATAGTTTTGTATGGCTGTTGGTTAGTTTTATCCGTGATTTTACAGTAAAATGCTTCTTTCTTGAAAAAAAAAAAGAAACGAAAGGAAGGGAAGGCATGTGGTGTAAAACTTCCAAGTTTCTCATGCGGACCCAAACAGGGAGCAGCCAAAAAGAAAAGTTATATTATTAACTGGTTCCCTTTAGGCTCCATGTTAATTTTTGAACTTCAGGGCTGGATTGCACCTTTCCTTTGTTGTCCTGATATTTAAAAAATATTTGACAGGCGTAATGTATATCTAGTCAACCTTTATCTCCCCCACAGTACTTCGTACAGGGCTTAAAGTATTCCGGCACCGTGCCGTATCTCTGGCGTTTGACTCTGATCCAGGAAAAAAAAAAACCACACAAACAGAGACACATTATCTCTGAGTGGTCTTTAACGCAGGCGAGGCGAGCTGGTGGGTTTTTCTCCCGCAATCAGAAGAATGGAAGCAAAATTCAAGTGGCGCTGGCCCTCGACAGAGATAAAGGGTGGAGACCGTTAGCGTTTGGGAGCTGGTGCCAGAAGCTAAGGGAGCCTGGTACCTGTTTTTGTGTGTGGTGCTCCAAGAAGCTAGTTTATGCAGCTAGCGGCAAAAAAGCTCTTCACCCTCACGAAGGAGGTGCCGGGCATAAAGCAGCAGTTTGCGCGCTCCAACACACAAGCCGTTAACCGGAACAACAGCCACAGCGGGTGGCCATAGCCATAGCAGCCCCGATGACTCATCTGTTTGTGACTTGAAAATAAGTTTGTGCTCATTTATTGCGGAACATTATTTATCAGTTACGATTGCTCAACCGCTCGCACATCTGTGTAAAAAAAAAAAAAAAGAAATAAAAAAGTACTGGTTAATAAAAAACGCTTTAAAAACATGCCCGTTTCCAATCAGCATGCCAGTTATATGAACACACATGGCACAGCACCAGAGTTCTAGAACAGTGTTTCTAGAACTCTGGTGCTTTTTTCAACCTTAAGGCACCCCTTAAATCCATAAAAAATCTGAAGGCACCCCAAACTTCAGATAGGCTACGTGTCGTCGGGCCTGAATTTACTTAACTGTTGTGTCCTATGCTTTTATTATGAAAGATTCCACTGCCTTAGTATTTGAGTATTAATGTAGACAACTATTTATTATATTACATTATTTATTTATTAATTTTTGCTTATTTTGCATACTGTCAGATGCGTTTCTGCGGCACCCCTGAGGGGGGTGCGCGGCACCCCAGGGAGTTTCTCAGCGGTTGAGAAACACTGTTCTAGAAACGTCCGTGTTTTATGCAAAGCACCTTGAATTGTCTTGTACACGAAATGTGCACTACAAATAAACTTGCCTTGTCTTGTCTGTCTGATCAGCTCAAAGGATGTAGGTTTTCTAATTGTTGATGAAGCAACTACCCAAAACATGGAAAAAAAATACTAAATGTAATGCTTCACTTTTTTGATGATGCGTCCAGAGTAATAACATCTAATAACGTAACTGCCTCTGCAAATATGTTGGAGATGAGTCAAGACCAAATGGAATGTATTTCCTATAACTTGATTTACCATTGTTTTGAACAAAAATGATAGAAAAGTTTCAATTTATGTTTTTATTGTTAAATTGTCCTTTACTGAATTAAATAGTTGCTAAATGAATTCAATTAATTGGCTTGACTTAGTTTCACATGTTTTCACTTATGACTTAATAACCTTTACTTTCTAAAATTCACATTTAAATTGTAGGTCATCTTGTATATTACCAATCACAATTCCAAAAAGTTGTATGTGTATGCGTTGGATCCACTGCACCCCCGTAAAAAAGTTCAGGCTCAGGATTTTTTTCTTACTTTAAGCCCTGTTCGTATCATTTTCTTCGTTGAAAGGCTCAGTCACATGACTTTTGAAAGCAAGCTGAAACATTTGAAACCGGTCAAACTACAATTAAAAAACAACTTAAGCTGAAGAAGAACGTCGTACTTTTTTACCCCATCTTCCACGTATTCACTCCTGTAGAAACCCTCCATGTCATCGGACAGCTCTCCAGAAAACTCGGTGAGGAGCTGGTACCTCCTGCCAGCCTGAAGCGGGTCATTGAGCTGGACCACCAGGTACTGGGTGGAGACCTCCAGCCAGGTCTTCTTTAGGGTGGGCGCAGAAGCTCCAGCCAGACCCCTCAGCCTGGCATGAAACCCATCGAACATGACGAGGTCCAGCTTGTTGGAGTGGATGAGGATGAGGTCGGTTTCCCTCGTGCATGCGATCACAGCGGTGGAGTTTCCGGTGAAGGTGTACAGGTCGTCTTCGTTGGGTTTCAGCCGTGGCCGCAGGGTCACGTTGTAGGAGACGGGAACGACGGTGTCTGGAAGTCTGTACTGCTGCCAGGGTTCCCTGTGAGACGGGGGTGTGGTGAAACTGGGAGTGTTCTGGTGGGTGCAGGCGTCCCGATGCTCTTTGACTTCTCTTGAGCGTACATCACAGAGAGCACCATGATGACCGTCGTCGCCCCGACGCCTGCAGCCACACAGAACGCTGCCAGGCGTTTGCTGACGTAGAAACCTTTCCCCATCGCTTCACCAGAGACAAAAAAGACAGGAGGAGGCAAGTTACAGCTGAAACCAGACATTTATGTGCTCTGAATAAAAAGACTGTCCAACATTAAATAAGACTAAACTTTTCCTGTCTGATGTTCGTCAGGATTTTAACAGAATCCTTTATTACTTTCTCCACAGTCAGAAGTTTAGACACTAAGATCACTGCGCCTGTAAACAATCTGGAAAAGCCCAGATGACGATGTCATGGCTTTAAAAGTTTCTGAAAGGTTGAATGACAACATCTGAGCCAACTGCAGGCACACACGTGGATGTATTTTAAGCCACGCCTCCTTCACACGCTGCTTCCATGTGTGACATCATGGGAAAATCAAAAGAAATCAACCAAGATATCAGGAAGAGATTTTGGACCTCCACCAGTCTGGTTCATCCTTGGATGCAATTTCTAGATGTCTGAGGGAGCCACGTTCATCTGCTCCAACAGTTCTCCACCAGTAGAACCACCATGGGAACGTCCACCATCATAGTCCTCAGGAAGGAGACGGTTCAGAGATGAACCTGTTTTGGTGTTAAATGTCTGCATCAAACCCAGAACAGAAGCTGAACAACTGGTGAAGATGCTGCTGAAGCTGGTCAGAGAGGGTCATCATCCACAGAGAAACCAGTCCTGGACCAACATGGACTGAAAGACCACCCAGCCAGGTAGAAGACATTACTCCAGAAGAGACATTAAAAAAGACAGATGAACTGTTTGGCCGTAATGACCATCATTACATCTGGAGGAAAAAGGTGGAAGCTCGGAGACTGAGAACACCATCCCAACTGTGAAGCACGGGGGTGGCAGCATCATGATGTGGAGGTGTTTAGGTGCAGGAGGTATAGATGGCATCATGAGGAAAGATTACGCAGAAACACTGAAGCAGCATCTCCAGACATCAGCCAGGAAATTAAAGCTTGGACACAAATGGATCTTCAGATGGATGATGACCCTTAACGCACCACCAGATTAGTTACTAAGAGGTTTAAGGATGTTAGTCATGTATTTGAAGTTATGTTACATCAGCAATGTGTGGCTATTAGTGTAAAAAAAGGGAGAAGGGTGAGCAGCCTGTCACAGAAAATTCTTTCACTTTTGTTCCCTACTCTACTCCACTGAACTGCCAACCTCAACAGCGAAGGTTTGTGACGGACAGTCTTTACAATTGTCTCCTGGCATCTTCACTCGTCCTCGTGACACTTTTCCATCTGATTTTAACGGAGCCGTGCAGCTGCGATCTCCCTGTTTTTCTTAGACCCAGCGTGGAGCGGTCTCGTCTGATAACACACGCAAACCCTCCTGCGTTATTCAGATGTTTGATAATGCCTCAAACTTTATCACCTGGTTAATATGGGAAGAAAGAGGAAAAAAAAGCAACACCTGACTCACATGTATGCAGGAACACAGTAACAGCGGCTCCCGACGACGGCAGTCAGCTTTTTCTTACCTCGCCTGCATGTAAAGTTTTGCCTCAGTGGATCCAGCCGACTTTCCACCTGTGGACTGCGGACTGTTATGTTTGAAACTGAGTTGGCTGCTGAACGGCTCTCCTTAGTCTGGCGCCGCAGGACGTTGTGCAATCCCCGAACATGGAAAATACTTTTGTCATCAACCGCAGATAAGTTGGAACTTGTTGTGTCACGTCTTGAGACATAATCCAGCCTTTGAATATTGACACGCACGCGCTCCAAATGTATGGCTTCGTGTTTAATCGTACTTGATGGATGGGAATTTATTTATTTTTTTGAAGAGAGGGGCTGCTATTGAATTACACGTGCGTGTGTGTTTTAAATCTCCCAGATCCCCCTCTTCATTGGTTTGCTTAAGCACCATGGAGGGACGTGAACGTCTCTGTTTTCAGGGGACCTCCTGCTCGTGCAGAATATCCTGCACGCTGGAGTCCTTAAACGCAAAAGCAGCGCGCTGCACATCAGACAGAAAGGTTTCCAATCTTTGCTCCAGATGTTTGCTGTTACGTGGAAGCGCTTCCACGCATTTGTTGGAAGTGTAATGGGGAGGCACAACAGAAAATACAAATCGAAAGACTTCAGGAACACTCATCTCAAACGCATTAATCTCTGCAGTTAAACACTCGGAACCTTTTTCTCATATCCTGCACACATTTGTATTTGCAAACTGCTGACAGCCGCTGGCTTGCAGCGCTCTCTGCTGCTGTCTGATTAACGTGTCAAATCAGCGCAGCGCTCAGCTCGTTCGTTCAAAGTGAAGGACTCGTGTTTCACCTCTCCGTGACCTCCGTGTAACACGTGCAACATCTTTTATCGGCCGACGTCAAACTGTCAGTTTGTTTTAATCAAGAGGGAACAAGAGGGGTTTCTCCAGATGACGGTCGTCTACACAGGAGAACTGGATGAGAGCACCGGCCAGGCTGCCTTTGAACTCATTTTTCTTTTCGTTTTTTCAACGCCATCTCCCCGCTGATTTCCATGTGATTTCACTCAGGGGCGTTGAAAAAAAAAAAACAACAAAAAAAAACTGGGATTCCATGTACGTGCGCTCAGGAAGGTCATGTCCCCGCTGAGATGATCCACTGAGACGATCCCCCGCTGACTCCAGCTCGCCGCAGGCTCCCGCGGATCTGTTCGCTAGGGACTTAATTTTCAAAGCAGCTTTTTGGAAAATATCTGGACGGCATTCGTCTGAAGGTGATCTCATGGCCAGATTGGACAGAAAGACACAACACATGGTGAAATTATTTATTATCTAGTCGCACCGTTAAATGAGAAGCGAGAAGATTAGTGGAAACGTGCAACCACTACATTCCAAACTTCAGGATACCAAGGCCCAGTTTGAAATGTGAAAAATCTCAGCGGCCCACCCGAAACCTTTAATCACAACCGGATCAACATACAGGACTAGAAGCTATGTTCCGATATTAATGTAAGGGGTCAACAAATAAGGTGACACTTGTTATATTAAGTTAAGATGACCGTAGGATAACACTTGTTTTACTACTTCTTAATGTTTTTTCTTTAATCATGTCATGGATATTTTACAGTAATTAAAACCACATTCGAAAAAGATGTGTTTAATTTTGATGACAGCTCACGTCCCACCTGCAGTACCACGACGGCCCACGAGGGGGCCACAGCCCACACTTTGGGAATCACTGCATGGGAGAGAATAGTGATTATTTCTTTTTGGGAATCACTCAAGAGGACAGCCTCCAGCTCTCTCTAAGGATGATTCCTGTATGTATGCTCATTTAAAAAAGTGTTTTGAGGTTTTATTTCATCCTGTGTTTTCTACGGTTTTTGCTTTTTTTTTTTTTTTTTTTAGACTTCGTGGTGTTAGTCACTCGGCCTGGGCCAAAAAATCGATTTTTATATTAATCGCAATTTGTTTCTGGGGATTTTAAAAAATCGATTCTCGTACAAGCTGCGATGGACTGGTGACCTGTCCAGGGTGTACCCCTGCCTTTCGCCCGTAGATGGCTGGGATAGGCTCCAGCAGATCCCCGTGACCCTTCAAGAATGAAACGGGTATAGAAAATGGATGGATTCTCGTACAGGAATGGATTTTTATTTATTTAATGGTGGGGTAAAGAGTTCGGGTGGCTCCGTGGAAAAACTCCGCTCGCTGGGCTCCGAGTACTCTCCGAGCTGAGTACTTTCACAGAGCCTGAACTCTTTCCCCCACCGCCCTACTTCAAATCAAATGTATGGACTTTATTTGGTTTTTATAAAAAGCATGGGGCAGGAGAGCTAGATATGAGGAAAGCCATATGTAAGCTTTGTCACAGTCAAATCTCTTACTGTGGTAACACCACGAACATGACGGCGCACATCCTTCGCCACCAACCCAGAGAGATCGGTGCTCTCTGACAGTTAAAGTTAAAGATACTGGCGGTGGCAGCCTCTGTCAGGACTCGGGGGGGGGGGGGGGGGGGGGGGGGGTTTTCTTGACCCTCCTTTAATAAGAATGATACGGCACAAACATTTAAAAAGAAAAAAAGAAAAAGCCAAAAAAGCTCTGCAGCAGTTTGCAGTAATGCTGCCGTTACGTTGGCAGAACCCAACCTGGACTGAATCCTTCAGAAAGTAAAAAACAGCAAAGAATGTTGTGACTTATTCACCCTGAAAAAGTTTTCCAAAGCAATGTTGACTTTGTGCTCACTGCACATTTGCAGGTAAATACACACAAATACACACATGTAGGCGGGAAGCATTAAATTTTATTCATAGCAGATCACTTTAAATGCAATATTGAATTTGCACGAAAGGCAGTCGCATCCCCGTTGAGGACTGCACCGTTAACGATCCAGATTGACGCCTCCCGTTGGTGGATTTTATGCATCGGATACATCATGGTAATCAGTCATCTTTAAATGTGAAACGTGAACAAAAGAAAACCAGTCCTGCGTCTCTTCCTTCGTGCCGACGTTGAATGTCCACTGACGTTTTTTTTTTTGTCACAACAGTGAAACAGTCTCTGCGTCCCTTTTGTTGCTCCTGATCATTGTAGTGATTGTCATTCATTAGGAATCCCTGACCGCGCAAAAAAACGAAGAGTCATCTCGACTTTTCCGCGTTCTCATGTGGCCTCCTCGGTGAACCACCGAAACACTTCGGCTCTGTTCTCTGTCACCCATTTTATATTGGCTGTGGTCTTTTCGATGGCTTGCTCCAGGGCCAAGGTGCCCGAGCCAAAACCAACATGGAGGTTGTCTTCTTTGAATTTCTTCAGCTGGAGAAAGAAAGAGGAAAAAAGGCAGAGGGGAGGGAAAGAAAAAAACAAAGAATGAACTCATTTGCATTTGTTGCATTTCTACCTCCCTGACTGCCCCCCCCCCCAGCCTAATTCAGAGTGCGAGCTCAGTGTGGTCACGCTTGCGTAAGCTGCATACCTCTTGCAGCTCGAACTCCGTGGAGAATCTCCTCGTTATTCCGCTGATAAGATTAGAGAAGGAAAACGATCCTTTTCCGTACCTCAGATAAAGAACACAGATGAAAGGGAGGGGTTTTAACGCACGCTTGTGGGAGAAGACCAGAAACTCTGCACCTCTGAAATAAATGGACTGTCCTCGCTGTTAGGTTAGGGTTATCCCTAACCTAACCTAATCCTTATCCCTAACCCTAGGGTTATCCCTAGGGTCAGGTTATCCCTAACCTTAACCCTAACCCCATCCCGTTTGGGGATGTTGGTCGTGAACACACTCCTGTCAGGGCAAAGCTTACTGTTGGAAGATGTAGCTCCATCTCGCTCTGATGAAGTTCCAAGCCAGGGGCATTCCCACGAACATTTCGGGCGACGTACTGGATGGTGGAAGTGGCATCTTGCTTGCGGATCTTCGACGGGTCCAGGGTGTACTTCAGATACCTGAATCGGAGAAACACAGCGATCATGTCACCGAAAGATGAAGAAAACTGTGTGAACGTCTGACTCAGAATAAGTTATAAAGATATATAAATCACAAAACACGCTTTCAGTTTCATTTATAAAAGAGGACGATGTGAAACGTGAACAGGGTTTGTCAAGTTCGTCACAACAAAGATCAGAGATACAACAGGAGCGTCCCGACTACCGTGGAAAACAACGCGTCAGGGCTCACACTCGTCCGGGGATCTGCAGAGACTCGTCTCTCTTTCCGGTTTTACAGGCGACGCCGGCACGATCACAGGAACACAGCCAGGAACTACTCGTGAGGTTCGGGATGTTGACGTTCTTGAGCCAAATCGGCGCCTCCTGAGTCAGCGGGAGTTCACACGGTCGCTTCAAAACCAGAAGTCTACGTGAACGGTTTCAACCGTCGCTGACGTTGTTTTCGCTGTACTCGTGTTCACCTCGTTGCGCTCATCTTTGTACAACCATCATCCTCAGAGCGACAGTGCCTTGCAGATCACTGAATAGTCTCTTTAATTCCGCTTTCTGATATACGCTGGTTGAAGCTGACAGCTCGTCCATTTTCTTTCCCTATTTTTGGTATTTTTTAACCTCCCTCAGACGCTCAGACAGAGATGATACAGCTGGTGGCAGGAAGAAAGGAGGAGGACTGGCTTCATTAGAGAACCAGAGATGGAGGAATCCTGCACATGCAGGGTTTCCTGCAGACCTTATTTGGCCAGGCGCCCCGCCCGGCCTGAAATCTCGAGCGCCTGGGCTACAATGTCGGGAAAAAAAAAAAAATGTCGGGGCAAAAAAAAAAAGCAATGCATGCAAGCGACACGGGCAGCGCTTGAGAACTGATCAGCGCACCATAGTTTGTGTTATAATGAATTAATGTTGATTCTCTAGTGCTGCGCTTGTTTGCCTGCAGTGCATTCTGGGCACCTCTTCTCTCTCTTTCACACACACACACACAGTGATAACCTCTCTGGTCGATCAACTCACGTTGACAGCTCACGTCTCGTCTCACTTCAATACAAGTTTTCCTCCGCTCGCTTTTATGTCGGTCCGGAATTATTTATAGTCAGTCGAGATTCTGGTAAACGTTATTCGTAATAGACCCGGTGCTTTTGTTTTGAGCAGACAGTGCGACTTCTCACTGCCGTTTTTTTTTTTTTTTTGGTTCGACAATTCATTAAGTGACACACGCACACACTAATCAACATTATGTTTAACTTTGTCTATAAAGAAATAAGAAGAAACATTAGGTTATTTAAACTAACTAACTAAATAAATAAAGACCAATGGGCGCACTGCCTGTCATCTGGACTCCAAGCTCACGTAGCTTCACTTGACAGCTGTCACTCTGAGGTGATTGATGACCAGTCCGCCCAGTCAAAAAAGGTAACGCCTACTATGTAATTTACTGGTATGCAATTGATCAGTAGTAGAGTAGAGTAAATGAGACATAGTCTTTTAGTTAAGAAAACTGAGGTAGCCTACACTTTATAGTGTTTTCCATCATCATGTTTGTGGGTTTGTTAAGCAACTTCTTTCATATTTTTGAGGGCAAAAATAATAATAATTGAACAATCTAATTAATTAAGTAATTTATCCTTTTTTTGGTTCTCGGCTACCGTTTTCAGCTTGAAACCCACCCCCCCCCCCCCCCCCCCCCCCCCCCGCCCCCCCGGCCAAAGTTTTTTCCTGCAGGAAACCCTGACATGGAACTGTGAAGGAGCAGATGTGTCATCCAGATGTTGAATTATTGGCAGCTGGATTGAGACCAAACTATCTACCAGGAGAATTCAGTCATTTAATAACAACACTTGTTTACATTCACCCAGTGACACGGATGAAGATCCATGTGACAGACTACATGGATGTGTTGCTAGGACACAGACCAAACACCCAGATGCACTGATAATGATATCAGGTGACTTCAATCATCTCACTGTATCTTCCCACCTGACTGGATTTACACAGTTTGTTCATTGTGCTACCAGAGAAAATAAAAACCTTGATCTATGTATGTATGTATATTAGGGCTGGGTAACGATTAACATTTTAAATAGCAATTAATCACATTATTTCCCTGATTAATCACGATTAATCGCATTGTATACGCAAAATCAAATAATAAATTCAAAAGTAGTGTAAAGGTCACTTTTATTTCAATGTTCTGCTGCCATATGATCTAAAGTGTCATAACATTTGTTGTTCAAACACTTTTAACATCAGCACTTGTCAGTAACACATAATTAGTATAAATCTCATCTTAAAAAATGTCAAATAAAATAAAGCTTATTGCCACTGCCAGGGCATTAATGTCATCCTGTTTTTATAAAAAATGAAAAAAAGTCTACAAACAAAATCCAACAAAATGATTGTTAGCTTAGCACAATCAGAACATTAAAACAGGTCATTTCTGAGATAACAGCAGAAACCTTTAACGGGGAGTTTAACTTAGCAGTTGTTACAAATAACCTTGTTTCTGTTGAATCCTCCGTCTGGGAGAACTTTAAAATGAAAATGTCCATGTTAAAGTTCAGTAACTTCACCAATCCATGTATCATTCATTATTTCCATTTTCAATTGTCAATCAAAGAATAAATAAATAAATAAAAAGTGACATTTTATTATGTTTTTCATTTTTTAATCTAACAAAAAAAAAAGAATAAAAAGGCCTGTTTTTTTAATATTTCAATTTTAGACTTGAATCAAAAATACGAAATTAAAAAACAGGCCACAGAACTGAATTTGTTTTATAATGGAGGACTGGACTTTCTGTTGTCATTACACATCTGTGCCACTAGATGGAGCCGCACTGCAGTAACCAGCTAGAGAACAGCAGGACAGTGAACACATGGAGCAGATCTGATGGAACATGGAAGAATGACACGAACGTTTTGTTGCAGTGCAGAATTTTTTTTTTTTTTAGACAGAATTGTTAATATTGTTACCTGAGTTCCTACCTGAACTGTAAAGTACACAGATTTTTACCGTTCTCCATGTCTGTTTTAGCTTTGCCGCATATTTACCTGCCGATTGTTTGTTTGTGTATTGATGAGCTGATGAGACTTTTGAATTTCCCCTTGGGGAATGAATAAAGTACATCTAATATCATCTAATCTAATTTACGAGGCAGCAGAGGCTTTGTCTTTTCCAAGCAGCGACACGTTCTGTAGTTGCCATGAATGCACAGATAAGCGTAGCTAGTCCCGCCGGTGTTGCACGCACCTGTTTAAAAGCCATGGGGCTTTGGCGCAGGCCATGGCCGACCTGAGCCTGGACGCCTCAGATGCCAGGGTAGCGTTTTGAAACATCCTCCAGGCGAAGTCCCACTCCTCCACACCGCCGAAGGCTATGGCTTTGCAATAAACGGTGCTTTTCAAGTTGGGATGGATCCTGGTCGGCATAGAGTATAAAGATTACTAAATGACAGAACCAGTGCTGCACTCCTCACACAAGACCACGGTCTGAGCACGTGTCGCCACATGGCTACAGCCGTGTCATATTTAATATATATACACTGGTCTGTACTCACGGGTTGTGATCTGGATTTTCCATCCATCGTCTGTACCAGCTTTTAATGAGCTCCCTGCAGCCCTCCACACCCACGGTGCACGCTACCTCAGTGGCAATTATCTGATTATACCTGAGAGGGCAAATGATTTGCGTCAGCACAGCGACCGACTCGCCTCCTTGATTGCAGGCTTGAAGGATCCTTACTGGTCATCGTGTCCTGCGGGTACTTTCGTCCAGTTGGCCGTGATGGTCCTGAAGTGCTCAAAGAGCGGCGTGACTTGTTTCTTGAGATATCCCTAAAACAAAGATGACACCGGTAGCTCTCATGCTCAGTGGTCACGCCTTCCCTTTGAGGATTTTCTCCAATCAGCGCCAAGTGGGACCAACCTGTAAAGCGCCGTAGACCTCCGTGCGGTCAAACATGAGAACGTAGTAGTCGAGATTTCCCAGGGCTGATTCCCAGGGGATGTAGTCTCTCTCTCTGGTCAGGTATTTGGTCGTTCTCAGTGCCAGACTCGTGGAGACTATTTTTGCTCTGCATGCAACCGACAAACAGACTGCGTGGTGGTTAATGAACAGACTGCAACGTGGTTAATCACTCTCTTATCTTTTTACCTCGCCAGATTGAATGCGTCATCTATGATCTGTGCTCTGTTGATGGCTGATAAACTCTGGAGGAGAAACGGAGGAGCCAAACATGACAACAATAAGGATTTTGTCTTATTTTTATCATTATTTTGAATGCAGTGGTCAGGCCTGCAGCCTTCACTCATATCGTAATTGTGCATCTTGCCATTTTCTGTAACAAACTTGGTGAGTGGCATGTGACTGACCTGATGTCTGGTCTGGAGCAAAGAGAGGAGGCGATCCCAGTTCCCACGATCGTAATTGACCCTGAAGTATCCAGACATATTTGTGTTCGCCAGGACCCAGTCGTCTCCCGAAACCCTCATGGGACTGTGGGCGTCTGGGAGACATCCAGTAAAATTACCAAACACAGCCACTTCTCCTCGGCTTCACTAGTCTGGTTTGAGGTCACGTACGGTATTTTGGCCCCGATCGTACACTTCCCGCTAGCCGCTACCCGCAAATTGCAGGTATAGGAACCTATGCTAACCGCTAATGCAATCTTCCGCTCCCAAAAGCCGCTACCCGTTATGCCGACTCCCTTACTCACATTGTAGGTGTGGCAATGGGCGTGTCTTTTGCCCTTTCTGCAAACTCGCTATCTTGCGATCGCAGGTTGCGGGTAGCGGTGATCTGACCACTCGCTACCCGCAACCCGCATGTCGGCGCGTACAAGAGCGTGTCCAAATGGCATCAATGTGCGTCCACCTGGTCACATGTGGACGTGCAGAAACGGCTATACCGCTGGAATTAACTCTTGTATAAAAAGCGTGATTTGGCCTCAGTTGAACCCTGAGAAAATGGCAGAGATCGTCTTAAACGGCTTGATCGCCAGTTAAACCATAGACGACAAGAGCGTATTTACTGGGAGGACACCAACTATCTGGGACTTTCAGGTAGCCGATAGGAACTGTCTGTGTAAAAATATTTTTATGTATACAGTGATCCCTTACCAATTCGGGCTTTAAATTCAGCGGTTGTAGTTATTCATGGGTTTTTCAGAAATATATAATATAATAAAAAAATCAAGAAAAAATGGCGTAAACATCACAGAATGTTGTGCGCATTCTCTTACTGCGAAGAAATGTTGTGAGCCAGCCTGGCCCCTTTAAGAACGTAGCCTTATGGGTAATAGTGTGGCCTTATGAGTAATGTAGTGTATGTGTCGTGGGACGGCAGAACAAAAACGGGGTTAGATGAAAAGTGTAGTGAGCATCAACAGCAGCCCAGCGTGTATAGATTTACATTCTCTGTTAACCGACAGGAGCCCAACAATACAACCTGTGTGATGTTACAAGTTCCTGCAGTGCCAGAATAAAGTGCTCGTTCCATGCAGAGAAAACCGGACTGTTTCTTTAGTTGTTGTTAGCGTGTTAGCCGCTAATTACGAGCCAAAAATAGCACAATACCAGCAGTTTCTTTACTACGGTTCAGAGACCAGAGGCTGTGAAGGAAACAGAAAGACCACAGCTGAGGCTTTGTCTTGTTTCGCTACAGTGCCTCACTACTTTTTTAAACGGTTTTTAAACATATTTTAAAAACATTATTTAGGCTCAGGGGGCTCCGGCTCCAGTTCGCGGATTTTGATTTTTGGGAGGGGGTCCCCATTAACCGCGAAAAATAAGGGATCACTGTATATCAGTGCAGAGGAGGAGAAGGAAGGAAGAGGAGGAAGCTCTACAGCAGAGTCCCAGACGAGCTGCACACGAGAGCTGCTCCGATCTGGATGAAAAGACGCTCCATAGCGGTTTGCAGGTAGCGCAACCTGCTCTTAAAGGCAATGGCTACTGACGCACTGATTGGTTTAACAAGTGGAACGCCCTAACCACTCCCATTAATAATGTAGCGGGTAGCGCAGGTGGGATAGCAGGTTTAGCAAGGTGGAAGAGTGCGTTCTTTGTGGGGGAACGCCCCTCCCGCTACCCGCTATACCTAATTAGCGGCTTTAGGAGATCTGGCGGAAGATCGGGCCCTTTGTATCCTGATCTAACGCGTGTGCGTGCGGTGGGCATCGCTGTGACCGTACCTGTCTTCTGAAGGAGCCAGTACTGCTGCTGCTCCACGCCAGTCTTCATCCATTTTACAGGGACAACCACGTGTAGCTGGACAAAACAAATGACAAGACAGAGGCGACGTGAGTCTGCTGATTAATACAGATACACAGAACCCTCTGGGGGTGAATCCACAGTCTCATACACATGTGCAACTGAAATATTTCATGTTGAATAGAAATATCATCAGATCTGCTCCTGGATGTATGATCCTTCTTGCACCTTCAGGTTTAATTCATCTGACTTCACTGCCATCTTCAACAGGGCTCTGATTATGCTGATAAAGAGCAAAGCTTTTCATGCCAATATTTTAAAAAAGTGGCAAATTGAAAGGGTATGACAGAGGAAACACGCATCCTGAGGGGTGGCCAGCGCTGAGCACGCGTGTTTACACCTGGCATTAAAATGTGTTCGAGCGATTGGATCTGACCTTCCCACTCTGCATGCAACTGAACCATCATTTATGCTTGCGAGCACACAAATGCATCGCGACTTTGAATCGCCAAAGGCAGCTGCTGGAAATGACTAGGTGTAACTTAAGAAAACAAAACTTTATCTGGCAACAGATACGTACAACAGGTACAATACCAGGAAAGATCAACCAGAAAGAAGACATGAAATGAGTCGTCGCCTCAGCCGATGATGTTAGTTTATCGGGCAGTCCCCGAATCTGTCCCACGTTCAGACTATGAGAAGAAAGTTGATGGAAGTGTCCAACTGCATCCCGACTAACTGGATCTGAGACCATCTTTGAGACCTCACGCTAGTGTTGGCCAGCTGGGATTTCCAATGGCGCGTTTTAAAGGCGAGGAACTGTCGCGTATTAACGAGTCGGTAGAGCGGGTCTGCTGCCGTTCAAGAAGACAGCTGCAGCATCCAGGCGGAGATGATGACTGAGACAATTGACAAAAGGACAGAGATAATGGCCACTGGCGGTGAGGACAGTACAGTGAAACATCAATATAGCCCAACTGAAAAAAAAAAAAAAAAAATTTAGAAAAGGGGGGAGGGTCAGCAGTAAGCAGACAGCTCACATCACTGCAATCAGATGACCCCGTTCTCACAACACTGGGATCAAAACACTTGGCATACGCCCACTGTAGCGACTGAGGCCACGTCGGAGAGCGGAGCAAGGAGCCTTGCACGGTCGGAGTCCACCTCTTACAGGAGCCTCAGTCAAAGAACAACACAGACACCAAAACGGACGTACCTGAGACACGAGCAGGCCCAGAAAGTGTCTCAGCTCTAACCTCAGAGGGACTGTTACGAAGCAGGTCTGGTAGAGTCGTTAGCCTCTGAGCTATCAAACTCTGAGAAGCTGTAGTTTTTCTGTTTCTAGCAAGCAGACTATTTTGTATACTGCATATAATGATTTTATATTCTATCCTGGGACTGAAAGGAAACTAAAAGTCAACCTATCATTGAAAAATTGCAGTCGTCCATGCATTTTTCTGGATCAGTCTGAGGCAGGACTTGCCTTTTTTTATTGTTGCATGTGTGATTTAAAGACAAGTCCTGGTCACGGATGACCAAAGTCATGCCATCCGGACTAACTCGGTGGCAACACAATTCGTTTCTGAAGTGCTCCGGTCCAAAGACGGCAGCTTCAGTCTCGCCCGAGTTTTCTAAACGGGAAATTAGCAGTCATCACAGGCGGCGTTACAACAACACATACCCCACGCCACCCGTGAGACCGCGTCTTTTGCTCCGTCAAACTCATACCAGCGTACAACTTCAACCCTGGAACAAGATGACGTAAAACTCATTCTCACTCGAACTGGGACGGCCTCTCCACCACAGACTCGGGATCCAACAGGAAGTGTTTCTGGGTGACACTTCCCGTTGTGGTGTTGATCGTTACCACCGGAAAGCCCATCTGGAGGGTCCAGCGGTTCATGATGTCGTGGACAGAGCGTGGAATATTCAAACCGGGTGTCCTCTCAACTGCCTGACGAAGAAAGAGAATATGACAGTGGTTATCATCATCACTGATTGACGGCGTACAGCACATCTGCAACTTTGAGGGTTTCTTTTTTTTATTTTTCAAGTCAACCTACCTGCTGAAGATGGTCCCACAGGTCTGTGTAAACCGTGTTACCGAAGGCGAATGTGTTGAGGTAAGACTGAAGAGAGGAATAAAAAAAGTGAGGAAAAACAAATCATGCAGAGTGTTCGTGCTGACTTTAACCGGAACGAACACTTTAGTAATAAGGTGTTTGTCAAAACCACAATCTCACCACCAGTATGCTAAAAAAAAAAATCGAATCAAATCAAATAAAACCTCACAAATGCACCAAATCGCCATCGAACGATGAGATCCTTCATCCCAGCTCATACTCACACTCAGTCCTTTAGCGAACACGGGTTCGGTGAGAAACTCTGAAAGCATCCTGAGCACCGCCGCACCCTGAAAACAACAGACACATAAACCACCTGAATCTGGGCGGTTTTGGGGGCACAATCCCAAAGCAAATATTAAAAGTCATTGTTTTTCCTGCCAGTAACTCCGACAGGAGAAATAAGATCCTCAACGCTCTCCTGGACTCTGGAACGGATTTATCTGCATCATCTCCGATACTTCAATGAGACGCGTGGAAGGACAAAACTGCCTGTCTGTCTTCCACCGAATGTTAGCGCTGTGGGATTCTCACAGAGGCAGACCTTGCTGTAAGAGATGGTGTTGAACATCTCGCTGATCTCTGCAGGGCTGTTGACCTCGTCTTCTCGGCGGGAGAGTGGGTGAGAGGAGGCCAGGGCGTCCATGGCGAACACCTTCTGCATGTCGTACAGGACGATGTGGTCCTTCTGCATCCAACCAGAGAGGCGGGGGGGGGTTACTGACAAAAGGTCGGCCGAGCTGTGGAAGTGCATCGAAGCTGCCCTGGAAGCTCTGGAGTAGCTCTTACGATATTCCAGGAGGGCTCAGCGTAGTCAGCTCCGAGGTACTCCACGTACGAAGCGAAGCCCTCGTTCAGCCACAAGTCGTTCCACCATCGCAAAGTCACCAAGTTTCCAAACCACTGAAAAAATAAAAATAAATAAATACGCACAGGGAGTGAACAGATGAGCAGATTTGCCAAGGTGACGAGTGACGGGAGCCGTCATGGGCGCCTCCATTTAGCTGAAATAGGGAAACCAGCAATGGTTTAAAACAAAAAAAACAGCTGCCCACCATGTGTGCGAGTTCGTGGGAGATAACGGTCACGATTCTCTCTTTGTTTCCGGTGGAGGAAAGTACGGGGTCATAGAGCAGCGCCGTTTCCCTGTATGTGACCAGACCCCAGTTCTCCATCGCTCCAGCGTGGAAGTCCGGCAGAGCTATCTGATCTACGGAGAGCAAGAGTTGAAAAAGTCAAAAACCAAGAGGGAAAAAAAAAAACAGATCAGCTACATTCTGAGCGGAGAAAAATGAAGTTGATGTCCAAACTGAAAATCTTAACAGCACATTAATGGACTCCAGAAGATGAACCCGCTGACTTCAGAGATCTGACTGTCCACAGACACGACTATCAGTTTCATATTTGTGATTATGAGTTTTAGAGTCATTTGATGGACCGTGATGAGTGGTTGCGTTACGGTTCGAGCTGTTGAGGACCTGAGAGCGGGAGTGTCAACAAAAGGTCCTTTATTGGATCTGAAATCCAAACAGTCCTCAACAAGCAGAGAGGCAGAAGCACGAGGAACGAGCGGGAGCCAAGAAAAACAGGATGAAAAACAGACGGAGCTGCAACGAAACGGAGAAAAGGCTTAAATGGAGCAAAGGTAAAGGGGACGCGGGTGCAGACCATCAGGAAGATGATGCACGGGGAAGTAAAATTGAACTAGAAGAGGCAGGGGCAGACTTTCAAAATAAAACAGGAAGTCAAACCAGTTCTGAGTATGCAGCATTGTAAATTAGGCTAAGTTAGCCACATGCTAACCACAGCTAAGTATGCAGCGTTGTAAATTAGGCTAAGTTAGCCACACACTAACCACAGCTAGGTATGCAGCATTGTAAATTAGGCTAAATATGCTACATGCTAACCAGTTCTGAGTAAGCAGCATTGTCAATGAAGCTAAATTAGCCACATGCTAATGAAAGCTAAGTATGCAGCATTGTAAATATGGCTAAGAAAGCTACATGCTAACCACAGCTAAGTATGCAGCATTGTAAATGAGGCTAAGTATGCTACATGCTAACCAGTTCTGAGTCCAGCAACACCGATGCGTCGGCGCGTGCTTCGAGCTCAGAGAGCAAAACCCGTGTCGGTGCATGTCGGTGTGCATTTCGCTTTAAGAAAGTCACATGACTGATACAGGTACTGTTTCGAACTGCCAGTGACGTGCCAAACTGTTTGTAAGGAAGTGCATCTGTCGACGGGATGCATCTGCCAAAAGAATCTCCGATCTTTTAATACGTTGTCAAAATCAGTAATAATTATGGACCAGCCTCAAGCCAAAAGAAAGGTTTCCACCGTAGGGCACCATTTTGGTCTCATATCAGAAAATAAGTTATTTGTTTTAATTTACTTGTTGTTTCATCCTGTTCCTCCTCTGAAAGTTTCCATTTGATCTATCTGAATACAAATTCATTTCAAAGTGACTCTTAGTTTACTATTCATATTGCTTTCTGCAGGTTAAATGTTGAATTTGCTCAACAGAGCTTTCATATTTAAACAAGTCCACCTCCTCAGTGCTGAGACATTATAGGGCCAGGCATGAAAATGAAGTCCCAGATCCACCCAGGATGAACTCAACAGCCATTCTGCAACTTATTCACAGTTGCTTTATTGATAATTAACTCCTATTTATTCTTTACTTATTTTTTAACCATCAAGCTTCCAGGAAGCAGATGCTGGATGAAGCTCTGCTAAATTTCATCCTGAAGGACTGCCAGCCCTTCAGCATTGTGGAGAGTGAAGGGTTCAGGGAACTTGTCCAGGTCCCAGGATCCTTTGAGATACTGGGACAACTAAAAGCCAACGTATCCGCACCTCTTCCAGCTTGCTTTGCAGTGTCTTTGCACACCAGCATCATCTGTGCCTTGTGAGAGGGTCTTTTCCAGGCTGGAGAACTTTTGTCCAAAAAGCGAAATAGACTGAATTTGAAACACATTGGAAAAACTTATTTTTTTAATAAAAATTTGTGAAAAAAAAAAAAAATCAGAGTCCACAAGCATCTTCATTCACAACACGGTCAATTAGATTTTGTAATTCAGTTCAGAGACCAGAGGCTGTGAAGGTAACAGAAAGACGACAGTTGAGCCTTTGTCTTGTTTTGCTGCAGTGACTCGCTACTTTTTTGGGGTTTTTAAACATATTTTAAACACATTATTGAGGCTCAGGGGCTCCGGCTCCAGTTTGCGGATTTTGATTTTCGCAGGGGGGGTGCCGGTCCCCATTAACCGCGAAAAATAAGGGCTCACTGTACAATGACATACATTTTATTATTGGATACTAGGTCATCAAATTGGTGTCACTTGAGTCTGGGAACTCGGTTGGCTGTAGGGATTTTTAAGGTCCAGCAGGTGTCAGTATTTAGTGACACAGTATCGACACGTATCAATACAGTTTGGCAATGTCTTGAAACGTTCAATAACGCACCATCAACCCATCACTAATGAACTCTACTGGTGTCTTTCAGTGTTGTTTGAAAGAAAAAAGTGCAACTGGTTATACTTAAAGGTCATATGGAGGTTAAAACGTCCCACGGCGAATATGAAGTTCTGGCACAGAAGGAGGAACCCTACATCTCTGACATGTTTGCTGCTGAGCCCGACCTACCTGACTTGGAGAGCGGGTAGGTGCTGTTGTAGTACTGCTCGTAGAACTGAAGGATGGGCCCTGTGACGCCGAGAGCGTAATCTCCCTGCCGGTCAGCTATGGCTTTTTTCTGAGCCCAGATTCGCACCTGCAAGAGAGTTGAAAGCCTGAGGTCCTCGGTGGGAAATGTAAAGGAGAAAATCTTTTTCCCTTCTCCGTGTTCATGGCAGCATGAGTGTAGGTGCATCTGCATTTGCTTTTTTTTTTTCTTCTTAACTTCAGGACGTCAATAAAAGCACGTGAGACTCACTGGTTATTTAAATGTGAATTAAACCCAAACACAAAATATCTTACCAACAATTCGCTTTGGCTCGACTGAATGTAATCAAAGTCACTGACGATAAATGCCAGAACATAAGTGGACATCCTCTTTGTTGGCTCAAAGGTTGTGACTTTGACGGGCACGCCGTCGATAACAGAGTCCAAAGCGTCTGCAGAAACAGAGGTGAAGTTAGACACTGATGCACTGCAGCATTAACAGTAGAAAGCTGGTTAATTATCTTGAGTCCAGCCACGTTCCCTGTGATCTCAAGCACGTTCATGAAGTTCACCTTTGACGGGCGTTTTGTTTCAGGTTTTTTTTGAAGAGGATGTTTATTGTTTTTTTCCCATATTTTTCCGTGTTGCTAAACCAACCGTTTTCCTTGCCGTTGGACAACGCCCTAGTGCCTCGGTCGTGGATGATGGTGACGTTGAAGACGGCTTTCATGGCCGGTTCGTCGAAGCAGGGGAAGGTTTTCCTGGCGTAAGTCGCCTGCATTTGAGAGGTAGCGACGACTCTGCAAAACAACCGTGAACACAGAACAGAAGCCAGAGCCAGAGAGAGAGTCACTGGAAAAAAGGAGGAAATTAACCGTAACAGTCACGAGTAAGGATGCATGATAACTATCGGGCTGATAACAGGAAAATATGACCTCATCCCAATAACTCCGATATCACGATGAATAGCCCCGATAACATATATATATTTTTGTCAACACGGCAGTACCTCGCTCCCTCTGAGCCTTGAATGACCGGCAGTGAATGTTATGTTCAAGTGACGTCGGCATAATCAGAAAAACGATTACTCAATAAGGAAAATCAAGAATACCCCCTCATGCCAGAAAACAACTCGTTAACTCGGTCATAATTTTAGTAGTTGCTGACTTGAATTGATATTTGCAGTATTTTCCCACATGTTACACATAAAAAAGAAAAAAATAGAAAAGGCTGAAAGAATGACCATCAAACAAGGGAACGTGGGAATTTACATTACACCTTGAATGCAGCCTGCAGCACAGCGTACTGATCACAACAAACATGGTGGTATAGAACTTCGTTAAAGTTTCAAAAGAAGATAATTTGGTGGTTATTTGTGATGAATCCTCCGAGTGAATTCTACGAGGAGGGAAGCACAAGCTTTAATACGTAAAACCTGATCAGCCACCTACAACATAACAATCGCTTCCATGGAGTTTTGAAATCGCGCTAAAGTGAGCAAATGGAAGCTAATGCTAATGTGCGCAAGCCAGCAGCAGTCTCCCCTCCCCTCCCTCATTCCTCTCCCTCCCTCATTCCTCTCATCTAAAGCTTCCTTGAGATTAAAAAATGAAAACTACTGAACCTCATTTACTTTTATTAAAGGTATTAATTTAAATGGAACCACAAGCCCAAATCTTTTAAATGTTAATCTTTTTCAGTTTGTAATTTTGATGCATGTATTTATATCAGTCAGTAATGCACCTTATTCAAGTTAATGTGAGATATCAAATAGGTTTGTTTGATAGCTTTACGAAAATGTTTGAGAGGCTTGCCTGTAGTTTTTCTTTGGAAAAAAATAAATATCCGTTCATTTAAAAAGTCAAAACTATTTTTGATTTTGTTCATTGTATTGATGTAATGATCTTAGGTATATGTGTGTGTTGTCGGTTATCGGTATCAGTATCGGCCTTTAGGAGCTGAAAGTTATCGGTATCGGTTTTATAAAACAGTTATCGTGCATCCCTAGTCACGAGCAGACAAAACTGCACTGTTACCTCTTTACACCGTTTTCCAAGTATTCGCTCCTGTAGAGTCCTTCGAGGTCGTCTGCCAGCTCCCCTTTAAACTCCGTGTATAGCTCGTAGGCTGCTCCCACAGACAGTTTGCTGCGCAGCCGGATGACCAGATACTCTGTCTTCGGTACGAGCCAAGTCCTCTGTATGACGGGCGCCGGCGCTTCGCTCGGGCCCCTCAGCTTGGCGCGGTGGCCCTGGAAGTCGGTGAAGTTCAGCTTGTTCGCGTGGATGACGATGAGGTCCGTTTCTCTTACACAGGTGAAGATGACGGTCGACTGTCCGGTGAAGATATAAACTCCGTCTGCGTCGGGCTTCAGGCGGGGCCACAGGGTCACGCTGTAGGAGACGGGGATGAGGGAATCCGGGAGTCTGTAGTGGTCCCAGGGCTCCTTCGGGACGAAGGGGGTGGTAGGAGGCGGGGGTGTAATGGCGTCCGTCGCCCCGTCCTGATTTCTGGCCCTTTCCTTGTTATAGGCGATGGACAGACCTATGATTGTCGCCAGAGCAGTGGCAGCCAGGATGAGAATCCCGAGGCCAACATTTTTACTGACGTAGTAGACTTTCCCCATGTCTGGTCCAGGAGGTCAGCGCTGAAGTCTGAGAGGGTCCCTGGTTTTCCAGCACCGCAGGACTCTTCTCTTCCTAGTTAACGGTTGACCTATTAACATGGAAAAAAATAACTCTTTAAATCCCCAAAGAGAAGTGGAAATCTCTCACGTATTAACATGTCGTTTACCATCAATAAAAAGCAGCGTTTTGTGTTCGGCAATGATCTTCATCCAGCAGTTCACTTTGTGCACCTCCACAGAATATAAAAATTCCTGTTTTATATGTTCAAAATCAACACCAAAGACTAACCCAATCGAATGTGCGGGAAAAGAGGGCGTTCGTGCAGCTGGCGGCCCTTTAAATAAACCCAACTGTCAGCACTCTGGTGGTGCTGAAGGTGGAGCTGACCAAAGGCGCCGTTATACACCAAACAATCAGGGTTAAAAAGTGAACGAGTGGGCAGATTACTTCAGACTTGGTGGTAGAAACAAAACACTGCTGTATCAGGCATTTTTCCAAGACATTAACTGAACCAGTATGAAGAAATGTTCTAAAGTTTGCCACGTTAGCGTGACTCCCCCTGATCTGTTGTGATCTGGTGTCTCTGTTGGGATTCTTCTCTTCTTTATGACTCCCATGTTTTTTTTTGCTGCTAATCTTGTTGTGCTTAGGGTTGAACGTGTTATGTTTCTTTGGTTTTTCTTATTTTTTATTATTTGTTGGTCTGCTTTTCTGGAGTTTCTGTTTCCTGTTTTACTTTGAAGATCTGTCGGTCCCTTGTTTTGTTGCACTTCACTTCCTTTTCATCTCCCTGATTGTTCGCACCTGCGTCTTGTTTGTTCCCTCTGTAAATAAGTCTTGTCTTTTCCCCTCCTCTGTGCTGGTTCATCTGTTGTCCTTCTGTCTTGCCACCCATGTTCTTGATTCATGGATTCCCATCCTCTCCTCCATCCATCCCCTCGCTTCATTGTTTTTTTGAGAAGTGAGCTTTTATTTCTGGATTTCATTGGATGAATAAATTTTCTGCTTCCCGCTCTCCCACATTTGTGTCCGAAGCCCTAAACTGAATACTTCCACTGTTTTGGTGGTAATCTTTCGTCTTCTGAATTCCTTTCGTTCCTGTCCCGGTCTCTTGTATCTTCTCCACCCGTTTGTCTCATCCTCACCCATTTGTCTCATCTCCGCCGGTCTGTCTCATCCTCGCCCATCTGTCTCATCCCCGACCGTTTGTCTCGTCCTCACCCATTTGTCTCGACTCCGCCGGTCTGTCTCATCTCCGCCCGTTTGTCTCATCCTCACCCGTCTGTCTCATCCCCAACCGTTTGTCTCATCCTCACCCGTCTGCCTCATCCCCGACCGTTGTCTCATCCTCCCCGTCTCATTTGTCTCATCCTCACCCGTCTGTCTCATCCCCGACCGTTTGTCTCATCCTCACCCGTCTGTCTCATCCCCGACCGTTTGTCTCATCCTCACCCGTCTCTGTCCATCCCCGACCGTTTGTCTCATCCTCACCCGTCTGTCTCATCCCCGACCGTTTGTCTCATCCTCACCCGTCTGTCTCATCCCACCCGTCTGCCTCATCCCCGTTTGTCTCATCCTCACCCGTCTGCCTCATCCCCGACCGTTTGTCTCATCCTCACCCGTCTGCCTCATCCCCGACCGTTTGTCTCATCCTCACCCGTCTGTCTCATCCCGACGTTGTCTCATCCTCACCCGTCTGGTCATCCCGACCGTTTGTTCTCATCCCATCCCCGTCTGCCTCATCCCCGACCGTTTGTCTCATCCTCACCCGTCTGCCTCATCCCCGACCGTTTGTCTCATCCTCACCCGTCTGTCTCATCCCCCGTTTGTCTCATCCTCACCCGTCTGTCTCATCCCCGACCGTTTGTCTCATCCTCACCCGTCTGCCTCATCCCCGACCGTTTGTCTCATCCTCACCCGTCTGTCTCATCCCCGACCGTTTGTCTCATCCTCACCCGTCTGCCTCATCCCCCGTTTGTCTCATCCTCACCCGTCTGTCTCATCCCCGACCGTTTGTCTCATCCTCACCCGTCTGTCTCATCCCCCCGTCTATCACCGTCGATCCCCGACCGTTTATCCCACCGTCTCACCCGTCTCCTCTCATCCCGACCGTTTGTCTCATCCTCACCCGTCTGCCTCATCCCCGCCCGTTTGTCTCATCCTCACCCGTCTGTCTCATCCCCGACCGTTTGTCTCATCCTCACCCGTCTGCCTCATCCCCGCCCTTTTGTCACATCCTCACCCGTTCATCATCCTCACCCGTCTGTCTCATCCCCGACCGTTTGTCACATCCTCACCCGTCTGCCTCATCCCCGCCCGTTTGTCTCATCCTCACCCATCTGTCTCATCCCCGCCCATTTGTCTCATGTCCACCCGTCCTTCTCATCCCTGCCTGTCTGCTGCTGGCCCACCTGTGTCCCTGTTATTCCCAGCTGGTCCCTTGTTGCGTCTCTGTTTTATTTTTGTTTCTGCTGCTGATCGGTCCACCATCAGGACGACAGTCTGAAGACACTTTGGATGGTTTTTGCCATCAGTGGGGATGGGAGACTGCAGGAGACAGATGATCCTTTCTGGACGTAATCAAAATTTAAATTCAAGCAATACTGAGACTGATGTTTCAGCTTAGAAGTATCTTGCTTCAGGTATAAATGCTTTCATTAGTGCACAACGGGACAGTTTTGCTTTCTGATATGAAGAAGAAGCTGCTGCATATTAAGAGCTTGAAGACAGCTCAAGAAAATGAAGTCCAAAGCTCAAGGCCTCTAAGTTATTGCTTTTTCTTCCCCCCTTCGTGCGGAGGTTTATTATTAAAACATATAAAATGTATTTTTTGCAGCTTTGTGATGCTGCGTGGCGTATTACAGTACAGTTTAGTTTATATTCAGACAGCTTGAAGTTTCCGTGTGAAAGTAATTATTACATTATAATTGATTAAAAAAAAAAAACAAACACACACATGTGAGATTAGAGACTTTAGAATAACATCCTGTTCTTCAGCGACATTTTCCTCTGGCCTCAGCGGAAAATGATGAAATGAAATGAAAAGTTTTCCCACTCGACATGAGAATCATTTCAAATGATCAGCTGCTGCTTAACAGGCATCTTTAAAGATAAAAGGAACCTGCCACTGGTGTGTCGGGCCATCTGTGGAGTGAAACGCTGGTGATGTAGTTTATATTTTCCTCCTACACCCTCAATCCTGTCTCATGAAGACGACAGATACGTAGCTGGGTGTTTGCATCAGCAGCAGGCTGAACTGGGAGACCAACAGCACGCCTGTGTCCAACGAGGGTCTGAGTCAGCTCCACTTCCAGAGGAGCTGAGGTCCTCCGGCAGGAAGATGCTAGGGGGACGCTCTACCAGGGCTTCCGTTCCCCTCCGTCGTCTGCATGGACTGAATAAAGTGGCCGAGGAGGCTCTGCCCCCTGGCTGCAGGCCAGAGACACATCTGGAGCTGTGGTGGAGAGGGAGGACGCTGAAACACGCTGTCATCTACCACGGATAATCCTCCCCACCACACGCTGGACCAGCAACACTGCTCATCCTCCAGGAGACTGTAGTTTTTTGTTGCCAGAAGAAGTTTGGAGATCTCCTGGCGACGATGATGTGACTTTTCTTCTCTCGATCTCTTCCAGTCTGGATTCGCTGTGGCGTTCTGAGTGTGTTAAATGGGTTCAGAAAAAAGCTGCTCCAGGCCGACTTTTAAATGCAAAAAGATATTTATTTACAGAAAAAAGAAGGCATAAATGACAGACTTCTGCAGCAAGTCTGGGACCTTTCTATGAGCCGATGAGGGAAACTCAATTTAGTTCAATACAATTTTATTTGCATAGCATCTGTTACAATGTCAATTGTCTCTAGGCGCTTTACAGAGACCCAGAGCATGACCCCCAAGTAAATATCATTAACTAAAATTATAATATTAAATCCAATCAATGATAAGTAAAAAAAACTCCCGCAGAGGGAGAAAAAACCTTTAAGCCAAACAGGGGCAGGGAAAAACTCCACTTTAAGAGGAAGAAACCTTGATCAGGACCTGGATCATATGGGGGGACCTTCCTGCTGAAAACCAGCCGGGTAAAGAAAGAAAAGAGAGGAGACAGGAGAGAGAGAGGATGGAGGACAGAGAGAGGAGAGCACACAAATGACTAAATATAATGACCATATAAAAATAAACATAAACAGATGGAGGTAGCAGCACTGGGATGAGATGGCCAGAAAGATCGAAAAACAAAGAAATACGCAGGCTCTTTATAGCCTCTGATCAACGCATATTTTGCTAAGCTTTAGTTCCACATGTGTAACTAGTCAATTTTAATGAGACCGTTTCATATTCACTCCTTACTTGCTTATCCTCTTCAAACATAAACAGTACCATCTTAAGTTTACAGTTGGAATCGATCAGAAACACTCTATGACAGATTCTCAGTTCTTGTCTCTTCTTGGCCATGAACTGTACTCTATTTTTCTGATGTGGACTCAGTGAAACCTACAAACTTGCAGACAGAGTAGTTTCACACACCAACATGGACTCGATGACTCTACAGAATGTCCTAAACTCAGTGAACTTCTGCAGTATGGAGCCCAGTTTGGGTCATAATTCAATGAATAAACGAGTCTATTATTATGAAATACATGTTTATTATTATGAAACATTTCCCATTATTATGAAAAAATGTGATTATTATGAAACATATATTTATTATTATTTAATCTTAGTTTAATGCATAATAGTTTATTTCAGAATGGCTTTTTTATTTAAGAATGGGTTTTTACATAATTGCTTCCTTTTTCATAAGAATGAGCTTTTACATATTAATGACATTTTGCCACTGGGCGGGACCAGTGGTTGACCTGCACACTCATTGGCTGATCCTTCTCCATTCTACGCTCTGACATCGACTAGTTGGTGGGGGACTCGCATCGAGGCTGTTGGCTACCTCTCAGAGTAAGTCAGAAAAGGATCTTTCTCCTGTCGCCATGCCGTCAAAATCAAGTTTTATCTACATTTCGCGCTACGTTTCTTAGTCGATGTCAACTTTTAACCATAAACTGTGGTGCATTCTGCCACCTACTGCCCTGGAGTATATACATTGCACCTCTCGCCCACTATCGATATTCACTGTTCTGTTGCTTATGCCTGAATGAAAGAGCAGCCAATCACAGAAATGGCTCCGCCCTCTCTGCTGTGATTGACACACAAAACATTCTTATGAAAAACAAAGCCATTAATATGTAAAAGTTCATTCTTATAGAAAACGAAGCCATCATCATAATAATGGGAAATATTTCATAATAATAAATGCCTGTATTTCATAATAATAGACTCATTTATTCATTGAATTATGACCCAAACGGGGCTCCATACTGCAGAGGCCTTAAAACGCTGTTTTCTTTATAGTCATGGTCAAAACTTAAAAGTATATATGTAAAAGATCATATTGTTCAGACACCACAAGACTCAACTGCTCCTCCGTTGTACGGACTGTTATTATCGGTTGGTACAACACATCATCTCTGTCACAGGTCAGACTCTGGACTGTAAATGCACTTGTTCACTGATTTAATAAATATGTGACACTGAGCGCGTACGTGTCGACAGCTTTAGTTCCAGCTAATTATTTATGTAACATGGTCTCTGTTTCATGTCCTGTATATTTAACGGTTGGTCTGTTATTCACATGTCGCCTGTAAGTTAGAGCTGAGCAATTTTATCGATTCTGTGATATATATCGATATTTTATTGAGTATTGATTTTTCAGCCGCGGGTATCGATATTCTAAGCTTCTTTCAAAACCCCCGTGTCCCACCTTTAAAAGCTTGCAAGCAACAGTTTGCACTGTTTAAATAAATGAAACTATTTTTCTCAACACATCTTTTATTCATTTTGTCCAGCATTTGCAAGCTGCCTGTCAGCCGTATAATGTGTAATTGATGCTTTCAGTTCAATTAATTCAAACAAAGTCATTGGAACACTCACAAGATGTCACCAAAATTACTTTGTCCCTTTAAAATGTTTTGGAAAATGATGTAAATGTATTGTAAGATGAATATCGATTTATATCGTATCTCAAGCCAAATATCGTGTATCGTATCGTATCGTATCGTGAGATTAGTGTATCGCTACAGCCCTACTCTACGTGTCCGTTCACACTCGCTGGCAAACACGAAAGTCACACGCTTTGCACGTGCTGCTCCACCACATCTATCGCATCGACGACGGGAGCGAGGCGTCTCGATTCGCTCACTCTCGATGTGCTCAGTGGAAACCAAAGTCCATCTGTGAAAATGATGCCCCGTGCTCCCATAACAACTCTGCCACAGTTCAGACCTGATGGATACTGGCACGTACCCCTTCTGCCTCTCGCCCGTAGACAGCTGGATTAGGCTCCAGCAGATCCCCCTGACCCTGCAGAGGATTAAGCGGGCGTAGATGATGGATGGATACTGGCACTGGTGTCATGAAAATACGTCCGCATCACCAGTAGGGGGAATAAAAAACAAAACAATGTATGTGTATTTATTAGGGCTGGGCAAGTTAATGCATTATTATTGTGTTAACTCATTCATTTATTAATGCCGGCATTTATTTTATCGAGCGTTAACACATGTTGCTCACGTGCTTTCGTTTGGGGTGGCTGTAGCTCAGTTGGTAGAGCGGGTCGTCCAGTCACCGGAAGGTTGGCGGTTCGATCCCGGTTCCAACTGTCTACATGCCAAAGTGTCCTTGGGCAAGACACTGAACCCCAACTTGCCTCCAGTGGGCCTGGCAGCGCCTTGCATGGCAGCAGCCGCCCACTGGTGTATGAATGTGTGTGTGAATGGGTGAATGAGAGGCTATTGTAAAGCGCTTTGGGGGCACCATGATGGTGCCCCCAAAGCGCTATATAAGTGCAGTCCATTTACCATTTGTTTTGAAAAGTCTGTTACTGGCTGCTGCGGAACCAGAAGACATAAACATAAGGAAAAGCTAAAACAGACATGGAGAACGGTAAAAATCCATGAACTTTACAGTTCAGGTAGCAATATTAACAATTCTGTCTAAAAAAAAAAAAAGAAAATTCTGGACTGCAACAAAACTTTTGCGTCATTCCTCCATGTTCCATCAGATCTGCTCCATGTGTTCACTGTCCTGCTGTTCTCTAGCTGGTTACTGCAGTGCGGCTCCATCTAGTGGCACAGATGTGTAATGACAACAGAAAGTCCAGTCCTCCATTATAAAACAAGTTCAGTTCTGTGGCCCATTTTTTAGTTTCGTATTTTTGATCCAAGTCTAAAATTGAAATATTAAAAAAGGGCTTTTTTTTGTTTGTTTTTTTGTGTTAGATTAAAAAAACGAAAAACGTAATAAAATGTCACTTTTTATTTTTTTTTTATTTTTGATTGAAATTTGAAAATGGAAAGAATGAATGATACACAAATTGGTAAAGTTACTGAACTTTAACATGGACATTTTCATTTTAAAGTTCTTCCAGACGGAGGATTCAACAGAAACAAGGTTATTTGTAACAACTGACAAGTTGAACTCCCCGTTAAAAGTTTCTGCTGTTACCTCAGAAATTACCTGTTTTAATGTTCTGATTGTGCTGAGACACGATCATTTTGTTGGATTTTGCTTGTAGACTTTTTTTTTTTAATAAAAACAGGATGACATTAATGCCCTGTCAGTGGCAATAAGCTTTATTTTATTTGACATTTATTTTTTAAGATGAGATTTACACTAAATATGTGTTACTGACAAGTGCTGATGTTAAAAGTGTTTGAACAACAAATGTTATGACACTTTAGTTCATATGGCAGCAGAACATTTAAATAAAAATGACCTTTACACTACTTTTGAATTAATTATTTGTCGTGATTAATCAGGGAAATAATGCGATTAATCGCGATTAAAATTGTAATTGTTGCCCAGACCTAATATTTACTGAAAAACCTGGTGTTCGGTATATTCAGGCGGTCAGCTGTGCGCGTCCACGTGCTTGCTCAGTAGGCACCGTGGCGGACGGAAACACGACTTGATCTCCTGCTCTTCTTGCTGTTCTGCTTCCACCATGTGGAACAGATTAAATCTGGAGTCATCAGACCACATGACTCCTCTCCTTTGTTCCAGAGTCCGATCCTCAATGCTCGCTAGAAAATCAAAACCCTTTATTTGATTTGATTTGATTTCATTCGATTTGCCTCACTGACGAGAGGTTTTCCTTCAGCTGTTGAGCCCCGGTAACCTGAAGTCACCGATGCAGAAGCGCCGCCATGACCCCCCCCCCCCCTCTCCCCTTTGTCATATGACGACGGGATGTTTTTTCCTACATGGCTGTTTAAGGAACTCACTGCATCAGACTTAAAAAGAAAAAAAAAGTCTTGCTACCAGATGAAATGTATTAGTCACTACAGTACTTTTCCAGTGGGAACGTATTTGCTTAGTTGAATCCAGATGGTGGCTTTTTTTTTAACATTTTTTTTGACTAGCGGCTGTATTTTATAAGACATGAACAGAATCGTGTGACAAGGCGAGACGTCTCCGCTTCAAAGCTCCGAATAGTATGACGAGACAGTTTTTTTAGTTGTGAAAAGTTAACACTTATATCCAATTTCATCAGAGCAGGAAAAAAAACGTGCGTTCGTGCAAGTTAGACCCGGAGACCACAGTTTCCTAGTTTCCCGCCCTAACTTCCCTTTGGTGATAAATGACGCATTGTTGAATTGAAGGACTGCCAGGTGACCAGCTCCACTCCTCTGCCGTACCCCACAGCTGGTGCGAGGGGTTTTCCCCCAATGTGCCGCTTCCCATCGCGGCCAGAGATCTCAACTTTGGGCCCGTTCTGTCCCAAAGGCACCGCTCCAAATGTTGTGTAATTCAGATTAAATTTCCTAACCCAGAGACCCGCTGCAGTATTCTCTCTGCAGAGAAGAGCCCGCCATCTGTACCAAACCGTACTAGGGAAGTTTTCTTTTTTGTTATTAGTTTACGGTCATGAACTCTAGTATCTGCGTTACTAACTGAAACCGCTGGAGTCTGGTATGCTTTCTCAATATAGTTAAATCGAATAATGTTTTTTTTGTTTTGGTGTGTGTGTGTTTTTACTTTCCAACAGCTTGTTTTTCACTTAACAAGCTGTTGGAAGTTTGGAAGTCCGTCTGAGAGGGAGGGCTGGTTGCAGGGGCGTTTCTTGGGACTTAGAACATTGGGGGCTGAGCCCAGATCCTGATGGTTTTGGGTATTCTACCCAGGAAATAAGCTCTATGCTTATAAGACATGCTGCGTCTTGTCTAGACCCAAATACTGCCAATGCGTACTTCAAAATGTGTCAAAATTAAACGACATACCCGTAATAGCAATAGAAAGAGAATAATGATGCCCTTATAGATAATCAGGAATTAAAAGGAATCACTGCGCCTTCTCTGTCCTCTGGCCAAGACTTTGGAATAAATTACCTGACTTTACTAGGATGTCTGACTCCCTCTTGCCGCTTTCAAAAGTAGCCTAAAGACTCATTTATTCGTGGTTGCTTTTACATATTGATATAGATTTTCTTTTCATTCTGTTTTTATACTATAGGATTGTCAAGTCCCTTGAGAGGTCTCTGACTTCAAAGTGTGCTATACAAATAAAATTTACTACTGCCATTATTAATATTATTATTAATTAAATCAATAAGTAACCAAACATTTTATATTCTGTCTGAAGTCAAGTTATATTCCCCTCTAATAAAAGGTTATGATTTTCCTTATTTTTGTTTGCATGTTTGTTTGTTTGTTTTAAACCCTAGACAAAGTGAAAAATGTTGAGTGATGCCTCCAGACTATCTTTCACAAAGAGAGGGCATACAGACACCTTAGTAAAATGTCATAAAAGCAGCAATGTAGTTGTGCAAGATAGTATATGAGAGAAATATCACTGAATGAAAGATGCAGCATATGTGTGTAAGCCTACAGTTACAAGGGTTGTAGTATGATTGTACCCCGCTGTCATTCATCTTCTTTTTTTTTACGATGCAGCCTACTCCCGGGGATGCTAGCCTGTCCCACAGCCCCTTTAGTAACTACTTGGGATGCAACGGTACTCAGTAAAATACCGAACTGTTCGGTACGACCTGCACGGGACAAAAAAAAAACCAAGCAGACATGGCCAGCAGTAGCGAGAAATTGGGAAAAAAAAAATTTAATCACCGGTGTGGGAACATTTTGGTTTTGCTGTTGAATACACCGGCGACGGAGTGAAAACAGTTAACAGAAAATTCACAGTCTGTGGGCCTGATCTTCCGCCAAACCTCCTAAAGCCGCTATTAAGGGATAGCGGGTAGCGGGAGGGGCATTTCCCCGCAAAGAACGTTCCACCTCCCTAAACCCGGATCTTACCTGCGTAAGATCCAGTTGTTACCAGTTGTGCGTCTTGGCGTAGCTGAAGTGCTTTTTAAAATACTGCAGAACAAATTGTTGGATGCGTAATGATTTTTGAAAAGAAAAAAAACGCTATATATCCATTGTTTCTTTTTTTTTTTTTTTCTCGTTTCTTGCTGTCTCTCTTGCAGTGAAAACCTCTTGGCGCCAGAGGTTGAGACGAGCATACGCAACCCCTCTCTGATTGGTCTCATGTTAAGATGTCATCCTGTGTTGCATTCGCTGAAAATTGGAAAAACTTTTTTTTCGTGCCTATAATTTTTGTCAGCCTGTCACATCGAAACATTCGGGGCTGAAGCCCCGGATGCCCAGGCCAGGTGACGCCTCTGGCTGGTTGAAATTTCCAGAGATCACCCTGGATGCATTTGGGTTTTGTGTTACAACTGAATGGATGACATCACAGGCAGCGTGATAACAGATAACGCGGGACTGAAACTCCCATTAATGACATCACGCTGCTTTCCCGATATTCAGAATCAGTTTAAAACGGCCACAGTTACCAACAGAAATCCCTGAGGAAACGCAACATCCAAACCAGGACATGGTTTGGATGTCGTTAATAATAGCCAGCAGGGCCAAAACAAACAAACAGATGTTTCAAGTGTTTGTTTGTCTGAAGGACTCAGATGCAGAGAAATAAAATGACACAAGAAACAGTCTAAGAGAAGCCACAATTCACAGAAAGGGTTATAAAACTATTTCTAGCACTTCAGTCTACAAATGATCAACAGTCAAGGCAGTGGGGACGGGGGGGGGCATGTCCTCCCAGATTTATATTGATCCCTATCTGAATTTTGTATTTGTACTGTTTTTAAACCATAAAATAACAGTTTGTTGTGCTGTTTTCACAATATTAAAAATAACGCCAGATGTTGGTAAAAGCAGCCCAAATTGTGTTTACCCTTGCCGCCCAATGCAGTTTTTCCCCGCCAGCTGTAATCAAAAGTAGCCCAATAGGGCGGGAAACCGCCCAATCTGGCAACACTGCTCAGCTGATCCATTTGATAGCGCCGGTGTTTCTGCTACGACTAATGGTGCGTTCACCTGTACTCGTAAATTGAAAGTTTAAAGTTGGAAAAGCGTTGAAATCTAGCGTCTACCAGGGGGTTTTTTCGTTTCATTTCATTAACTCTTCGTTTGTTTGTTTGTATTTTTCAAATTCCATGTTTCCTGACGTCCCAGCTTTTGAACTGCGATGCGGACAGTTCTGAGGATATGTTGTCCGGAGCTCGAAATTCAGATTTCCAATGTAACTGTAACGCACCATTTCGACCCCGGGGTCCTAAGGGGTGGCGATGTCTTTGCCTGTTGCGGTAACCATGTTGATCACAAACAACTGTCTAATGACTGAGCTGGTGATCTTTCTGCCACATTAAACCAGAGAAGATGGAGGAGAAAAATCAGTGTTTATTTCAAGAACCAAAAGATATCTTTTGCCTGTTTTTCCAGGTGTGAAAATACTTGTTTTGTAATGTTGAGTAGCGAGTCATTTGGACTTACCTGAAGTAGACTAAATGAAAAATAACAGCATTCTCGGCTGTAGGTGTTTATCTTTTAATGTTGTTATTTTTATAATGGTATTTTATAATTGTTTACTGAAATGATGAGATTTAAGATTTGCTAACATTGTCCTCCTGGCCTGCAGCTAATCCCTGGTGGGGTCAACAATGAAAAAACAAAAAACAATTACAGCATTTTTTTTTTTTTTTAAACCAAGCAATATAAGTATCATATTGCCTGTTAACTTTCCCCGATGTGGCATATATTCTTTTTATAAAGTTGAGTAGCTTTCATCCATATTGCAATGTTTCTAATCATTTATATAAAGGCACAAATGTGAATAATTACAGTTTTAATTTGTTACACGTTTTTAGACATTCCCCTTTTTTGTTAGAAGTTACAGTTAAAGTTTCTGTAATGAGACTCTTTATCCTGCTGAGATCAGCAAATGTTTAAATAAAACATGCAGAAGACATTCAAATTTTGGAGCGTGATTAACTCACCAGACACATGACAAGTTGATCATGTAAGGAGAGTGTTAACTAGATAGGCCTTTGACTAGCAATGTTAATTCAGTTAGAAAACAGTTAATGATGGCTCAGTCCCCCCCCAGTTTAAAAATCCTATCTGTGCCACTGTCTACAGTGAGAAAGAACATTCACAAGAAAAAGCTGGAAAGCATTCAAGGCAGTTGCCTGTACTCCCTGGAAACATCTCCCAAGGTCAGAGCAGTCTTTTCTTCAGAAAAACACAAAAACCCAAGAGCTGCAGTCTCAGATATTGATCTAATCTCTAGAGGGACCGTGATTCCCAAAAACCTCAATGAGCTGAAAAACTCCCCCACAATGGTGTGAAAGACTGATGCAGTCATACTGGAAATGACTATTGCCGGTTATTCCTGCTAAAGGTGGATCTAAACGCTGCTGAATCACAGAGTAGTTAGGGTTTTTTTTGTTTTTGTTCTTGCAGAGTATCATTATAAACTGTTATCCTGTAGTTCTGTTGTTATGAATGATTAATAAAAAGTCACGGCTCCTTAACTCTCCAATAAACCATCAGTTCAGGAGCTTCGAATGACACCTCAAAGGTTTAGCCACTTTGTGTCGTAATTCTTTTCTTGAACGTCTCTTATGACGTGAAGAAGCAGCCCCAAAGAAACGGCTGATCCTAGACTGGATTAAAATCTATACCAGTTAAATTAAATCGCTGCCAGTGGGAGATTAGTTGTGAGCAAGATGGTACTTGATAACATGAATTCACAGCGTGAGTAATGTTCACACACAGGACTAGTGGTCTGTGACCGTAAAGCCGTCCAACAACATCTGGAAGCTGGAGAAAGACATTTCTGGAGAAACTGAGCTGGGATTGTTGCTGCTGCTGCCCGTCGCTGGTCTCTTAGTTACTGCAGATGAATTCACGTGGTACAGTTGTGTTCAAAGTAACAGAAGTGTGTAAAAAAAAAAAAAAAAAAAAAAGGGTAGTAAAGCTCAAAATCCTTCCAATAGCTTTTATTTCCAGATGCAGATGGGAACTGAAAACTCTTGTCTCAAATTTGTTACTTTTTTTGTTTATTTTAAGGAAAGCAAGGAAAAAAAGGAATATCAAGAGACATTGTTCAGAAGAGCAGCGTACTTTGTGATTAAAAAGTTGACCGGAGAGGGGAAAACGTATGAAGAAGAGCAGAGACTGAGGCTGCTCGGCTAAAATCAACTGAAATGCTTTAAAATGGCAGCAGAAACCAGGAAGACCTGGAAGACAACAGGAGAGTCAGGCGGTGATCAGCTGATCAAAGATCTAAAGTTACCTGTGAGGACTGGAACTATTAGAAGATGTCTGCCAAGACATCAGCCAAGATATCAGCAAGAAGCCCCAACAAAGTCCCATTGTTGAAAAAAATACATGACGTGCTGAAGAGTTTACCAAAGACCACACTGACTGACGTTTATGGACTGACGAAAGTAGAATTGTTCCTTTTGGGTCACTGACGGTTTATCAGACGGCCCCCAAACGCTTGAAGCACGCTTGAAGACAGTGAAGCACGGTGGAGTGAGTGTCATGGTATGGGGATGCTTCTCACGCTCTGGTGTCGAGTCCATTCATCACACACCAGGAGTCATGGATCAGTTTAATATGTCACAAGTCCATTTTTTCCATGTTTGCTAAATCACATTATATGATAAAGTTCGGTGGAAAAGTGTATTAACTGGTAGGCTACTGTAAGACTATGGGTTTGTCTTTGTAAGAATCAGCATTATATATATATATATATATACATTCTTTTTAAGTTATATAATTCAATATTTTATAATAGATCATATGTGCTACGTTGCAATTAGTTAGCAGTCTGTCCGAGTTGCGTTTCTAAAACCTCAAACTGCTCTTTAGTAGAAGTTAAGCAGTGGTACTGCAGGTAGCACATTAGGTTTAAACTTAGGGCTGGGCAAGTTAACGCGTTATCGCTTTAACTCATTAATTAATTAATGCCGACATTTATTTTATCACGCATTAACGCATGTTGCTCACATGCTTTTGTTTTGAAAAGTTTGTTACTTGCTGCTGAGGAACCGGAAAACAATTGGCAGCTAAAACAGACATGGAGAACGGTAAAAATCCGTGAACTTTACAGTTCAGGTAGCAACTCAGGTAGCAATATTAACAATTCTGTCTAAGAAAAAAAAATTCTGGACAACAAAAAAAACTTTGGCGTCATTCCTCCATGTTCCATCAGATCTGCTCCATGTGTTCACTGTCCTGCTGTTCTCTAGCTGGTTACTGCAGTGCAGCTCCATCTAGTGGCACAGATGTGTAATGACAATAGAAAGTCCAGTCCTCAATTATAAAACAAATTCAGTTCTGTGGCCCATTTTTTAATTTCGTATTTTTGATCCAAGTCTAAAATTGAAATATAAAAAAAACAGGCTTTTTTTTTGTGTTAGATTAAAAAACGAAAAATGTAATAAAATGACACTTTATTTTGATTGACAATTGAAAATGGAAAGAATGAATGACACACGGATTGGTAAAGTTACTGAACTTTAACATGGACATTTTCATTTTAAAGTTCTCCCAGACGGAGGATTCAACAGAAACAAGGTTATTTGTAACAACTGACAAGTTGAACTCCCCGTTAAAAGTTTCTGCTGTTACCTCAGAAATTACCTGTTTTAATGTTCTGATTGTGCTGAGACACAATCATTTTGTTGGATTCTGTTTGTAGAATTTTTTTTTTTTTATAAAAACAGGATGACATTAATGGCAGTGGTAATAAGCTTTATTTTATTTTACATTTTTTAAGATGAAATTTACACTAAATATGTGTTACTGACAAGTGCTGATGTTAAAAACAAGTGTTATGGCACTTTAGTTCATATGGAAGCAGAACATTCAATAAAAGTGCATTTTACACCTTTATAATGCGATTAATCGTGATTAATCAGGGAAATAATGTGATTAATCGCGATTAAAAATTTTAATCGTTGCCCAGCCCTAGTTTAAACTTTTCCTTTTTTGATAAAACCTACAGTCAGAGCTCCCTCAGGTACGCTGAACCAACCTACCAGCCAGGGGACTGGACTGGTCTCCAGAAATCTATAATGGTATAAGCCAATAAAAAAAAAGAAAAAGAGAGCAGGATAATCTTGTAAGCGGGGTGCGCGTTTATCTTGAGCCCAAAGTCACATATTTTCATGCAGCATTGAAGTGATAAAAGATCCACATGACCACTCGTTTCATGGTGTGATTTGAACAGACTTTCTGATAAGTACTTTTAGGAAGAAAAAAAACAGAACAAACTGCACATGAACTCCTGCATATCAGGGTACTGGAAGTGATTAAATGTTTCGAACAATATGTAACGTCTGCAGGGGAGACACGCAGTTTATCACAGTACTGAATGAACTCGTTTTGTTCCTTCTCAGAGTCAGTAAGTCCAAGTCCTGCTTTACCTGTTCATGAATCTGCGCTCCCTGACACATGTGGTCGTCTGCATTCTCAGTCTGTGCTGTGGCCAGTTAAGGAAACTGAATTTCTGTCCGTGGCTCTTAAAGACGTTTCTCCTCTGAGCTCCAGGTACAGGCTGCTGCTGCTGTGTGTCACATGTAAATCCTGTGGTCTGGTTGTAAAAACCGCCTGGGGACGAGGGCGAAGGTGAAACCTTAAGCTATCGCTATCGCTGTCCAACGTTTGCAAAAGAGCCTTTCGGATGAGAGCAGAAACATCTCCAGGAGCCGAGAGCAGGAGCCCAGTTTCTCTCAGCGTCAGCGCTTCCCACGCTGCACAGACGCGCCGCGGCCGGCTGTTAAATCTGCAGAATTTATCTCCAGAAAAACACGTTCTGCGAGTCCATCTGCGAGCCACTGCCAGACTCAGACTGGAGCGTACGACGGTTTGGGCAATCAGCATTTCGTAGCTGGTTTATTTGAGCGCTATGGAAAAACCACAGGGAGGGAGGCGACCTGACGGTTGTGAAAGAGATGATAAAAGTATCAGTTCCACACGCCAAGTGGATGCGACTGCTCATTGCTTTTACCAAACAGCAAGAAGAAAAAGCTGCCTTTCATTTGTGAAAAACATTTTTGTTTCAGTCCAACTCTGAGAAAGAAAGAAAAAAAAACCCTCACCACCGTAAAGGCAGCACATGTTGCTACCAGACTTGTAAGAGCTGGAAAACACGCAAACAGGCAAGTTACCTTCCTGTGAAGGCGCAGCTTGAACACAACAAGAGACCTGCTGGCTGCAACAAGCGCGTAGGAGAGATTTACAGCAAACGGGAGGAAAAGCGTACATACCGCTCACTGGACGTCCGCTGCGCGCCCTGCTCCGAGCCTGCACAAGCTGAACTGGAAAGCTCCATTGCAGAGAAGTTATCTGTCATCAGCGAGTCATCGGCAGCGGGTGGAAGTGGGAGGTGGTGAGAGCCGACAGGTTTTCCCGAGGCTGGAGGGGAGGGAGCAGCTTTCTCAGTCCTCCGAAAATCCCTAAAGTAGCGGCAAGGAGGACTGAAAGAATGCGGCTGCGTCAACAAGAATGCAAACTCGCTGTAATTAAGCAGAAACGAGGCATCAAGAGGTACAGTGTTCTGCGAGTTTCACACGGTGATGGTTATCCGTTGCCGGCGCGCCGAAATGCTGAATGCACGAATGCACGAAGAAAGCACGGGAAAAGAAAAGGGATTTAATGCATTTATTTACATGAGCGAGGAATGCCTTTGACACGGAAACACGTCTGCTTTCCTTGAAAGCTTCGACAGGATTTCATGAAAAAAAAACAACTCTTTAGTCTGACTATCTGAAGATCAAACACAGCACATAAGACACGAACACTGTCGAGGACAATATCGAAGATTTAAAAAAGAAAAGAAAGGAAGAAAACAGCACATTAACTCTGTCTGCACCGAGCACAATCACACCCGGGAGAGCAACATTCATCACCAAGAACAGGGGGGCCAGAAACAGAACGTTACAGCGGAGAGGGAAAAATAAATCAGGACAGAAAACCGAGAAAGTGATCGTCTGCAATTACTCAAACACAGATGCAAAAGATATATTACAATGAACTCAGTGTATTCCAGAAGAAAAATGAGATCTCCAGAGGACACGGGAGACTTGACTGTGAGGGGAAATGTAAATGGTGCTCAGACAGTTCTCGTTCATCTTCAAAAGACTAAATCAACTCCAGGATTTAAAAGACTCAACAGAGTAGAAGAGATACATAGGTAGTCCTGTTACTGTTGACGGAATCAAACTTCATATCATTGTGCAAATCATACAGCTGGAGTAAACCTGCGACAAGTACAGAAGAGAACTCAACAACCGTCCACGGCTCATCTCCTCATCTCCCACGCGTTCGACAGGACTGGAATGAAGGGGGAGAGTAAGGTCATGTGGTTTGGTGATACGTCAATAAGAACGGGGGGGGGTTGTCCGTAACGACCGGCGGAGCTGGGTGGTGGAGGGGGGCCCGCATCCGGCAGCGCTGCCCGCCTGCCCCGCGGCGCTCGCCTGGAAGGTGCCACTCAGAACGGGGAGAGGCTCGGCACTTTGATGTTGATGTCTCCGATGTTGATGTTCCGGGGAATCTCGGGCAGGTTCATGTTCTTCACGGCGGAGACGGCGCGGGCGGGGGCCGCCGACAGACCGCCCTGCCCAGGGAAAACAGAAAACACAGGGGAAAACACCTTCAGAGCCGCAGGCGTGTGTGTGTGTGTGTGTGTGTGTGTGTGTGTGTGTGTGTGTGTGAAACCACCTCTCAAGACTGCTGACCCTAATCACGTCACAAGGAGAATTAGCCCGATAATCAGTTTGCTCATTCAGCCTGTGTAACAGAAACATGTCGACTGTACGGTATTTGCTGGTATGCCCCCCCCCCCGTAACTTGAACATGCGCATCATGGGAGGAGCAACTGAAAAACAATTCGAGTTAAACTGCAGTCGTTCTACTAAGGTGGGAACGAAGTTAGAAGTGAAGGCCAGGCTGCTCTCAAACAGAACCGATGAGGGTAGTTTAGCAGAGCGATGATTAGCTGGATTAAACCAGATATAACAAGTAGGGTTGGAAATCGAGAACCGGTTCCTGTAGAGAACCGGTTCCTGTAGAGAACCGGTTCCGTGTGTTTCAATTCCATGGAATTGTTTGGCAGTTTATCCAGCGATTCTCTTATCGATTCCAACCAGCACAAATCTCACGTAATTTACGCAACTTACACACAGTCAATTCCAGAAAGCACTTACGTGATTAAGTTACATCGGTTTAGCACGCGCATTGGAGTTGTAAACAACAATGGCGCCCACCAGGTTCAAACGCTCCAAAGTTTGGCTTCACTTCACCAAAGAAAGATGGCAACAAGGCAACTAGCAGTCATTGTAAAGTGGAGATAACAGCGTCGGGAGGGAACACGACTAACATGCAGAAACATTTGAACACACAACATGAGATAATGAGTGTCGTGTTTTTGACGCGCTTCGGACTGATGGATCTCAACCCAGCAGCAGTAGCCAAGCTAAGATCACCTCTGGTAACTCTGGTAAGTAGCTATCCCACTGCCTATGTGCTTCTTTGTAAAACACGCTATAACATTAACGCTATGCTATTAAACGAATGTCTTCTGCATTACATTTAGAAGATGACTTATGACGTGAGATGAGATGACCGTGATGAGAGAGAGAGTCTGGCTGGTTCAGAGGCTGGAAGACATGATTATTTTTCTGCAAAAGAATTGTTAATTCTTCATAGTATTTGCATATTTGTACTATGCACTAGGGATGCACATTTTGGATTTTTTTTATGACCGTTAACCGACGCCCTTTAACGATTAATAACCGTTAACCGATAAGATTTAAATGCCCTTCCATTGCTGCCATTCCGACATTCCACCATTTAGACACATCACCGTCCTGAAATACCGCTATTCCAACACACAAACGTCCCACCATTCCGACCCAGCTGACCCGCCCGGGAGAGTTGGCTGCCACAATGTTGCGCGTGTTGTCGTGGACGCTTGTGGACACTTATCAGCTGTGTGTCTACCCAGCATGCTCTGCGTTAACAGGACGGCAGAATTAGCTTTCCAGTTCTCATCGATATAGTGACATGTAATTGTCACGTAGCTCTCTGTTGTGAGCGCAGTCCAGCAGTCCGTTGTAATAGCCACGAACTCAGTACTTGCGAGTTCCTTTTTCCTCTCCTGAAAATGAGCCTCTAATCGTCAGGTAATGGACGGTCTTGATGGAATTTGGTAATTAGGCTCGATATAGCCCATTAGCTCCTGGAACCCTTCACCACTGACCACACTGATGGGCAAAATGCCTTTTTCCCTCATTGAACAGATTTTTTTCCCGTTATCTTCTCTCAGACCACCACGCGTCACACTTTCTCCCGGCCATCATGGAGGACAAAGTTTGCTGCGATGGTCCGCCATCGTCTGATGCTGGATGCTTGTTTCTTAAGTGGTACTGCATTGTACTCGTACTGCTTGAGTATTTCAGTGCTGTACCGCATAATTTTCAAATGACCTTCTCCCCTTTCTGGTCGAAATTGGGCAAGTTCACTTTCTACATGAACTAGTTAAGTTCATAGTTCATAGAAAATAGTTCAGTTCATAGTTCACAGAAATTAAAATGAACTAGATCAATTCACCATTTCAAAAAATGAACTAAATAGTTAATTTTTTTGTGTAATCGACAGCAGCGACAGCCGTGTTGCCATGTTTGATTGCTTTCAGCAGATACATATCAGGCTCGTTTCGTGGTGTATTTTAAATGGGTTTCGCTGGAAACCTGGCACGGTTTTGACCGTGCGTAAACTTTGAAAGAGCGTCGTTCATATCTGCCCAAATGAACTCGTTCACGCCTCACGCTCGTGGAGGGGAAAGTGAACGCACTCAGTTCACGTTTGCGAAAAATATGAACTAGTTGGTTGAACTTTCGTTGAATGAACGTGTTCATGTACAACACTGCACAGAACTCCTTTTTGCTTTTTTCATCTTGGCTGTAAAGTGGGCTGTGATGGGACACACATGATGGCATGTGTTGCACCTGTCGACACGCCCCCATGAGTTGATTGCAATTACGTAATTTAAAAACAAAATTGACCGTTAGTATTAATCGGTTAGAGTTACTTTTATCGGTTAACGGTTAAACGGTTAACCATGTGCATCCCTACTATGCACTGTTTTGTTGTATTTGATAGTATTTATCTTTCTTTATTATTATTTTTGAGTGCTTAGTGAGCTCATATATCCTTTTAAAAGGGAGATTTTTTCATTTCTATTAGGAAAAATCTTTAGTAAAATGTTACACATTCTTGTGTATTTGCACAGTTACATATTACAACAGTTAACACGTTATCCAGGCTTTGGGCCTCTTTTGACCTCGCTGTTGAGTTTGTAAGCTCGTGACTTCTAAGTAAAAAAAATTGATGCTAATAAAACTGTTTGTTCTCCTTTTTCCCCAAATTAGAATCGATAAGAGAATCGATAAAGAATCGGATTGTTAAAGAGTATCGATAATGGAATCGGAAAAATCTTATCAATTCCCATCCCTAATAACAAGTGGGTCAACCAAACTGCGTCAATCGCCAGGTATCTGTGGCGCGCCTTGGTCTTTTAGGGGAGTTTTATGTTTAAAACTGACTGCTGGATTCCTGGTCCTGATGATGAGATTTTGCAACGCTCACTCTCTCAAAAGCCGGCGTTCGTACTCAAGAGAGTCCCTGCTCGAATGAACGTCTGTAGCTTGTAGCTGAAAGTTCTCCATCTCGTAGCGAGCAGCGGCTGCTCATCAGTTCCGGTCTCCTGCGACGCGCCGCCTTCTTGTCTTCGTAACGAGGCGCTCGCATAACTGCTCAGTTAAACAGAGGCTTTTGCTCATTTGTTTGGCGTGTTGCGTGCGTGCACTGCATCACGTCTTGTGGTTCAGACTGCCGTGAAGGATCTCTGCCTCGGGACACCGGGGAATCGCAGATTACAAAAAGCTCAATGCTCGTGACGTATTTCTGCTCTACAATTGACAACCTCAGAGATACGACGAGCCCTCAAACTCGCAGTCTAATGTCCAGTATTCTTTCTGCAGCATCAACTGGAATAAAATTTGAAACACAATAGGATTTCATTAACGTGATCAGTGACCTAATCTGATTCAAGTGCCCTTCGTTTGTCTTTTACTGTCCGTCTGCTCTTCAGTTTTGCTGTTGCAGAGACGTGTGAAGTGTGAGGACAGAGTCTTGACAGAACAAGAACCAGGAATCCAGTTCTTACATCCAACTAAACAGTAGTGATAACAGACTCATACAAGAGAGGAAATAAAGAAAATCTACCTGCGTGATGCCAGATATGTGTGTGAAGACCAGGGTAAGAGGGTGGCTAATCTTTTTGTAACTGAAAGGTTTTGCTGCTGTTGCTGTGATTTACAAGCCGTTTACATATTTATAAGGTAACCCATGTGATGCAGACAGAAAGGCTCTGACCTCTGACTTCTCCATGCGGTTCTGGACCTCCACCTGCGCTACGATCTCGTTCATGTTGGTTTCGAGCACCATGCCTCCCATCACCACCTCTTGCAGAATATAATGGACCTGCAGAAAGGGCACAACACAGCAGCAACGGTTCGTTTTAAGGAGTTCAGATCAGTCACAGCTCCATTTCCCATTAATGCTTAGATTCCCACAGGGCTTCGAGCTATTTTAGCGAACACTGAACTGTTTTCTCCTGGAGATGCAGGTAGAAGCAGCACTAAATACAGCTGCATTACCAGGTTTGAAAAGCCCACACATCTGTATAAAAGGCAATGCAACCGTGTTGTCCAGGTACGTGTTGTCCATCAAGAGAGCTTGTGGAGAGCAAAGGTAAAAATATTTGGTTTGATCTGAGGAACATTCCTTTGGCCGAACCCAAACGGCACCGCATGACATCAAGTTCCTGCTGGGAAAATTCAGTCAAGATGCTCACGAACGAGTCTGACCGGTTTTCCCCAAGAGGGAGGACGCGCCATAACCCGAATAATAACTTTATTCTCGAGGAACCGTCTGCACGGTTTGAACACTGTTAGTTAGTAATTCTTTGCATTCTTTACAGATGCTTTCTCACTGAGGTGAAAAGACAAAAAAAGATAATAAAAGATGTTCAGGATGCGTCTGGAGCCAAATTCAAATCTTTTGAAGAAAGAAAATCGTGCTGACTTCATCAATCAATCAGTCGAGTGGTTATTTATTGCAAAACCTGCATTTTTACTGCAAAACCACTTCCACAAAATGGGATTCCCAGGGGGAGCCCTTTTCTCTGCATTTATGAATGCTGCATTACACCAGTCCTTCTCAAATAGGGGGTTGTAGTGTGACACCAGGGAGGTGAGTGTGAACCCGAGGAACATGCTCTTTTTGCCGTACTAGAATAAATACGTAATTGCACATATGCTCCCAGCAGGGGGCAGTGGCACTCTCATTATCTATGTTGTGTCAGGGTTTTTTGGGTTTTTTTGCACAGACCTGCCCACACACAGCACAGAACAGGAGATATGATGAGGACAAACGCTCAAGAGGCACAACAGAAAAATATTAAACAGGGATGAAAAGAAAGGAGGAGAGAGGCGGAGATAATGAGACAAACGAAAGTCACCAGAAAGTTGAGACGAGGAAATATGACGATGCTGATGTAGCGCTTGGCTTCACTGTGACTACGGTGGGATTGATGCACTTTAAATCTTTACAGATTAGACTAAAATTTATTTTAATAAAGTTCTTCTTTCTTTTTTGTTTCCTTTAATGTTAATAAGGATACAGCGTTATGCAGAGGAGGACTTATTAGGGCTGTCCCGATCCAATATTGATATGGTATATTGGTTCAATATCAGCCAAAAAAAGAATATACGATTATATCAGACGTCATGTAAAGGGTCCGATAAAAAGCAGTCCATTCTGCTCCGATGCGGCGCAGCTGATGTTTTTAAAAATTTTTAAAGCACTTTTGCCTGTCAGGGGTGAAAAAGTTTTTTTTGACACTATTGTGCAGAGAGGAACATATATGATGACATCTACCTTTCACTGAGCGCATCTCGGGTGCCCCGAGAGCACGGAGGGATACGCGCACAGTTCAAAAACTCCACAACAATGTTCTGGAAAACCTTATCTGCCAGATACAGAACCGGTTTATAGATCAGGAACAAGTAATATTCCTGTCCCTCCTCGACCACCAGCAGTTTCAGACATATCAGAAATAAATTCCCTCATCCAACCGTGGCCGTGACTGTTCCCACATCTACCATAACAGCTGACCGGACATCCTCTGACCTCAAGAGAATAAAAACATATGAAAGTAATACGGTGATGCGTATTCTCTAAATTATGCAGCGCCCTCTTCTTGTTATATTGCGTTTTTTGTATTGGTGGCTTGTATGATTATAACGTCATGGTGGATTAAGTAGTTAAAACCGCACTGGTACAGGTAAAAATACACGACCCACCACTGAATAATACTGTAATAAACATTAAACCAGACCACTAGAATGTAGAGAAAACCGGACTGTTTCTTTTGTTGTTGTTAGCGTGTTAGTCCGCTAATTACAAGCCAAAAATAGCACAATACCAGCAGTTTGTTTACTACGGTTCAGAGACCAGAGGCTGTGAAGGTAACAGAAAGACCACAGTTGAGCCTTTGTCTTGTTCCGCTGCAGTGCCTCACTACTTTTTTGCAGTTTTAAACATATTTTAAACACATTATTTAGGCTCGGGGGGCTCCGGCTCCTGTTCGCGGATTTTGATTGGGGGGGAATTTTCAAAAGACCAGCGAGACTGAGAAAAAGCTAATCTCTGCCTCCCTCAAACAACCAACGCTGGCCGAAACATTGTCTAAGCGTGAAAACCTCCCTTGCAACGGCAAAAAGGCATCAGCCATAACAGAAAGACTGCCCCATATATTATGCTCGATGACCAGGCCCTGTTGGTGGTGAGTAATGTCGGGTTTAAACGCTCAATTGAGCACCTTGATTCATGCTATGTTATCCCTAGCTGCCACTACATTGACGACAAAACTGTACCTCAGATGCACAAAGAAGTTAACAAGAATACTGCTGCATATGCAGTGTTGGGCAAGTTCACTTTCTACACAAACTAGTTCAATTCATAGTTCACAGAAATTAAAATGAACTAGTTCAGTTCATCATTTAAAAAAATGAACTAAATAGTTGCTGCATGTTGCTGCGAGCAATTATTTGTCAAAATGATTGCTGCTGCCCATATACTACACCCCCAAAAACAGCAATTATTTTATCCGTTTTATCTGACAAAAACTATGTGTCCAATTCAGAATCCTTAACCAACCAGGGTTCACATTAGCATTGAAGGGACAGCCCATGTAAAACTGTCATTTCCCTTTCAGCTTCTCTCTACAGCAGCCATTCCCAAACTTCAGAATACCAAGGCCCAATTTGAAATGTGAAAATATATGCAGTTCCACCGAAACCTTTAATCACAACTGTGATCAACATACAGGACCAGGAACCATGATCTGATATTAATGTAAGGGGTCAACAAATAAGGTGACACTTGTCATATTAAGTTAAAATTACAGTAAAATAACTTAACTGGTTTGTTTTATTACTTCTTAATGTTTTTTTAATAATGTCCTGAATATTTTACAGTAATTCAAAACATATTTAAAAAAAGATTGAGAATTTAAAACATATTTGTTTAATTTTAATGACCGCTCACAGCCCACCTGCAGTACCGCGACAGGCCCACCAGGGGGCCGTGGCCCACACTTTGGGAATCACTGCTCTACAATGTTAAAAATATGAGGAAAAACCTTGCTGCCAAATGGTCTTTATTATCAGACAAAAACAGGTACTTAAGGTGCAAATGTTTTTTTCCCCCCATTTGATTCCCCTCCGTGAGTCGGGGGTCTCCTCCAGCTCTGGGCGACTGTCGCTCTCATCTTCCTTCATGATCGTTTTAAACGTTTGATGACGCAATTGTCAGCGTGACAGCAGCGACAGCCGTGTTGCCATGTTTGATTGATTTCCTCAGATACATATCAGGCTCGTTTGTGGTGGATTTTAAATGGGTTTCACTGGAAACCTGGAACGGTTTTGACCGTGTGTGAACTTTGAAAGAGCGTCGTTCACAACTGAACCAAATGAACTCGTTCACGCCCCCCGCTGGTGAAGGAGAGAGAGAGCGCGCTCAGTTCACGTTCGCACAAAATACGAACTAGTTCATGAACTTTCCTTCAATGAACGCATTCAGGTGCAACACTGTGCACATGTGTCGAAAGCATATGTGCTGCATATGTGCAGCAGAAAATAATTAAGGAGCACTGATTTAAAGTAATCTAATTCATAATCACGTCCACCCTCATATTTAAATCAGCGAGTCTACTATCTCAGTCTGCAAACGTCACATGACTGTAACTTGAATGTGTTTTGATAAAACACTAAAATAACAAAAACTGTCAGTGCTTGTGAACTTCTGTACAGAGCTGAACTGAACCAAACTCCATTTCAGTCTCAGGCTGCACATGACAGACCAGAGGACGGAGTTTTTCTACATTCAAATATTCTAACTGACCTAAGTTTACTGCTTTATTTGCGGACAGCAGCTCTCCTACAAACGACTAACAGCGCAGGCTGTTCTGACGCTGGAGCAGGTCGGTTTGTGTTGTTACTTCAAGACTGCATCCATGCCGCGGTGCTGAAGCTGCATCTCACTGACCGTCATATTCTCATTCAGTTCCTGAATTAGGGCTCTGAAATAAGAAAGCATCTAATTCTTGATTTCATATGACAAAAGAAAACAAATCATTTCATCCAGGAGGCTGAAAAGTTGGCAGGTCCCCCTCGAAAAAGAGATTTCCTGGTAAAATAAAGGCTCAACAAAATAAAAACTAAGTAGGGGCAAAAACCTCGCAGGGAACCCCACTCACCTTGTCCATGTGGAATATGAGGTCAAGTTCACAGACGTTTTCGAAGCATTTATCCAGCGTTTCCACAAACACCTGGAAAAAGAGAACGAACTGGTCAAACTGGTAAATACTGTCAACTTTTAATTCCATCTGAGGAGGGAACAACAATTCAGTAATGATGAACGATAGAGAAAACGTCCTCACAGGGATAATAACAATATGAAAACAGGATTTAGCACAAAAAAAAGTGTAAAAGTACGTAATTTAACAACACAGAGGCCTTTTCTGTGATAGCGAGGCCTCTGTCTTCCCCAGGCTAATATCCTCACAGGTCACTAGTGGAATTAATTAACTTCCTAGATCATCGAGCTTCATTAAAAGCTTCCAGCAATGAAGTAAAAGGTCAAAAATGATTTCCAAAACCTCTCCTGTGTTTGAGGAGCAAACAGTCGAGGAGGTAGCAATGACATGTGATTACACTTCAGAAATTACATGTTTTTAAAGTGCAATTACCAAAAAAAAAAAATAATAATAATCAGCGGCTCACCTGGATCAGGTCCAGGATGCCAAGCTCACTCTCAGATGAGTCCACGCAGAAGACAAAGTAGAGGGTGGCATAGTGCCGATAAATTAGCTTGTAGTCGGAGCCACCGATGAGGCTGGAAACGATACAGAAAGAAACACGTTAACCCTGTAAACCTTGAAATATATACTGAGTCACAAACAAATTGGAGCATATCTGAATCCGCCATTTCTGCATGTTTTCTTTATTTGTATTATACTTGAAACGTCAGGTATTTGTGGCAATATACTGACCACATTTGAAAATTATATGCACAAGGCTTTTCGGGAAAGTTTAGATTACGTGTGTGGTGCAGAGGTCTCAGCATTTCACACATCAAACATCACCAGTTTGGCTTAAAAGGGTTAAAACACAATACGGGACGTGTTTAATGCTCTCAAGAACAATAAACAAGCAACTGGATGCAAATAAACTGAAATCAGTGCACAGCCGAGTGCTTGCAAAGCAGCTGAGACTTGAGAGTCTGCCTCCATCTAGTGGTCTAAACTGGGTTACTGCATCTAAAGTTGCAGTTGCTGATTCAACTGCATTTCAAAGCAATGACAGATTCAGCAGGACCCAAAAAAACGGCTGTGGAATTTCCCGCGGTGTCGCTTCACCACGCGGCCAAACTTAAATAATTGAGCCGTGACATATTAAACATTTGCTTCTGTTTCCACATACGACCAGAACAAGGGAAAGCGCCGCTTGCCTTCCACCCTCCAGGAAGTTGCAGACGTTGTCGTCCCTCTTAGACACCAAGTGGAAAGTCTCACGGATGATCTGCTGCTGCATGTCCTCCGTCTGCAGGAAAGACAAATGACCGAACCTGTTACGGATCAGGAGATCTAAGTCTGACTGCACAGACAAGAATCACAACGAGCCCATCCACAAAAATAAAACCGTTAACATTCATCCATCCTTTTCTTCTTGCTTCTCTGGGTTTGGTGAATAATCTTAAAGCAGAGCTGCGGTGACTCGTCTCTTCCCGGACACCTACGTGAGGTATCTCTAGGGAACTCAGTTCTGCTTGAACGTGTTTGAAAAGGCCTCACCTGAAGACACACAAGTGCCCTTTGAAGATGCCCAAATCACCTGACCTCTCCCTTCACCTCTTGCTGCCTCAGGAAGGCAGGAAGGCTTCATTTGAAGTCTTTTTCAACAAGGCTTCATTTGAAAAAGATCAAATCAAGTAAGTCTACTGCAACACTGAAAAACCTAAAGGTCTGAATTTGAATAGATTTTTTTTTTTTTTAAATAAGCACCAGCATTTTGATATCCGATCTGTGGATCGTGTCAGATCAGCCCCCCATGCCGGTACAGGATCGGATGGGTCCCGTCTCTAATATCAAGCATGAATCGAGGATGCCAGAATCAAGCCCGAAGGACCAGCAGTGAAAAGATGTGCAGTGTAAAACAGGATCTTTGCAGCAACTTATAACAATGAAACTCGCACACAGATTTCTTCTTTCTGCACTGTTTTGTTTCACATATTAAAACGTATTTCTTCTAAGTGATAAGTGACCTGTACCTCATACACACAATGTGTGTGTTGTCACTATTATCAGAAGATGTGCAGTAGAAAGTAGGCTCATTACAGTCACAAAGAAATGAAGATATAAAGCTTTTTGGAAAACACATTGATCTGAATTTTACCCCTCATTCTGCACAAGTAGCAATATGTTCTTATTTTGAAATGAAGCAAGAAAATATTCGTTTTTTAGCATAAGCTGAAGGATCAGTGTAATTAACTGTTGATGTTTTAGCAAAGTGACATTTCAATTAAGATTTTTTTTTTTTACTTTAGAGAGAAATGTCAATCTAATGACAAAATGTTTCAAAAACGGGATGACAAAGCTGCTTCTTTATTGACACAATAATTTTCTTTGAGAAAACAGGTCATGATAGGATGTTCTGGAAGTTTCTCTTCCTCTCTTCTCATTTCCACTGCAAGCTTATTCTATGATTAACCACCCGCAGATAATAATCATCAAAGATGCCAATAATCATCAAAGATGCCAGCCTTTTGGATCATCTCTCTTTCAACACAATGGACTGATACAACATTTACATCACTGCACTGATCTGCATTAATCTTGTGACCATTTCCTGACTGACATTAGGGGCTAAAGTAAATAAGACAATACCTCGAACGTATGTCACAGACAGCATGTACTAGTATGTAAAAGGGACAAATGTCATGAATTAAGCACAAAACCTAAAGAATTTTGAGTTTAGTAGATTATCCCAGAAAATGAATGTTTCTTATAAATGTAGCACCATTTAAAAGGGAAGTACTCAGCCTTTCCAACAGTCTAAAGTTTATTGCCAAGAAGCACTGTTACAACAGTGAATAAATCTAACAACCACAAAATTCTTGACTTTTTGTGCTTAGTTTATTATGACTCCAAGTAAGTATTTTCATGCAAAAAAAAAAAAAAAACATTAATAATGACATCCGGGACTCACGATATCTCTTTGAACAAGGCAACCAGAGTGATATGTGTGTATGCGTGTGTGTGTGAGGACATTTCATGTCAATTAACAATCAGCTTCATGTTACGACATAATGAAGTAGTGATTCTAGAAAATCAACTACTAGAGGATAAATAACGGGACAACAGACAGATTGATACAAGGAATCAATGCAAAATATTAAATGGACGTGATTACATTGTCCTCGATGGGGCGACACATTTCTAAATCTGTTGGAAACAACGTCTGGCTGAGCAAAAGTGAAACTATAAAGTCGGTTTGAAGGTTTATTTCCCATCTCAACAGCAAACTAGCGTCAACTCACGTTATAAATAAGTTGATTTCTTTGTTTTGCCTTTCTATAAAACACTCGTGAATGCACGGCAATCAGTATTTCACTAAGAGTCCTGGTGTCAAACTTGATGAGACAAATTGAGAAAATCAGAGCCATCACTGACAACCAAAAACAAGCGACAAAAGCTAACAACAATCACCAAAATACTTACAAAATACTGATAGAATCTGATCAACCGCGGCTTCCCGTGATTATTAAAAATGATTATAGCTTTAATCATGTCTGGTTTTTGTAAATGTCCGCTCACACTGAGAAATAACTGTTAAATATTGGCGTTCTGACCGAATGTTAGCACGAAGGCTAAGCGGCCTCTCAGGGTAGAGCGGAGTAAATTTACATCCGGTTGCGTCTCCTCAATTCAGAGTCGACCTCAACCAAACACTAATGATAATTTGTTCCAGGTGGCATTTTTGAAGTGGGTCAAGTGGCCCTCCGCTTTATTTATTTATTCATTCATTTATTTATTAAATTTCAGGCTCCTACAATTTAATATTTTAAAAGTTAGAAATATAATGCAAATTGACACTGGTTAAAATTCAACCACTCTCACTATAAAAAAAAAACAACAACAAAAAAATAAAAATTACAAGTCTCAAACCTACAGAAAGGACACACTACGTGTGTTTTGTATGGTAAATTATTATTGTAAAACCTGTTAAAACCTGTTAAGGGAATTTTTTTCTTCTTATATTTATATTTTGGCTGTCATCTTGGAATACGTTTTGAATGTTTCCAACATGTCAAAACACTACAACATAACAAAATCAAGAGGATTTGTAAGGTTTAGATTTTTATTTATGCTTAGGTTTGGATATGTGCTAACAGTGAGCTGTTAGGCACATGTCCCAGTCAGCCCAAGTGGTGGTCTATACGGCTCTTTTTGTTTCCCATGCCGTGGCAAGTTGAGACTTTTACCCCCGCCACATTAGATAATTTTTCAGTCTTTGTGACTAATGCACCATCAACTGAGGCTCCACGTAATTACTGCACCCTTTGTACCTTTGTAAGCTGCTTCACACTGCCTTGAAAACTCAAAGCTATGATGCCACATAATCTGTAACCTCTATTATGTTACAGAGTCAGTGGCTAAATTGGGGGGAAAAAACTGATCAAAAGCAGCATTATGTAACGTTGCAACAGAAGATCTCAAAAATCAATACACATGAGCCAGAAAAACCATTTTATTGGTTCTTTTTCTTTTCTTTAACCACGGTATTAAATAAGACCTCAAACACCATTGAAATTTATTCAATAACAAATCATTTTCACCATGTCATGCTCATTATATTGCAAAGTTATTGCAGTATTTATCCAGCTGTTACACTCCTGGTGCTCGTCAGAGGAGAAGTTTCAACACGGGCTGATGTTGTTTCAAAGTCTGGAAGAAAATGCTGACTTTTCATTGGCATTTAAAAATTAAACATATATGTGGAAAATAACTGCTGTGTTGATTTTCTTTAAATGTCGGAGAAAAGACGACAAATCCATAGAGGGGGGAGAAAAAAAAACAGACTGTTGAATATGTTTAATCTATTCAAGATATATTTTTGTCTGATTCTGACTCCCTAAACCAATATCCCATCCCAAGACTTTAGTGTATAGGACAAAAGAACCATTCTATTTGATGATCTACAGGTGATGCAGCTTCTGCATCTACACGGGCCTTCTTTAGCCCACAACCCAACTTATTAGTAATTAGTACATATGTTAGTAATCTAACACAGTTAAAGGAATGCAATGCTTTATGAAAGCATTCACCATATTTCATTTTTTCCATGTTTATGGCCTTATAACCTTGAATTAAAAAGGTTTGTTTTTTGTTTTTTAAGCATGTATAATTGAATCAAAACTTGCTCAACACTCTTAAGGTGCAAAAGACAAACTGAAAGGTATGGAGCCCCGTTTGGGTCATAATTCAATGATTAAATTAATCTATTATTCTGAAATACAGGCGTTTATTATTAAAGAAATACGTATCCATTATTATAAAATGTTTCCCATTATTATGAAATACATGTTTATTATTATGAAATATTTCCCATTATTATGAAATATATGTGTATTATTATGAAATATATTTTTATTATTATTTAATCTTAGTTTAATGAATAATAGTTTCTTTCAGAATGGCTTTTTTTTTTTTTTATCTAAGAATGAGTTTTTACATAATTGCTTCCTTTTTCATAAGAATGAGCTTTTACATAATAATGACATTTTGCGACTGGGCGGGACCAGTGGTTGACCTGCATGCTCATTGGCTGATCCTTCTCCATTCTACGCTCTGACATCGACTAGCTTTGGCCGTGAGGTCCCGTTAGCAGCGGGCCATGGCGTCATCAACGTGCGCTCCTAGTCCGATTGTAGCTATGGCAGCTTGGACTGAGCTACGGGAAACCTTGACCAGGTTAGCAGACAATATCGAAAATGATAATTTATCAGGCAATACTATTTTGACCCGATTTGAAGAGGTTTTCGAAATGGTCGGGATGATAGAGGCCTTTGAAAATGTTACTGTTGATGATGCCACTATCAGTACATTAAGAGAATGTAAAAGCTCATTCTTATAAAAAACGAATCCATTATTATGTAAAAGCTCTTCCTTATGAAAAACGAAACAATTATCATAATAATGGGAAATATTTCATAATAATAAACATGCATTCCATAATAATGGGAAATGTTTCATAATAATAAACACATGTATTTCATAATGATAGACTTATTTATTCATTGAATTATGACCCAAATGGGGCTCCATAGAAGGAAGAGAAAACAGCCGGTAAAGCTTTGTCACACTTGCAGTTCTCTGGAGGACGGAAATTTCAAGTTTATTTATTTCAAGTTTTTTATTTGTTCAGGGACAATACACATTGATGAACATTTCTGTAAATGTGCCAGTTTATAGCTGATTAGCTAATTTGCAACTGTAGTTCCTGGGCAGGATGTTAATTGCCAGTGAAAGAGATTCCAAGTGAGAGGAATGATCACTTAACCTGACATACATGTTTTTTGGACTGTGAGAGGAAGCTGGAGTACCCGGAGGAAACCCACGCAAGCACGGGGAGAACATGCACAAACTCCACACAGAAAGGCCCCGAGGTTCAAACCAGGAACCTTCTAGCTGTGAGGCAATAGTGCTAACCACTAAACCACTGTGCTGCCGTGCTGCCGTGCTGCAAAAACAAGATCCTCTCTTTTAATTTCCCCCTATTTGGCACCATTCACCGTTGCCCACAGCATGAAGCTGCCACCACCATGCTTCGGTGACAGTTTCCTGCTCTTGAACTGGTGTCAGGTGTTTCGTTTGCGTCACTCCGTTTCCTTTTGACAGCAGCTCATTTTCTCTTAACAGTTGTGAGGGTTTAGACAGAGGGTGTGTTTTTCTAGAATTTCAGATCTGTGACCATCTAGCATTTAACTGAGATCACTGATGCGCCAACGCGCAGTCTCAAACGGTGGTAGAGGCAGGTGTGTGGCTTGCTGCAGCGCACCTTAGTGGCGGGAATGTAGAGGAGCTCCTCTTTGAACGCCAATGCTAAATAAACACTGTTCGTGCCTGCAAATCAGAGATAAACCATAACTGGAGAAATAAAACTGAATGTTGACGGATCCCAGAGGAGAACTTGGGGAACTTGTTATGTATCCTGTAGCTGACTGCTTTTCTGTGATTGCTTGAGTATTGACCATCATTCTAGACAAAAATCAAATCTTATCTGAGCTCCTTGACGTGCAGCCATACCACTAATTTCGCACAAGGCCGGATGATATTTTGAACGTCTGTGTGGTCAGCTTCCCCAACATCAAAAGCGTCTGAGCGCGTTTCCTCTTCTGATTCATGTCCATTAGTTGTGTGTGGTAAAGTTTTTAGTAATTAGTGCCGCAAAGCCACCTAGGTTGATGTGTGCATATCATCTATTATTTTCCCCCTAAATTCCCTTCCTCCTGTACGGGCACGGTGGAAAACAAACAGCCGCTCATTAGCATGTGTGACCCTCTGGTGGTAAACAGGCTTATTTCTGCATGAGTGCAGGGCGAGAATGGATTCCACTGGGACAGTTGAGGTAGGTGGGCCTGCCGGCTGCTTTCATGAGGACTTCAATGGGGACTTAACAAATGCGAGTGGACAGGCACAACATTCTCTGGCACAGTGGGGTCATGTTGGTACAGTGAGCACTTGTTAGAGGGTGACTCACTGCATTCGGACTCTTGGGTGGCCGCTGATATTCGCTTCAGTTTTTAATGTGCATTTCCCTTCTTAATCTCACTGCTAATTGTCAGATTGCGGTGGATGCCGAGTGCTGTCCGCCAGAGCTGAGGTAATGCGTGGCGTTCAAATAATGCCCCTGTCCTCCGCTCTGCGAAGTGATGAAAGACCCCTGTAATTACAGGGATGATCAAAACTGTCGGGGGCTCCGCTGTGGAGGGTTTTGTTTACCGTCTGCTTCTCCCACAGCATCACAGGTTGCTGGTCCCCCAAACTCCTCGGGCCGGGCTTCTAACCTCAGAAGATCACTGCGCCTGTACCTGTCTAACAGTCAGGTGTATCAGCTAACAGTCACCTAACCCTAACCCTAACCCTAACCAGATAGCCAGGTGCAGAAGGTCCTAAATGGGTCCTATATTTTTAACCTCTCCATAAATGTGGGTGAAATATGAAATACAGCAACATTTTCCTCATTATTCCATTTTATTGTGTAAACCCAAGATGAGTGATTGAAATGCACCTGTGGCTGACTGAGATCTACACACACACACACTTTCTTAAATCTTACCGTCTATCCGAGGCCTGCAGTTAGTCCATTTGCCCTCAAGATGGCAGCATTTCAGCGCCTTTCCCGAGGAAATCCGGAGTGCTGCGTTGTTGCAGGATTTAAGCAGAAGTCCCCAGGCCAGACTAAATGATGCAATGTCTTTTAGAAGGCCACAGAGCAAAATTACCTCTCTTCACGTGCTAAACATTCTCCAAATGATATTGTTTGAGTGAATCACAATTTAGTGGTTCGGTGCCAGCCGGATATGGTCCGGCACCTCACAGCCCTCCACAGGACAGTCAGGAGTAGGTGAAGGAAATGGCTGGAGAGATTTCATGATTGCAAGATGCTGGTTGCACAAATAACTGGAACGTCGTCGTTTTGATTGCTGCATAAAGAAATGTTCTATTACGGAAAACTGAGGACAGTAGAACCGCTGGGCCTCCTGCGATGATGTAGCACCCTCAGTGGCCTCGTTCCTCTGCACGGCTGAAAGTTCTCACATCCTTCCTGGCTGGTCATAAAATCTATTGATTTAACTGTTTTTCTTTTGGTCGTTTTACATTTAACAATTGTATCATTTGCTTATTGTTAAATGAATAAATCAGTTTGAGTATGGGGGGTGGTTGAGAGTTTCATCTTTCAAAGAAATATTCCTCAGAAGTAGTTTGTAATAGGTTTGCAGGAGGAAACCAGTAAATTTGACTTTAGAAGCGACAACCAGCCAAGTCCACACTAGATGGAAATATAATTCCAGGTGTTATTCTACTGATTCCATAGGTTGATTAATATTTTAATGAGCACTTTAATGAGCTCCATTCTTTACTTTTTTCACCATCGGTAACAAGGAAAATGAAGAACTTGAGATACAAAATGAATTTGCTTTTAATTCCAATATTTAATGATGGATTTTAAGATGGATTTTTAAAGACACAGCTACTGTGCATCTGGTATTATTGTAGGAATCATAAAACCATAACCAGCTCTTAGAAAAAGACCCCTGAGAGGCAGCTCCAGACCAAGATAATTGACTGACAGATATGTTATAAATATTACCAAACAAACGAGCCTATCCATGTAACACGTTTGTTGGCTAAATCTAATCTTTGATGTGATTTTGTTGAGTGTGAGAGCAGCGCATCGCCAGCTCATAAACATCCCTCACCACCACTAGCCTCTGGCCCAGATGCAGACAGACAATCTTTGTTTTGGTGCTACTTCGCTCTGCGTTTGTGAGCGGCGAAAACAACCCCGATCCCGGATCGGTGTCCCGGTTTTTTCTTCTCGCTGTGTCGTAAAAGGAGTCTCTGGCGGTGGCGAGAGAAAGCGGGGAGGAGCGACGTCTCACTCTGTCCGTGTTTCTGATCAGCAGTCGTGACCGCGGACCTTCACAACAGATTGCGCTGAGTTTTTTTTTTTTTTTTTTTTTTTTTTTAACAGCCACCATTTTAAGATGATATTACTTTTTTTTCTAAACGAGTCACCGGATTTCTCATATTTCTAATTTTCAGCGTCTGGTGTAAATGTTGGTGGGAGTCTTTGCTTCGGAGGAAACCGATGAAGACGGTGGTCACCATGGTAACTGCACCCTATAGCGGCCGGGCTGCGGCAGGAGCGACGCCCTCCTCTACGTCACACCGGTGGGCGGAGCTACAGTCCGAGTGATTCATCTTCCCAAACAGAGACGATCCCTGCACACGGCGCCGTGTTTACAGCGAGCACGGCAGACTGACCGACAGGGACCGCGCGTCTACCTGCGCTTTAATCTGTCTAACTGCGCCAAAACCGTTTCGACCCCGTCTATCGACGGCGAGCAAAAAAAGAGCGCGAGCCCCTCTCGGAGCCATCGGCTCGGATGTTTGGTTTCCCCGTCGGGGGCCGAGCGTGATTTGCGGCCACCACAACATCACGTTGTGTGTGTGTGTGTGTGTGTGTGTGTGCATGCGTGTGCGTGCATGATGACCGGCTGAGGGGGAGGAAGAAGGAGGCTGCCGTCTGAATCCAGCTCTTTTTTCTTTTTTTTTTTTTTCATTCTCGGATACTCTCAAACAAGAAACGTCGCGTCGCTCGCGCGACGGGCTCCGCGTTTTTAAGCGTAATATGCCACCGCGCGCCCCGCTCCATCTCTCTTCATCCCACATTTAAGACGGACGGACGGAGGGAGGAGGAGGAGGAGGGGGTGCGCTTCTGGCCCGTCTTTTGCCTCCCGAGGACCCTCCACGCAGCGGGACGCTGAAGGTTTCCGACCAGCGGACATGGAGAGTGAAGATGTGGATTACAGAGGAGTCCCCGCCGCCTGTTTAGCCGCTGCGCTCTGTTCGTTACACACTTCGGCGCGGCGTCGCGTTTAGCGGGTATAAATGGAGCTATGAGCACGCGCCGTCTGTCCGGAGGGATAAGTCGGTGATTTCGGAGCACGACTGGACTCTCCGTTAGGAACCGTGAGAGAGAGAGAGAGAGAGAGAGAGAGAGCTACCCTGCTAGCCTGTGTGTAGTAGCCGTTAGCTCCATTAGCCGGCTAACAGCAGAAAGGTGCTGGCTGGAGATTAAAAAACAAAAAAAGAAAGAGAGGGGGAGAAAAAAGGCGTTTTAGCTGTCCTGCACAGATTCTGCCTACGTTTACAACCCCCCCACCCCCTCCTGCAAGCTATTTATTTCCAGGACTTTAGTGGTGTTTACTTGTACAGGAATGAGGTCTCGAGTGGAAAGGAGGCGCTTGACCTTGTTTTGGGGTCTGATGCTGGGTCTGTCGTCCTGCCTCCGGCCCGCCACCGCAGAGAGTAAGTAAATGCACCGCTACACACCGGGAAACCGTGGCTGTCCGTGCCCTGACACCCTTTCAATACGACACATAGGGTTATTTCTTTTAAAAACACAACAACACAAGCACTGATTTACTGCTTACAGTGTATGGATGTGGTGGATGTAGGGGCCACAGTGATAGCCTGGTAGTCTTACACATTTCTGCTTTTACAAGATTTACTTCATTAATCTCCTTATTGTTACAGGCTTCCCAACTTTAAAAAAAAATGTGAGTAGAATATAGAAAATATCCAAATGCAGTCCCCACCCCTCAGAGTTAAATATGTGAAGACTTGAGAAAAAAAAAACAGATATACATATGTAAACAATGTGCATAGTATTATAAGAAAACCTTGTTTGTATAAGATTAGTTGGTATAGATCCAGTCCTGGTCCTGGAGAGCCCCTATCCAGCAGGTGTTAGATGTTTCCCTGCTTTAGCGCACCAGGATACAAGTGGCCGTGTCCATCAGCAGACTTGTTTGACTTTGATGACAGTCTGATAACAACCATTAATTAAAATCAGGTGTGTTGAAGCTGGGAAACCTCTAAAACATGTTGGATAGGGGCTCTCCAGGACCAGGATGGGGCACTCCTGGTATAAATCTGGGTGTCTCGCGCAGCTCAGAGGGATTTCCTGAGTGTCTCTGTGGTGCAGCGTGGGTAAATCAGTCTGTGGCTGAAGGAGCTCCTGTGGTTGAGCGGCAGATTGTGGGTCGGTGCGAAGGGAAGTCCAAGATAGTCTTAATATGCGGGGAACGTTCTCAACGCTGCGGTCGGAGCATCAACGAGGCCGGCCTTCCCCAATGGTCTCGTCTGTTGGTGTCCCTCACCCTCGGGCTGCTGCCCTGGCGGAAGATGGCATGCATGGTGGCGCTGGCCTCGTCCTGGCAGGCGTTAAAGGACCTCAGCTGTCCCGGGCAACAGAGACGGCTCCGGACCTACAGCGTCTTAAGTTTTTTGCGCCAGTCCAGTTGGCGATCTAAGTACGCCCCCAAGTATTGTTACTTACCCGCCACCTCCACACTTGACCCGCTGAATGTTGGTAGGAGTCACTCAGGTCCATCACCAGGTCCTCAGTCTCTGACACACCGCTCCATGTGGCGAAGTTGTCCATCTCTGTCCTGTACCCCGGTCTCATCGTTATCAGTAAGACATCCAACTGTGCATTTTGATGGAAAAGAGAGCGCGAGTTACTCGCAGCTATTTGAAACTGCGCTGAGTGTGAGGCATAGCCAGAAACCGTATTTAATGAAGAACGTACGCCTAGCTTTTTGGAAAAATGTTGTATTTTTGTTCGTTGTGGACTTTGATCAGCAGTGTAATATCAAGCAAACACAATCATGAGGCAGATTGATAGCGTTTCTTTTCTTTTTTTTTTTTTTTTTTTAAATACACAATTGCTGTGACTCATGCAGTGGAGAAAGTCTGCCAAGCTATATATACTCAGCATATTGTCAACTCTGAGTCACAACGGGGTGAATCACAAGCAGCAAAACGTAGAAGGTATCTGGTATCTCAAAAACACCCCCCCACCCCCCAGACAAAAATAGGATTTGGGAAATTCAAAAAGTGTTGGTTTGAATTCAGCCGGAGATCTTGTCTGCCTCCACTGGGATGAAGAATTGGGGGAAATTAACCACAACACCGTGTGGAGTTTGTAGCAATATTTCAAGTGACGAATGACCTTTTAAAATGAAAGGAAACAAGAGTCGTGAAATGTGCCGGTCCAATAACAGCGCCGCTCTCGTCTCTTAACAGGATACTGTCCTCCGTTCTCATTTGCTAAACAAACCCGTAGTGACACGAATCAGGCTGATGATGGATGGAGTCGCGCTGAAGCTGCATTGATCGTGCACGGAAACGTCGTCACATTAATCAGCTGATTTCGGCCGAAGAGCCGACGGTAATCTGCTCCTTTTAGCGCGTGTAAATGTTTCTCCGTTTTAAAATTTCAGAGGACATCAAGAGGTGAAAATTGACGCCTCCAAAGAACAGAAATATATATATGTATATATATATATATATATATATATATATATATATATAAATGTCCAGTGACTGAAATGACATCGGAGGTCAGAGCTTCTGCCCTCATGTAAACTATCCAGATTTGATAAATTCAAAGCTCCACTTATTTGAAAACTTGTTTCGTGTGCTGCCACCTGAAATCTTTCCAGCTGAAGCGTGAACTGGGCTTCCTGATTCATCCCATTCATCGTGACGTGTTGGGGAGGGGTGGTGTACGGGGTTGAACCAGGGTCTGGGTTTTAAAATAGAACGAGCCAAAGCACATTCGCAAGCAAGACAGACCGAGTTCTGTTGATTGGAAAGAGTGAGGAGTTTGTGAACTGTGTGTTATTGGGTTTTACTGTTAGCCCTGGCGGTCACAGGACAAACCTGGGAGTAGCAGAGAGGTCCTCCCGTCGAAATCCTACATTTATTCTAACGTCGGTGCGAAGCTGTCTAAATATTCCCCGTGTGGCTAAGCTCCGAGCATTCCTGCTGGTTTACTGCATCAGCTGGGGCTAAAGGGCTTCTGGCAGGCTTGGGTTAACCAGGTTCAGCTCTTCTGCTATTCAGATCGGCCAAACAGGTTCTCTCTGTCAGGAATAATCTTTTGGCAAAGCGATGGACTGCATTTCTTCTCACCTTGCCCCTCATGTGGAAAAATATTTATGAATCCGTTTGTCCCCCTCAGGCAGTCTGTCACGAACAGGAGGGAAATGAGTAAACAGTCCTGCTGCAGTCTAGCGGCGGCGGATGAAGCGCCAGCTTAGAAGGCATATTGCTTCCTATTTATTGTCTTATGGAGCTTCTAGTAGATTTCCTGTGATAGTCTGCGGACAGTCTGGGTGTCGCAGCCAGTTCGGAAAAGGTTATCAGGAGTAAATATGTGATCTGGAGGCTCATCAAAGCTGCAGAGATAGGCTTGTGTACTCAGCTGTTTAAAATCTCTCAGTGTGGAAGGAGAGGGAGGGGGGGAGTTGATAAGCTGCTTCACCTGCCGTTGGTATGTTAATTTAGCCGCTGCAAAGATGTTCATTTTGATTCAAGGCTCTTGTTTAGGATTTCCACGATTGAGAGCAGTTCCCGTGAAAGGTGACCATGCTGGCGCTACGGCGGAGGCCGTGCAGGGTGAAGCGCAGAGGGCTTTGGTGACGTAACGTCACTCGGCAGTGTGCCTTTTTTTTTCTCACAGGCCGCTGAGTTGGGAATGTATTAGCAGGTATGCAGCTTTCTGAGGGCTGCTGACAAGTAGATTATAGAGAAAGACATAACCACCATACCACCACTCTTCCTATCTTAAATCACACCCAAGGCCCTTTCCAGTGGCAGCTGAAACCAGCAGCAGTTCTTGTTGAAAAAAAACCGCTACTTATATCCATACGGTTTCATATCACTGCTAAATTACTTAGTAAATGGATAAAAAAAAACTGTTCATATCAAACTACAAGAGATAATCACAGTATGTACTATTTTACAGAACATTGCCAAAGTTTAGAAGAACATTATAAACTCAAATAAGAGTTGCGTCTTTTAATATTGAGATGGAAGTCATCTATGTTTTTTAATGAATATCTTTCGGAAGTTGAAATTGACTCTTTTATTACCACGTTACTGTATCTGGGAGATGCTGGTTCAGTTTCGGTCACGATCTCGCTGCAGGTTTGTTTCCCTGATGCAATTTGAGATGATCTGGAAATAAATTCAAGGGTTTCATTCCAGAAAATAGCCACAAAAAAGAAAAAAAAAACTTTAATTCCCCATTTTTATGAGTATATTTCCAATGCTTGTTTCTGAAAGTTTGCAGGAATACCCTTGATTGCTTTTGGACAGAGCTTCGGAGTCCTTGTCGTGTAATTATCGCTTACCTGCAGTTTGCATCACGGTGGAGTTGCACAGTGACCTCAGCGACCCAGTAGAGCCTTTGTCACTCTTGAACTCTGGATAATGTCTGGGTGTTGTAATCTGGACAGGCACTGAGTTGAGTTGTCCGTTCTAGTCCTATAGACAACAGGAAATTATGAGTTTGAAGCCCATCATCAGCACTGGAAACATTTTAGGAATAGCATCACGTCTTGTTTGAGCTGTCGCCCATTTTTGCGTCCATGTTGCAGGCCGGAGGAGGCAGTCATGTGACTACACATGCAGACGTACAGTGCATGAACACACAGTGAAAGCGATAACAGAATTAAAGATTTGAGCTTACTGACGTAGGCAAGATTGTGATGGTTGTAGGTTCTGAATGTTGGTTTTGATCAATATTCCAATTAATTTCCCACCCCTTCTATGCACTGCATCCTGATGCGGCGGTCGCTGCTACGCAGTTTGTTGTCCTGAAAGCGACTGTGCCATTTCAACTGGTAGCTGTTCACATTGTGGCCAGCATGTGTCATAATGGGATTACATGCATGTGTCATTATGGGATAGAAGATGCGAGGTCCACTGGTAAATTGCACCCTCAAAAATTTTCCTGGAAACAGGTCATCATCCAGGTATTTTTCGTATACTGTTACCTGTCCAGTCGCTGATATCCTGTATGTGGCGTACATTATGGCATGATCGGTTTGCACTGTTTTGGTACAGTTTTTTTTTGGGGGGGGGCTCTTCACTTTCAAGATGTCTGGTTGTCTAGGAGATGCTTGTCAGTGGAGCTTTACCCCATAAATAAAGTTTATACAGGGGTAGATTTTTTTCTTTTTAGTTTTCATTGTGTCTTCACTCTGGATTTGAGACTTTCTATGTTTTACTGATTGGAAAAAAAAATTTAATTGCACATGGTATCTCATGGCTCCGTTAGTTCAGTTGGTCTGTAAACGGACTCAGGTCAGAGCACACTATGGTTTGATTTTGATTTTTGACGCAGTTAGCTGTGCCCGACAAGATTCATCGTAGTCCACATTCAGAAAAACCCCGTTGTTGTAAACATCTTTGAATATCAACTGTCCAATCAGCATCCAGTAGCCAAATGCTAGTCATTTACACTTAGAGTAGCTGCTCCTGGGAAAAAAGAGCAAATTAACATGATTTTCATTTAAATTAATCAATACATTGATATATAATTGACAAATGATGAATATTGTAGTAGCTAAGAGTAGAACAAAGTTGGGGCACTTTTTCTTTGTCTATATTCTGGTTTAAATTACAATTTAGCTGTTTAGTCTTATTCACTTCCATTGATGATGCTCTCATGATGCTCTCATGAGCGCCCCCTTTGTGAATTGCAGGGATTACACTGGGATTAATAGCAAGTGCCCGGGCTTTCTGTCAGTGGATACTGGTTTTGGCTCATCTGTTTCAGTGGTAATGGTAACTTCTTGAGTTGGGATGGACTTTTTCACGCACCCTTACCTCCAGCTCTTCCTCTGTTTCCCTGAGTATTATCATGTGTTTTGTACTTTTTGGGAAATCTTTTGGGCTACTAAGTATCTTTGTTAGAGGAGAAAAAACACCTAAGAGGTTTAAAAAAAAAAAAAAAAAAAACCCCACTGAGCTGCACTGCAGATGAATCCTGATTTACTTACACATTCTTTCACAGTGACTTGTTAGAAAAACACACATTTGTTGACAACCTCACTGCATTTTGCTTGCAGTTTACAATTTACATATAAACCTCTTAATCATGATATAGTATCACTTAAAAACATTATATTTCTCCGCTGGGAAGCCATCATCGCTCTCTCTGCTTCACATTCGTACAGTAAAACTTTATAGGCCAGTATTAAAGTACTAGTGTGGCAACCTGTTAGCTGGTAGGTGTGAGTTTTCCATGACTCATTGCCCTCCAGCTTTTGAAGTCTAAATCTTCCTCACAGTGATGTGCGATAATGGCTTCCATGTTACTGTGGGTACTGCTGTGGCTTCGGGCTGAGGATTGTTTAGAGCACATCACCCTGGTGGGAGTAGGAGTTGGAAAGGTAAACACTCCATCTTTCATCAGCGATCATTACCGTCTTTCCTCGCTAAACCCTTCCACATGCACGTTTGCCTTTATTGCATTATTCAGAGGCCCAACGTGATACAGCCACAATGCTTTTGTTTTTTTTAATCATTCTGTACGTCCCGTCGTAGTTGATTTGGTTTACAAATCCGTCTTTGTCTCGATCGGAATCAGTCTCTATATTAAACGATAAGCTTCTCCGGAGGTTTAAAATGAAAACAAATGTGACTGATTGCACTCTTGACTGAACATAAAAGCAAATAAATACATGTTTTGTGATGAGTTCACATCAAAGAGCAGACATCTGTCCTTTGTTGTCTGGCCTTTGATCTAAAGCCAAGATGTTTCACTTCTGCTTTCGGCAAACGTGTCAGAGCTCAGTCTATGCAGAGACTGACACCAGTGTAGACCTGGTGTATGCGGTCGGTTGTAGGGCTGTAGCGATACACTAATCTCGCGATACGATACACGATATTCTGCTCACGATACAATATATATCAATATTCATCTTACAATACATTTACATCATTTTCCAAAAGATTTTAAAGTGACAGAGTGATTTTGGTGACATCTTGTGAGTGTTCCAATGACTTTGTTTGAATTAATTGAACTGAAAGCATCAATTTGTGTCAAACGTGCGGCCCGTGGGCCAAGTTCGACCCACAACCAAATTCTTATTTGGGCCACAGAGTCCCATCTGGAGTTATCCATGTGTTCCATGTTGGACCCATGTGAACCGCTCGCAGGGGTTCTGCTCAGGTACATGGGTGATGAAAAGCTTCAAAAATGGGTTTCTTGTCTGGCTCCCACTTTGGTCAACCACATAAGTTAAACCAAGTGGGTAATTGATATGGAACTCATCCAATTATATCGCAGATGGCCCTGCATACAGATGTTGTTGAGGGATAGATTTGGAGCTGAATGGCCAAGAGAGGAGTGGTGTATCCGGTGAGAAGGACATTTAAAGAGATATAGGGGGAAAAAAGACATGTTTCTGCTTAACAGAAAAGTCAAGATGCTTTCTTTCATTTTGGACAGTGACTGCACCCAAGGGACTCAGTTAATATTGGAGGCTCAACAACAAGCAAGGAGCTAAGCTGGCGAATGTTAGCCACCAAGAAAAGCAACAAAAAGTCAAATAATTTAAAAATAAATGGATAACAAAAAAAAACCCCGGTGGAAATCTGACCACAACTGGTTAGTAGTAATGATGTCTTAGATGGTGTTTCTCCACTGCTGTTGAATAAAGCTGAATCTGTCTAGTCCATGTTGTCATTCTTGATAGCACTTACTTATTGAAATTTTCCTGTAGGAGTAACGGATTAATTGTAAAAATGTCCAAAAATGTTGTGAAACCCTGGATAGACTGAAGCAGATAAAGAAAATGTTGTTGGTTAGAAGAGCTGCTTCTTTGTACCTTAAAGGCAGGGTAAGGGATTTTTTCATGATGTGGTCGACTTGAAACGAAACATGGAGCGTGAGCTCCTCCCATCCCTGACCTCCAGTGCTCCCCCTGTCAGTGATTGGCTGCAAAATGTAATGCAAAACGTGTCGCAAAAGAGCTCAAAACTTAATGTGAGGGAAAATCAGAGTAAATGGTTAACAGACTTACGTTTCTATAGCGCCTTTCTAGTCTACTGACCACTCAAAGCGCTTTACAGCACGTGTCACATTCACCCATTCACACACTGATGGCCGAGGCTGCCATGCAAGGTGCCACGTGCTCAACCGGAGCAATTTGGGGATCAGTATCTTGCCCAAGGATACTTCGACATATAGCTAGGGGAGCATGGGAATCGAACCGGCAACTTTCCGGTTACCATACAACCCATTCCACCAATTGAGCCACAGCCGCCCCTATTGCACATTGCATGGTAAATATAAATTATGGCACAAAAAGACATACTTTTTTTTTTTTTTTTCCTTGAAGAGCTACATATTTGAAGTGACTACTAACTCAAAGACTTTGAGATAACTATATCCCTCAAAACTGTAACACCATTTTCCAAAAAGGCTCAGAGAAATGGGGTGAAGTGGAGTGGCTCACTTCCCCCCTGATGGCACCGGCTGCTTTGAACAGAGATTTAAAGTTGTGGTGGAAAATGGTGCTTTTCTACTGCATCGCTGTGGTAGTTTGATCTAAGTGTGTCACAAACCTCTGGAAGATGTGCCAGCTTTTATAATGAGGTAATCATATATTCCTGTTAAGGACGCTGCGTCTTATAGACCTGCAGCTGCACAGATACGTGGTCTCCTGCTTTATGAAGGAGCGTGAGGTTGTCATAATACTTACTAAACTCATCTACAAGTAATTTCAACCTTTTCACAAGTTTGATTGACAGACAGAACTGCACACACTTTACTGATGCTTTTTCATTGCAGTAAAGGTTTTAGTCCTTTTGGCGTCACGGTTTTGAAAGCTCGGCAAAAGCAAATAAAGAAAAAAACAACCCTGGAGATTTATGAGGCGGACACAAGAGCAACAATAGCCAGGGCAATCAAAACTTTATTGGGTTGTTAACCTAAGCTCTCTTCAATCTTGACTCAAGTGTTTACTCTGTTACACCACGTTAAAGTTACCGTTGAAAATCAGAACTGAAAGACAAACACTTCGTGCCAACAGCACAGCTCAAGTGCTCTGACAAAATCTGAAAATGTGCTGGATTTATTTGCTCTTGGACGCGTCACCATTTCAGGAACAAAAAGACATTACGTTTGCATATTGTTATATTTAACAGCAAGGAGTGGGGCCGTTAAGTTGTGAATTATTCTGATCCTTTGTAAGAATGTTTTTTCTGCTTGGATTATGAGGGCTTTACTGTTTTTGATTTAATGACGTTTTCATACTGTGACAGAACAGAGATAACTTTGAAAAGAGCGACTAATGTGATCGTATATACTATATGTTAGGGCTGTGGCGATACACTAATCTTGCGATACGATACATGATATTAGGCTCACGATACGATATATATCAATATTCATCTTACAATACAGGTACATCATTTTCCGAAAGATTTTAAAGGGATTTTTAAAGGGTTGGCTTGGTGGTTCAGGCAGGTGGCCCGTCTACAGAGTCCCCCCTGCAGCAGTCGCAGGTTCAACTCCCGGCTGCAACCCCTTGCTGTATCTTCCCCACTCTCTTTAAGCCCCACCTTCCCATTGCTCTTCACCGTAAATAATTATACATGGAAAAAACAAAAAACAAACAATGCAAACTGTCCACCAGAAGCCAAGGTTGCATCTTCAGGAGTCTCATTTTGTCTGACCCCAAATCAGCACTTAAAGATATTAACTAAGACAAAAAAACAAACAAAAACAAAATTAGTATTGTAGATAAGTTATAAGCTGATAAGTTACAAGGTGTTATACATTCCTATGGCTGTAGCCATACACTAATCTAGCGATACGATACACAATATTCAGCTCATGATATGATATATATCGATATTCATCTTATAATACATTTACATCATTTTCTGAAAGATTTTAAAGGGACAAAGTGATTTTGGTGACATCTTGTGAGTGTTCCAATGACTTTGTTTGAATTAATTGAACTGAAAGCATCAATTACACATTATATGGCTGACAGGCAGCTTGCAAATGCTGGACAAAATGAATAAAAGATGTGTTGAGAAAAATAGTTCCATTTATTTAAATAGGGCAAATTGTTGCTTGCAAGCTTTTAAAGGTGGGACACGGGGGTTTTGAAAGATGCTTAGAATATCGATACCCGTGGCGGAAAATTGATACTCTCTGGGGAAATAAAATATCGATATATATTGCAGAATCGATAAAATCGCTCAGCTGTACTATATGTTGTTCAGGAAGTTGATGCATAATGATAAATGCTCACCATTTTTTTTTTTTTTTTTTTTAAATTTCTTTCCAGTTTGTGGACCCAGCATCGATATTGGCAATGACATCAATGAATTCAGGCGTCTGGAAAACTGCACAGTCGTGGAGGGCTACCTGCAGATCCTCCTCATCGGGGACAAAAACAACAACGCCAACCAGGAAAGCTTCCGCTCCCTGAGCTTTCCCAAGCTGACCATGATCACCGACTACCTGCTGCTGTTCAGGGTGTCCGGCCTGGACAGCCTGAGCACTCTGTTCCCCAACCTCGCCGTCATCCGCGGCCGAAACCTCTTCTACAACTATGCCCTGGTGATCTTTGAGATGACCAGCCTGAAGGACATCGGTCTGTACAACCTGAGAAACATCACCCGTGGCGCCATCCGCATCGAGAAGAACCCGGAGCTCTGCTACCTGGACTCCATAGACTGGTCCCTCATCATGGACGCGGAGTTCAACAACTACATAGCCGGAAACAAGCAGTCTAAAGAGTGCAGCGACGTTTGTCCGGGCATCATGGAGAACAATCCTCTGTGCAGAAAGACCATGTTCAACAACAACTACAACTACCGCTGCTGGAATTCCAATCATTGCCAGAAAGGTAAGCTGACCGGCCGCTCATAAGTGATTTGAATTGCATAGTCCAAACAGGTGAGCCTTCGCATTGTGTTGATGCAAATGTTGGAGCACGGCGGTCAGATATGCATCTGTGGCTTCCTGCGTGCCATTTTGCGTTCTTTATCATTCTGTGTCTTGACTGTGAGGAAGGAGGAAAGCTAAGGGCGGCTTTTGCGAAAGACCTGCTTGTCTGCACACTTTTGCTTTAACGCATCTCAAGTATTCATCCAAGTTAGGCAAAGGTTTGGGATCAGGCTGCAGTTTTGCCTCAGTCCATGTCTTTGTTGTTAAAGGTTTCACGAGTCAGTTTCTATTTAAAAAAAAAAAAAGGCTTTTCGAGTGATTGTTGCAGTGCTTTATTGTGTCAAAATTGCAGTGGCTCACATTGAGGATGTTGCAGTTCAGCACAGTTGTTCTCACCTCCTTAATCCAACCAAATTAAACGAGTTTACTGAAACTGCTCGAGTACAATGAGTAGGAATGCTGGCTTTTGTGTTTACGTCTGCAGCATTTCAGACAACTTGTTTTGCTGGTGCCTTACAAAACGATGTGTTTTGGCTGACTGAGTGTGTGTCTGTGCATGTGTGTGTGTGTCTGGCTGAATTGTTTCCCTGGTGACTGGCGCCTTGCTGCAGACTCAGCATGTTGATGTTTTTAGACTTGTGACATGGAACCGTTGCGGGACCGGTCAGGGACGGCGCGCACAGTCATCAGAATCGTCATACGTGCAGAGAGAGAGCACATCCAGGCATGCGTGTGTGTGTGTGTGTGAGCAGGTGAAGCACTTAAATGCGAATGCGTGAAAGCCACTCCTGCAGTGAGGCTTCTTTGTGGGTTGTTGGAGCGTGGAAGAAATCAGAATGGTGGTATGAACTGTTGAAGGATGTGTTTGATCAATGGATGGGGTATCAGATAGATGAAAGAAACAGTGTTTATCGCTTTTGCATGCAAGAAGCTTCCGGTCCCCTCTTTGCCTCAGGCTCGCGGACAAAAATATTTTTTGTTTCATCTCACAAGATCGGCTAGTCTGGATCATTTTACTGTTGATGTTGAATTCAGCATCAACAGTTATGTCTTTACGAGCAGGAAGGTCACCTGGCGCATCATAAACACCGGCTTCGTTAATGCACGCCGTTTGCTCAAGCGGTTGGTGGCAGGGGGGCCAAGTGTCACACTTGGAGTTTTTCCCTGATTGTAAAAGTGTCTGTCGCCACCGTGTTGAGACTACAGCGATATTGTTTTTCTCAGGGACGCGGCGCAGGACTGGAAATAGACGCTCTTATGATACACTTCACAAGCCGGAAACAAATCCGGTCTCGACTGCGGTTTAAATGCTGTCAACACCGGTGCTTCAAGTATCCTCCCTGCTGTTATCACATTCAAAGATTTATTTAAAAAAAACTCGGCTTTGGTATGTTTTAGGGATGCACGATAACTGTTTTTTTAAAACCGATACCCGATAACTTTCAGCTCCTAAAGGCCGATACCGATAACCGATAACACACATATGCCTAAGATCATTACATCAATACTATGAACAAAATAAAAAAGAGTTTTAACTTTTTAAATTAAGAGATATTTATTTTTTCCAATGAAAAACTATTGTCAAGCCTCTCAAACATTTTCATGAAGCTATCAAACAAACCTATTTGATATCTCACATCAACTTAAATAAGGTTCATTACTGACTGATATAAAAAAAATAAAGGCTCCTTGAACTGATGGAAATACATGCATCAGAATTACAAACTGAAAATGATTTGCATTTAAAAGATTTTAACTTGTGGTTCTATTTATATTAATACCTTTGATTAAAGTAAATGAGGTTCAGTGACTTATTTATTTATTTTTTAAATCTCATGGAAGCTTTAGATGAGAGAGATGAGGGGAGGGGAGACTGCTGCTGGATTGCACATGTTAGCATTAGCTCACGTTAGCACGATTTCAAAACTCCATGGAAGCGATTGTTATGTTGTAGGTGGCTGATCAGGTTTGACGTATTAAAGCTTGTGCTTCCCTCCTCGTAGAACGATACGATTCTAAACGATATGATTCTAATACGAATATCGCTTGGAGCATTCGTCACAAATAACTACCAAACTATCTTCTTCTGAAACTTGAACGAAGTTCCACGCCGCCATGTTTGTAGTGATCAGTACGCTGTGCTGCAGGCTGCATTCAAGGTGTAACGTAAATTCCGACATTCCCTTGTTTGCTAGTCGTTCTTTCAGCCTTTTCTATATTTTCTCTTTTTTATGTGTAACATGAGGGGAAATACTGCGAATATCGATTCACGTTAGCAACTACTAAAAAATGACCGAGTTAACAAGTTGTTTTCTGCCATGAGGGGGTATTCTTGGTTTTCCTGATTGAGAAATCGTTTTTCTTATTATGCCGACGTCACTTGAACATAACATTCACTGCCAGTCATTTAAGACTCAGAAGGAGCGAGGCACTGCCGTGTTGACAAAAATATTTGTTATCAGGGCTATTTGTCGTGATATTGGACTTGACGTCATAATGACGTCATAATTTCCTATTATCGGCCCGATAGTTATCGTGCAGCCCTAGTATGTTTCTACTTGAGTCTGGGTGGATGAACTATTCAGGTTTCATATACAATATTGATACCAGTTGTAATATATTGGGTAATCCTCTCACACATTTTTTTTTTTTAATTTTATTTGTAGCTCACTTGGTAGAGCGGGTCGTCAAGTCACTGAAAGGTTGGCGGTTCGATCCCGGCTCCAACTGTCCACATGCCAAAGTGTCCTTGGACAAGACACTGAACCCTAACTTGCCCCCAGTGGGTTGGCAGCACCTTGCATGGCAGCAGCCGCCCACTGGTGTATGAGTGTGTGTGTGAATGGGTGAATGAGAGGCCATTGTAAACCGTTTTGAGGGCACCTTGATGGTGTGGATAAAGCGGTATATAAGTGCAGTCCATTTACCATTTATTTTAATTTTTTAATTTTAGATGTTGAGTACTTAATTTCACTCTTTCTCTCTGTCTCTCTCTCTCACTCCCTCACTTTTACACACACACACACACATTCCATTGATCTATTTAAAGTGCACATACACAAAATCAATACACAATCACACGCGGGAGTAACGCCTGTTGTGTTACGCTGCCTGCAGATAGATTTAGCGACTTTTAGCCTTTTGCCACCCACCGAAAAAAACCATACCTACTCTCAGGTTGGAGCCTTAAAAAAAGGTGCGTTTTGCTGTTCCCGCTCACCGCTGCACCAATTAGAGCCCCTAAACCTCATAAAAGGGTTTATCATCCAGCATGTGCATTTACAGCCTGCCTCGGTTCTGGCAGCGCACGTTGCCAATGCACGCCCACCTTGACCGTGTGGTCGACGCAAACAAATCAGAGCCGTTTTCGTGCACGGCGATAATGTGGTAACTGTATGTGTAAGTGCATAAAGAGACCCCACTTGATGTTTAATTCCTGCCTGTATGTTAACAAGAAAAATAATTACTAGTGATTTTTCTTTTTTTTTTTTTTTTCCTGGGTGCATTTATCTCAACTACAAATAATGACGCAATAAACCTGGAGTGCTGTTCTAAGGTGATGCCACCTCCCTCTGGCAGATAATTTTCCCCCCGCAGTTGTCCTCATGTTCAGAGCCCCGACCTGGCAGCTGAGACGTTTCACCGGCTTTTGTGTTTGTGTCGCGTTGCCATGTTTCTCTCTGGGACGTTGACGTGTTTCTCTAAGTCAGTTTAAGTCAACTAAATATAGAGGAAGTGGAGAAGGACCCCGGGGAAGATGCTTGAGAGGTTTACCAGACCCCAGAGGGTGCGTCGGCCAGGGCAAGTGGCCTGTCGTTTGTTGCCGCCCCCGCCTTAAAACAGGATTGATCTCAAACAACGATGCAGCCTCACTGCAGAGACTGCATTGTTGTGCTGTTTATTAGGTAGTTTATTGGAGAAGTCTAGTGGTAGTAAGCCAGGCTCCGTTTAAGCGAGGAGGGCCAATAGCTGGAGTAGCTGGGCGTGCTGACCAAACAGTGCTTATTACCTTAAGCTGTTGCCTAGTGCTGGGCGGTATACCGGTTCATACCGAATACCGGTGTTTATTTTTCTTATGATATGAATTTTTCATATACCATAATACCGGTGAGTATGTACTGTAGCGTACACAACATTGGGAACGCCGCGCAGCGGAACATAAGTGCCGCAGAACATTGTTTGACAGGGGACTGTTTTGCAGTTGCACTGGACGCACAACACGCTACTAGTTTATGGTTAAACGGTGATGGATGCAAACGGCGAAAGTCCTGAAGTGGAAGCTCCAGAACGGCAACATGAGACTGAGGAACTTCTTCCTAAACGAGGAGTCGTGTCTGTCGTGTGGAAGTTCTTTAAAAAAGACGACGTCCAACAAACTACAATAATCTGCAAATGTTGCCGAGCTAAAGTTGTAGCCACCTCCCGCGGCTACAGGATAATCCTTTTTTTTTCAAAACATGATTATTGCAAGTTGCATACTTTGTTTACTATTTATTTGTTGAAATATCTTGAGAACGTTGTTTACATTGTGTAGTTAATGTTGATTTTTTAAAAAATGTTTTTTCAAGTTGTTTGCAAAATTAGAAAAATAAAAGGGTTCTGTATTTTAACTGCATCATTCTGATTCCTTCACTTAATTAGAATCACGAGTGCCACCTCTTTGTAAATAGTATCATTTTGTGAGGCCATGCAAACCTGTATTAATACTAGTGTAGATATGGATGTTTTTCTACAATAGTCACTCCTCGTGACAGTAAAATAGGTCATTTTAAGCCAATTTACTGCAGCAATTCCTCTCTAAATGATTAGAAAATGTGGTTAACACCCTGTTGTGTCTTCAAAAAAAAAAGAAAAACACGATATACAGTGAAACAGATATACTTGTGAAAAATACCGTGATATAAATGTTTTGGTCATACCGCCCAGCACTACTGTTGCCTGACCCTTCCAGCGCTGGGAGCTCAGAGACTCCCTGCACGTATACCAAAAGCGCATCCTGAAGCATTTTGCTTGAATTTGCAGCAGCCGCTGCAAAACCACAGAGGGCCATATTAGCGCGACTGCCATTTGTCTGGTGCGATAACGCCCCGTATCAGGCTTCGGTAATCTTATCTGAGATCCATTGTTTGAATGTGTGCCTGCTTACGAGCCTGCCGCGGCGCTGGTGTGAGAGCCAACTTTGTGTTCAGAGGCATTTCATTTCCAGACGCAGCCATTCATCGGATCGATACGTGACGGAGGGGAAATGTGTTAAGCGAGTTTATATAAAGGACATGCCTTTAGCCTGAACTCATTCATAAAACTGACAGGGAAAAGAAGGTTCAAAGCCTATTTCCATCTGTGGGAAAGTTTTTAAAGCTGTGGTGGAGTTGGGAGGGGGGGGGCTACATTCTCCCCTGTTTACTTCCCTCATTTGTTTTTTGGAATCTGCTTTGGTTGTCATGGCTCATTCATAACTCACGGGCTTCTTCTTGTGAAGAAGAGCTGTGCCCGTGCACGCCGTGAGGCAGCAGCGTCGTTTTACTCTCCTCTCTCCCAAACACAGGCCGCCGCTCGCTCTCCCACCGAACAGCATGGGGGATGTTTTTCTGGTGCTTTGTATGGTCTGAGGAGATGAAAGCACATCATTAAAGTACAAAGTGGCCCTGGGATTTACTGGAAGGAATTCCTGTCTCCCGTTATCCCCCAGGTTGGAGGGATTACACATTAAACGAGGACTGCGTCCGCTGTTGTGGCTCGACCTGTGACTAGCTTAGTTTACTGTACGTGACATGGACCAGTGATTAAACTTGCTGAGATCGCGTGGTGTCCCGACGAGACAGTGAACTCAATCTTAACCCTTTTAATATATTAATGGTGTTTTATGGCCAGAGGCTTTGTACACGTGTGTCCATGTTTGTCCATGTTAACTTATAAATCAAGTCCTGGCTGTGTTTCTATGATTTTAATGTTTATGACTTTGGCGACTTCTAGTGGTGGAACAGAAAAGACAGCAGTGCACACAGTTTCACAGCCGTTTGACCAGAATCTGCAGTCCAGATGTATCGACTACAACTGTGCTGCTGAGAGGCAAAGTTTCTTTTTCCTCTCAGCCTTTAAATATTCCACTTTGTGCATGTTTCACATTCATGTGAGGGGGAAGGAAAAAAACAAAAAAGAATTTGCCCTCTTTGACTTCTAAAGTTTTACATATCAGGACACAATTTCAGGTTTCATGTCATTATAGAAGCTGTACTTTCTTTTTCACTTGACTGTATATGTTTAAGGTTTTAATATTTATGTTGTATTTATGGATGGATCCAAGCACAGTCTGAACAGGTCCGACAGGACATAATTTATGTATATATGTATATATTAGGGGCGAGTATTGGCAAGGACCTCGCAATACGATATGTGTCGTGATACTTGGATCACGATACGATATTATCACGATATATTGCGATATTCTACCCAGTTAATATCAAAATCAAGTTGCTGTATATGTTCATCAGATGATATTGATCATTCAGAGGACAAATTGTGCCAAATCTATTTGCTTCCAAACAACCAATTTATTGTTTATTATTAATGTTTTTGCACATTTAAGTGAATGAATGAATTTTCCTGAAAAATCGATATTAGGAGCTGAAAAATCAATATTATATCGGGCGGCCGAATATCAAGATATATCACCAAATCCAAATGTTTCTTAAAAAGATGCGCTTGTTGTGTGCTCGATGTGCGCTGCAGCTCCTTCTGGTCCGTGCTAACACCGAGTTGAGGCTAGGCTAGGCTAGGCTGAGAGAGATGAACCGCCTCCACCGTCCTTTACAAGGCTTGGATGCGCGTTGTTCAAGTGATACATCATTGTCGTTGTCGATTAATTGTATTTGTAATTTGCATTGCAGTGATTGCAGTACACTTGGTCATTTTCTAAACGAAAATGGTCCCACGCCACACTTCACCGTGACCGCTTCATGATTAGGTGATGACCTACAGAAGCTCGCATGTAACAACTGAGGCCAGCCAGGGTAGAGTGATGGTGAAATGTTGACCCCTGTTGCCAAATTTCTATCGGTGGCACAGAGAAATGCATCGCATTGTTTGAGGACGTGCACTGAGAACCTACATTCGGATTGTTTAAAAAAAAAAAAACAACAAAAACATTCTGTTCATCGACGAAAATGAATGTCTTCGACCAAATTCTTAATGATTAATCATCGATTAATCGATTAATTATGCCCATCCCTACTCCTAGTATATATGTAAAAAAAAAAAACAGTTAAAAGAAATGTAGTCAGATCAAGATAAAGTTCTCACATGCAACTGTTTAACATCCAGACTTCTGAAACTCTGAAAGATTATGAATTTCTCTTCATATTTGCTCGTTTCATTCTTCTTATTTTAAAGAAATAATGGACTTGCAATGAAGGTCTTCGTCACTCACATGAGAAGCACATAACATACCTTGTTTTGCGCTTTAATTTGTGTGAAATGTGAACCGTTTGCAACAACGGGGACTGGATTTATTTCACGTCTGTGAAAGAAGCACACACTCGAATGCTTTTGCTTATTCCGTGGGGGGGGGGGCACGGCCCCTCTGTGCCGATGGACGACAATGGGTCGATTCATTACCATCATATATTCAGAAAATAAAAGCAAAAACCTGACAGGAAGAGCTCCAACATTGATAGCTGTTAGAGTTCCCAAAGCGCTGCTGGTCCAAACGGTCGCAGCAGACCTGCCTCAAGGTGCCGTATGTAAGGGACTTATGATACGCATGAGGAATAGCCGCATATGGTATATATGTCCTGTAAGGCTATTAGGGAAATAGCATCTGTATTTTCGGTAAGTGAAGAAGAAATCTGCTGGGCTCAGCTCGGCAGAGAGTTAATTTTGTCCAGACAATCTGACTTGTGTGACCCAGTGGCAGTGCTTAGGGCTTAAGAAATCCAGTGACTACTGGTTCCTGCTGATGTCTGTGTAATCTCTGCTATGATTAGCTCCATCCCATCATGTACTGAGCACAGGCACCAACTAGATGCACATTAATCTGGAGACAGATGATGAAGGCAGGCGATGGATGAGGATGGCTGATGACAAAGCGCAGTTGGTTTGAAGTCGGGTTACTATTTGAGTCGCAAAGATGTGACTGATGCCAGATATCACTGGCACAGATTTATTGATATCTGTTTGAGATTTTTGGTATATCATGCTTGTTAAAAAAATTATAGCTCTTACTGATTTGATCATATTTAGTCAAAAACCATCTACCGTTAGGCAGTGACTTGCATCAGGTGGCTGCCTTATGGTCTAATACAGGAGGTGGGCATGACTGTTGATATGTGCTCAGTATATTTACTGGACAATGACTTCTTGGATTTGTTCTGAATCAGATTGTACTTTTTTTTTTGTCTTTAAATACATGCTAAGATCCATTGGAATGAGCTGGCGGGGGATTTAAAGTTCTTATGTTATCAAGTGTATTTTACATGTAAGTTTAAGCTGATTGCACCTTTTAGTCTGAGTGAAAGCCAATGTGATGGAGAGGGACTGTGCAAGGATTTTTTTTTTATTATTTTGGTGGATCTAGATAAAAATTTAAGGAGCAAAATGTGGATGCACCACCTAAACGTCATTTAATACTTTTACACATGGCGGTACGAAGACACACTGGAGATCCCTCCTTTACTTCTCCTCTGCTTTTCAGCCGTGCGTTCAGAAACGATCTCTCAAAGGTGCAGCGGCGTCTCTGTTGTGCCGCTTCACGAAGCATCGCAGTTTCCGCAGCCTGAAGACGGTCCATTTCCTCGTCCTTGTGGTCCACAGCCAGCAACGAGTCCCCCGACGTCTCCGGTCACTGACTGCACTTTATTCGGTGCTGTCTGACCAGAGCACAGCGCCCGAAAAAGGTCTAGCGTGAATTAAAATCTCTGTCTGGTTGTTTAAGTGGGACACGCACGGCAACGCTGGCGTTTACAGTTTATCTTTATCTGTTTATCTTAACATGAAAAGAGATTTTGACTCAATTTCTTTGAAAAGTGACGTATTAATCCCACCAGTTCATTTTAAAAGAGCGGTAATAAACAAGAGCCCGCGTCTGTGGACGCTCTCCGCGGTGCCGACTGGCATTTTCAAAAGCTGACCATTATTTTTCAGGACTGCTGCAAACAGGATTTATAAACACTTTTATGGAGGGAGGGGTGGGGGTCGGGGGGTGGGGTGGTCTTTAAATGCCAGCTGGTGATATTAAAACACAGACCAGCGCTTATAAATGAATCCAAGAGCTGTTAAAGCAGCAACTGTGAAGGCCGCTCTATGTGGTGCTTTGAGCAGCGTTCTCACAAGCCAACCGGTGGTGTTCATGCGTTGAATGGCAGGACAATGAGAAGACGCCTCTACGTTCAAGCTTGGTTCCATCATTCCCTCTTGGATTAGGGCTTCAGCAATCGAATATTAGTTGTCCACTAATCGGTTAATTATGTTTTCACTTGTCGACTGCAGGGTAGCAAGACATCTGCTGATGCTGATGCTGTACTCCCACGTCTCCTTGTGGCCCTATGCACTTCTTCTTCTTTAGTGAGCTATATGCAAGCTATACTTAAACACTTGTAAGGCCAAGACTTTTATACGCTTTTATACCAAGCATCGGCACAAACATTTCCGCACCTGCAAATTTTCATAATTGGTTATGTCAGATTTAAGGCTCCCGCCACTGCACGCTTTTGTTCCATCACAGGCGAAAGATCGTTCTGGTGAAACAATCAAGTAGGGATGCACGATAACTTTTTTAAAACTGATACCGATAACCGATAACTTTCAGCTCCTAAAGGCCGATATTGATAACACACATATACCTAAGATCATTACATCAATACTATGAACAAAATCAAAAATAGTTTGGACTTTTTAAATGAACAGATATTTATTTTTTCCAATGAAAAACTATTGGAAAGCCTATCAAACATTTTCGTAAAGCTATCAAACAAACCTATTTGATATCTCACATCAACTTAAATAAGCTGCATTATTGACTGAACTGATGGAAATACATACATCAGAATTACAAACTGAAAAAGATTAACATTTAAAGGATTTTGGCTTGTGGTTCCTTTTAAATTAATACCTTTAATTAAAGTAAATGAGGTTCAGTAGTTTTTGTTTTTTATTTTTCAATCTCATGGAAGCTTTAGATGAGAGGAATGAGGGAGAGGAGAGGAGAGACTGCTGCTGGCTTGCGCACGTTAGCATTAGCTTCCATTAGCTCACATTAGTGGGATTTCAAAACTCCATAGAAGCAATTGTTATGTTTTAGGTGGCCGATCAGGTTTTATGTATTAAAGCTTGTGCTTCCCTCCTCGTAGAATTCGCTCGGAGGATTCGTCACAAATAACCACTAAACTATCTTCTTCTGAAACTTTAACAAAGTTCCACGCTGCCATGTTTGTTGTGATCAGTACGCTGTGCTGCCGGCTGCATTCAAGGTGTAACGTAAATTCCCACGTTCCCTCGTTTGCTAGTCGTTCTTTCAACCTTTTCTATTTTTTTCTTTTTTTTATGTGTAACGTGGGAAAATACTGCGAATATCAATTCAAGTCAGCAACTACTAAAATTATGACCGAGTTAACGAGTTGTTTTCTGGCATGAGGGGGTATTCTTGATTTTCCTTATTGACTAATCGTTTTTCTGATTATGCTGATGTCACTTGAACATAACATTCACTGCCGGTCATTCAAGGCTCAGAGGGAGCGAGGCACTGCCCTGTTGAAAAAACTTTATGTTATCGGGGCTATTCCTCGTGATATCGGAGTTATCGGGACGACGTCATAATTTCCTGTTATCGGCCCAATAGTTATCAGCCCGATAATTATCGTGCACCCCTACAATCATGGGATCATCTTTGATCTCTGGTCAGAATCGGCTGTTGGTCACACTGGCCTTTTCTCCCTGACCACGCCCGGGAACACATTCTTCCTGTTTTTGGCACACGTAGTCGCAACAGTGTGGTTTATTTTCATGTGTTGCTTGCTTCCTGCCACTGCATACTGAAGACGTAGGCATTAGTTGTAGCCTGCAGTTCAAGAGGGCTCATCATCGCACCCAAGTTTAAGCAAATGCAAATCTTTTGGCGTGAGATGTTATAATCTTATACAGCTGCAGAAATAGTACAGTGTATAGGAGCCCCATATTGGTCTACTTGGTTACTGTAAAAGCTGCCTTACTCTTCTGGATCAAAGCGACGTCGTACCTATACAGTTATGTGAACTGTAGCCTGACGTGCAAATGTAACTGCGTGTTGACGGGGACTGCAAGTACTGAGATTGGTAGATTTGTTGTTCTTCGTCTTTGAATTTCCTGCCGCTACTTCTTCTTTGTCCTTTTCAAGTTGAGTGCAAGTTTGCTGTGATGTCTGTAAGAGCGACCGGTGCTCAGCATTTATCAGTGGCGACTCACGTAAAATGTTCTTTATTTGCGCCGTTGCTTATCTGAGCGACATACAGGAAGTAAACGAAAGGAAACTCGGCGCTGTGAGCTACAGTGCTGCAGAAAGAACCTGCATTGCCATCTAGCGGTTGGCGGTGCAATTACAGAGCGACGCAAGCAATAATTGGCAAGTTTAAACGCCAGAGACGGTGTCGGGGCCGTACGTGGCCTCAGTGTGTAGCTGCTACGCGGAGGCATAAATACGCCTTATCCTTGCCTGCAACCTCTGATGGCCATGGGGCCGAGGACCAGCTGCAGCAGCACCAGTATGTCTATAGTAGCACCAGTTTATCTCACTGGAAACCAGAGCTTTGACCAGCATCGACAGAGACGACCTCAAGTTAAACATTTCGGTTTTGAATCTGCACTGAAACTGCTTTAGCGGAAAAGGGGTTAAAGGATGGGGTCCAGACTGTCAGCCCCTCCTTTGCTAAAGGAAGAAAAAAAGGATTATGAGGACCCTGGTGCCTGGGGTTTAATTTTTTTCAGGCCAAGAATTGATTCTAGTATAAATGGAAAGCCCCGCTGTCACTCATAGCAGTTAAACTGACTCAACTCCTGTTACAATTTTTACTTCTCTATCTTTTTCTCTTATTGCTTGCTCATTTTAAAGCCTGTGGTTGTGCTCCTGTCACATCAACAAACTCTGTATTTTGAAAATAAAGTCCTCTGCCCGCTAGGGATCCCTCCATCAAGCAGCAAGAGCAGGGAGGGAAAAAAGCATGGCATGTTTAAGTAGTTTATTTAACATCCTACTTAATGTAACGGTTGTACATGAGTAATGCACACATGCAGCATATCGTTCAGCCTTACAAACTATGACTCGGCCCAACTACCCGCGGACCCCTTACCCTGACCAAGAACCTGGAGGCTGGTAATTATAGGCGCTGCTTTGTAATCCAGGCACATCCATGACTGCATTTAGTCAACAGTCACACCCATCACAGGAATTCCTGGAAGAGAACATTACTGGTTTTGGCTGTGTCGAAGTGCCTGCTGTAATTATGTGGCCTTTAATTGTGCTCCGTTAACACCGTCAGGTTGGGATGACCTCTGACCAGGGAACAGATGAATCTGTTAAAGCGGGGCGCCGCTGCCCCACGGTCACCAGTTGAGAATTAAGGCCACTTTCTGACGTGATGTGCCGTTTTCCGTGAATCCGGTGGTAACTGATGTGTTCATCACGTTTGAATGACTCCCTGACTCTTTTTCATGACATTTCGTGACTGTCCAAATAGATCGGATCGGATTGCGTGTCATTTTCACCGAGGTAAAGGTATCAACTGTTTTAATCAAATTAATGGGTCGGCACGCAGTCCAGAGGTGGATTAGTTAGAAATATGATCAGCTGTTCAGAGGACCCCACCCAAACAGATCATGTTATCTGTCAAACTCTGTGTCGTTCCTCCAACGCCGAATCAAATCAAATCAAACTTTATTTATATAGCACTTTTCATACATTAAAAATGCAACACAAAGTGCTTCACAATGAAAATAAATACAAAATATAAAACAGGATCACAACAGAAAATAAAAACCACACACTCACAGTACCAAGTAAATAGTTTTGTAACATGGCAGGGCACTCAGGGATCCAGGTGAGGAAGAGCTACCTGTGGAAGGCCATCCACACCGAGAGGCACCACAGCCTGGAACCACAGGGGGCGCCATCACAGAGACCACCTCAACCTGGATAGACCAGGGTAGACCCACACATTGTGCAGAGCCCCCCCCAGTCCTCTGGGCCCGAGGGATCTCCAAGACGAAGAGAATCAGTGCCTTCCACCTTCATAGAAAGATCCTTGTACCACTTTAGCCATGTGTAGCTTCTTTGTTTTGGAGCTATGTGATGTACACACCACAGCATCAGAATAGTACGCCATGGTTGCTTTAAAGGTGGAGAATTACCCAATCTGTAGCGCTTGTTTTGGTTTGTTTCTGTCTTTACTGGAAGCGGTTGTGCCTTTATGTCTTGAAGAAATACACATGGGACTTTATTTCATTTTGTCTCTATATAAAAGTCATCATGTCTATGGAGTTGAGACTCTAAGAGTCTGTCCTTTGAGCTGATATCAATAACCACCCACATGAAGCAACACGCCGGAGTCGGAGTATCTTAGGAGCAACTAAGAGTCACCGCTTGTTTGAAGTTGTCATTTCATTCCACTGCACCCCAGATGGCATCACTGCGTGTCCGGCTTTGGTCACTCTCATGCGACGGAGAAGGACTGCCTTGAAAGCGTGCGTTTATCGGAGGGAGTGAGGTTGAAAACAGCAAATGCAGGCCTTGAGTTCTGGTTGTGATATGTTGGCTGGCGTGTTTTCAGGCCGTCATTGAGATACTCTGCCTCATTCATCCTTCCCATCAAATTCCAGGGATGTTTCTGTCTCTCCTCAACAAGCAAATGCACAAATAAAGAGGAGTGAAGGCGCGTCTGGTGCAGTCTGTGCGTGGGCGGATGACTCTGAGTGGTGAATAAATTAGTAATCAAACATCCACATTTCCTCTGATTCAAAAATCTCTCACTCTAACAGCTTCATGTACTCATTGAATAGATTAATCCATTCAGATGGCTGGAAAAGTCGAGCCGTCTTTGATGCTGTCTGTTGATACAGTCCAGTTAAAAGTTAATCAATGACACGCGGCTCTCCATAATGAAACCTTTAGCTGGAAGCCCTCTCCTGCATGGATGAATGAATGAGTCGCTCATTTAGTTGTGAGATTAGACTAGTTCTGTGAAGAAACACCACTTTACTTGAATTATGGGTTAAATGCTAATGACTACATAGCATGAAGCACTGTTACGTTTTAAGTGCTGCTCGAACAAATTGTCATTCATTATGAGACCTTTTAAAGGGGATGCAGTAATGTTGTTCTGTGATCCAAGCGGGTGAAACTCTCTCCTGACTGGATTAATGACATTTACCAACAACCAGGCATGTTGTTAGGAGGACAAATGCTGTTAATGTATCAGCACTTACGCTAGTGACCGTAGTAGCGTGAAAAGGACACGGAGAAGACGTGCGAAGGCGTTCAGCGTCATTGTCTGGTACGAAAAAGAAGCTTTTCTTTTTGTCAGTCTTGTTTGTGGACTATTTCAGTAAATGTAATAACCGATGACTCAAAGCACTGAGCCTCTTTCTCTTTGTTCACAAAGACATTTTACCTTTCATCCAGAGAGCTTTGAGAGAGAGAGCAAGAACAAAGAAAAAGAAGTCCAGTCGCTTTGATTCAAACCTTTGAGGGTTCTTGTGACCTGGATGGCTGAGTCGCCGCCAGCTTGTCAAAACTGATCCATGTTGCACCAACAGGAAACTCTAATTATTCTTTGGACAGTTTCATCGGTTTGTTTACATACGTTGAAGCATTTTTTTGCCAGTAGCAACATGCTCCCATTTCTCTTTATTTATCACCAGCGACACGTCAGAAACGCCCGCAGGTCCTTTTTTTATTCCTGCATTCTTTTACCTGTGTTTACAGTGAAAGAATCTCTTTTGAGAGACGGGAATTTAATTTTTTTTTTTTTTTTTTTTGGGTCATCTGAGTAACTGGTGTGATTCACCTACCCAAGTTCTCAAATTTGCTTTTTTCTTTACAATGAAAGAATGAAACTAGGGGTGCACGATAATTATCGACCCGATAATTATCAGGCCAATAACAGGAAATTATGATGTCATCCTGATAAGTCCGTTATCACGATAAATAGCCCCGATAACATATATATATTTTTGTCAACACGGCAGTGCCTCGCTACCTCTGAGCCTTGAATGACCGGCAGTGAATGTTATGTTCAAGTGACGTAGGCATAATCAGAAAAACAATTTCTTAGTAAGGAAAGTGAAGAATACCCCCTCATGCTAGAAAACAACTTGTGAACTCGGTCATAATTTTGGTAGTTGCTGACTTAAATTGATATTCGCAGTATTTTCCCAAATGTTGCACATAAAAATAGAAAAAATAGAAAAGGCCGAAAGATGCCTAGAAAACGGGGGAACGGAGGAATTTACGTTATACATTGAATGCAGCATTGTGGCACAGTGCGCTGATTTGAAAAAGAAAAAAAAAAACATGGCCGTGATTGTATGGAACTTCGTTAAAGTGTCAGAAGAAGATAGTTTACTGGTTATTTGTGACAAATGCTCCAAGCCAAGGAGGGAAAAATAGCACAAGCTTTATTACGTCAAACCCGATCAGCTACCTGAAACATAACCGTTGCTTCTATGGAATTTGAAATCACGCTAACGTGAGCTAACGTGAGCAAGCCAGCATCAAGTCTCCCCTCCCCTCCCTGCTCCTCACCATCATCTTTCTCATCTAAAGCTTCCATAAGATTAAAAAAAAAAAAAAAAAAAAAAAAACTACCAAACCTCATTTACTTTAAGTAAAGGCATTCATTTGAATGGAACCACAAGCCAAAATCCTTTAAATGTGATTTTTTTGTTACTATTGAGTGCACTTTTTCAGTTTATTTTATCAGTTTATCAGTTTATTTACACAGACAAGCCTAACTTGTGTCAGTACATTATGCACTGTGCATTTTCCATTTGAAAAAATAAATATCTGTTCAGTTAAACAGTCAAAACTGTTTTTGGTTTTGTTCATAGTATTGATGTAATGATCTTAAGTATATGTGTGTGTTATCGGTTATTGGTTATCAGTATCGGCCTTTTAGGAGTTGAAAGTTGTCAGTTATCTGTATCGGTTTTAAAAAACGTATATCCCTAAATGAAACAAATGTGTATCCATCCAGGGTGTCATCACACTAAAAATGGCAGAAAATATTTCGTACAAAGAAGGGACTTTTTTGTCATAAAAAAAAAAAAAAAAGTGAAATATTTGTGACGAGAAATGACTTGGAGATTTGTTTAAAGGAGCGATGAACCACAAAATGCAACGTTTTGTACAACAGCTGTATTTCAAATATTTAAAAGGAGCTGGGTTTTACTTTAAATTCTAGTTTAATTCCTCTACTATATTTAGAAACTAGCAGTTGTTTGGTTTCTGTCTGAACAGAACCAACAGTGTTGCAGCTAAATGAAGGGGATGTTTTCACCTGATTGTTCTCTGAAAAATTCATTTAGTCTCTTATAGTTTGTCATAAAGCAGGCTGGGAGCTACTTACAAGTTAAAGACTTAATTAGGATAATTTCAGTTGAACTATTAAAAGCATTAATTTGCAGCCGGGTCGGCACTGCTGCACCAATAATGGAAACTTTTCACCGTCAACAAATAAGTTTTACAGCAACAGTAACGGGGGTTAACGCGACGATTAGTCGACGTAATTGATCGCGCAATTTAGGAAAGTGTGTCAACGTCGAATTTTTCCCGTTGACGCATCTGCGTGGGACCTCGTCTCTGAGAGGTTCAGGATCACGGCCGGTGACGCTGATCTCCGCATATTTACTGTTAAGGTTGTCGCCGTTGGTGTGGACGACGGGACGTAGCTTTTAGAAGTGACGGACTCGCTTTGTTTCCCTCTTTTCTCTTTCCCTGCGGCTCCTCTTGAAACCGTAGCCGTTGGGGTATCTGTCTTGTTAACACAAAGCTGCAGGTGTCAGGAAACGGCCGATGTGATATCTCATCCACCTCATCCACCCTGTTATTGTGTGGTTGCTCTGGAGCCTCTGGGGGACCAGAGGGTTTAATAAAATCCCGTCTTTTCCAGGTCAGTCGACAGAGCGATGCCAGAGATTCCTTTTCTCTGTCCTGTAGCGTCTGACAGATGTTTGTTCTCAGCAGCTTCCTCGAGATTAACCTCTGGCTCTGTTTGGACTACATTTTTCCTGATTTATTTATTTATTTTCCTCTTATTTTTGAGTTTATATGCTTTGACTGTTCTAGAACTGCAAAGTGATTGCAAAGCTGACAGTGATGATTGTACTGAGGAACTTACAGTACAACAGTCACAGTGGATTAATCATTCAAAACTGCAGAAAGTTAATAGGAGAAAAAGATGTTGGACACAATTAATGTTGTAAGATTTCCTTGAGTTGGAAAATTGCCTAAATAACCTTTTTTTTTTTTGTTTGTGTTGCATCTGTTCAAAGTCCAAAGGAAAAATAATTAGGAGTACCTGCTCCTTTATGTACCAGGTTATACATCCTTAACCCTTTTCTCTCTCTCTTTTTCTCCCCCCCACTCATCTGTAAACGTATTTGTAGAGTAGCTGGACTGAACGTGACCACAGAGCTCATGTCAGATGTTCAGATGTCCGTTATAAAGCTGATTACTGCTCTGGCTTTTAGCAGTTGGAAATGTTTTGGAAACGAGAGTAGCAGCCGAGAAGTATTCTGGTATTGTGTATTTTGAGCTGAGGTGATTTATCAAATATTTGAACCCTCGATCCTCAGCTGCAGAAAAATGCCAGATCTCTCAGTGCCAGGAATTTCATAATCTTCATCTAAATGGATTTAATTTTTTTTTAATTTTGCCTGTTAGCTGTTCATTTTTCTGTTGGTCTGAACCAGGTCTTTAACTCAAGTTTCCATATCTGCTCATTTTTCTTTTTTCTTTTTTTTTTTGTGCTCATTATTTTGTCCATCATGTTCAGCTGCTGTAAGTGGTGACTCTCAGGTGTCACAACATACAGGAGGACTTTGTCTACTGTTCCAGTTCATCAGATGAATGAGCTGCGCTCTCCGTGTCCCCAGAGACCACAGACCCGTTTCTAGACCATGACACACTTCAAGTCAAAATCAATTTCATCCACAGTCTCGGGGACCACAGTCCGCCCTGATGTGATGTGATGAGGCGACGAGCAGCGGGTTCCTTTTAAGACTGCAGCGAGGGACAAATGTTCAGCGTGCCACCCCTGTGTGTGTGTGTTTTTTTTAATTTTTTTTACACTGTGAAACAGGCTGTAATTATGAACAGGAAGCGAGACTTCATGTTTGGTGGAACATGACCTGACGGCAGGGGAGGTGGAGTCGTAACGAGGAGAAAACCAGGAGACCTTTTGATATTTCTGTCACCTCTCCCACTCGTGTTTACTCCCAAATAAGTTTCCCAATTTCTGGAAAGATAATACGCCGGTTTCGCAAGAATTTTAAGTCGAAGCATCTATGAAATACTTCAAGGACGGGGACAAGGATCTCGCATCCACCTGGGGTTTTGCAGACACGTCTGTCTCTCCGTTGCGGTTTCTTCCAGTTAGAAGCAGACAGGGATCGCAGTCCTGTTGACCTGTTCCTCGCCGAGTTGACGGGAACGTAGCCAGGAATTTCTCCTGAGGTTCAGCTCGTCAATATTCACTCTGTTTTTTTCTGTCGTTACCGGCACACTGAATCAGCACCTTCTGAATCAGAGTTCACATAGTCGCTTCGAAACCAGGTGTTTAAAAATCACAGATGCAAATGCAGCGGTTTCGACCGGTGCTGCCACCCAGCAGGCCTCCGCTATTATGAACGGATGTTGTGGTTTTTTTCTTTCTCCTTTTCTTCTTTTGTCAAATTGCTTTGCAAGGAGCCTTTTTTTTTTTTTGGCCGGCTGGACTGAGTTGGTCTCGTGCATCCAACCATCTGAACTGGCCAGTTGTTGGTGTTGACCACGATGATCCGGCTCAGCCGTGAAGTGCATTACTTGAATGAGGAACGAGCTCCCGTCCCGACGGTCCTGCGTTCGTGCTCTTTGTTGCACCAGCATTAGGGGTGTGAAAAAAAATCGATTTGGCGATATATTGCGATATTCAGTCGCCCGATATAATATTGATTTTTCAGCTCCTAATATCGACTTTTTTAGGAAAATTCATTAATTCACTTGAATGTGCAAAAACACTAATAATAAACAATAAATATGTTGTTTTGAAGCAAATAGTTTTGACTCTGATGAACATATACAGGAACTTGATTTTTCATCTCTACTTTTAATACAGACTAATATTAACTGGGTAGAATACCACAATATATCGTGATATCGTGATAATATCGTATTGTGACCCAAGTTTCACGATACATATCGTATTGCGAGGTCCTTGCCAATACTCACCCCTAACCAGCATCAGCTGCAGTATGGAAACACTGGGAGGACACCGCGTGTGTCAAGTTAAGAAATATGGTGGAACTTATACCACATTTACTGAATTCACACAGTTGGCTGCAGGGAGAAAATCCTCTAAAATGGGGGAATGGTGTGGAAGCCCGAATTGCTTCAGTTTCTCATCAGTCATTAGTGGCGCTTTGAAGCTCTGCTGTGTCTTGCTAAGTTTTGGATTTTCTCATGTTTACACACCAAGCCGGGCCAGTGAAGTTCACATGTGGGAAAGGCTGCGTTTGCTTGAGACGGGAGGAGAAATCGGAGGGAGACCTGAAACAAACCGACCTACTTCAGACCTCTTTGAGTTCAAATGTTAAATGGAATTTAGCAGATGTTTGATTTTTGATCACCAAATACATAAAATGTGCTTAATTAGATGACATTAAATGTGTTATTTCTCTGTATAATTCCTTGAAATGACATCTGCTGTGCTCTTTCAAATACAAATGGCACAAAGGAGCTTCATCACTCTGTAGGTCACGCTATAGACATGGCGATTACATCACTTTTTCATCACTGGAGTGTTCCATCACTTTCTCAGTTGCTCTCTTGTTTTTCTTTCCCGTGATTACTTACTTGAGTCATCGCTCCCATGATTGTCACACTGAGATTTAGTTTCATCGTTCATGTTTGACACACTTCTGTGACGCAGCACTCAAAGCCGAGTTCAGTGATGTCAATTTTCGGTGGATCTGCGGATTTCCGAGGTTTTTTCCATCCTGGGGGTCATTTTTGAGATGCGTGTAAATCCGGTTTAATATTTCGAGGGGGAGGGTACCCTCCACGAACCTCTGACTCGGCCGAGTGAGAGATGATCCGATGATCGGACCCAGCAGAGACTGTGGTCTCCGTGACGTGAATTCTCGATTGCGATTGGTTGATTGAGACCAGGGCATGCGCACTGAGCCATTGGTCCGGCTGACGTCACTATTGTCTTGTTGACATAGCATCAGGGAATCCAACGAAATCCGGGTCATCAACTGCCATCACAGCCGAATCAATGGTCAAAGTAAGCCAGAAGCACATATTTTCTGATATTACTCCTCCCTTTCTTGTTTGGATGGATGAAAACACTACAATTTCGATGTGAAATGAGGTGAAAAAAATCCCATTCACCATGCCCCTTGGTTGTCAAATGCTGAAAAAATGAGTAATTATGTCGCCAGACCTATCAAATGGCCGGTTTCAGGTCAGTTTCCATCAAATTGTTGCGATGAAAGAACTACCTGCAGTAATAATGAATCTATGACTTATATCAGTGGTTCCCAAACTTTTAATACTGTGCAACACCTGAGAAACTGTTCAGCTCTCTGAGTACCACCATGATGACCAATTTTAAAATATATACCTTCTCAATTAGCTTTAAATTAACAGGGGAGTTGTTTATTTTATTATTCGTAAATGTTTATTCTAAATTTTCTTGAAATTTCGCAAACCACTTCAGAGTTTTTTTTCCAATTTCCTGTTGATATCCCTGAGAGTTACTTTGGCTGGTTTTTGCCGGTATGAGGGACGAGAGACTGCGTGAGATGCTGATGTCATGAGTTTGAAAGCCTCTGATAGGTTAATTGACAACATTTAAGTTAATTGGAGTCACACCTCAAACATGCTGCTTCCTTTGTGTGACATCATGGGAAAATCAAAAGAAATCAGCCAAGATATCAGGAAGATAATTGTGGACCTCCACCAGTCTGGTTCATCCTTGGGCACAATTTCCAGATGTCTGAAGGAGCCACGCTCATCTGTTCCAACTATTCTACACCGCTATAACCACCATGGGAACGTCTGGTTCATCAAAGCGCTCAGGAAGGAGACGGTTCTGAGATGAACCTGCTTTGGTGTTAAATGCATGTTTCAACCCTAAAACAGAAGCTGAACAGCTGTTGAAGATGCTGCTGAAGCTGGTCAGAGAGGGTCGTCATCCACAGAGAAACCAGTCCTGGACCAACATGGACTGAAGGACCACTCAGGCCAGGAAGAAGACATTACTCCAGACATTACATTGAAAACTGTAATCTGGCTTTTTAAACTGGATCGTTCGGTCCATCCAGTAACCTTTCCCAAAATTAAGAGGATCTCAGATTGTCTAATTAAATTGTCTTTCAGTGACATGACGCAGTAAAACGAAATGAAGTTATCAGATCAAAAGAAGTTGACTCTGCCAAAACTTGTTTTGTGCCCAAAGGGAAGGCTCAGCCTGCTGAGTATGAAGATGCCGGGGGTTGAACCTGTAAAATCTTAACCGGTGGATTTTTTTTTTTTTTTTAAGCGCTGCTTGAATGAAACAAATGCAGATCCCTATCAGGTGTTTTTGAACCAGCTGTGCTGTCATCAGTCTAGACATCTGCCTTTATCTGTTCTTGTTGTGCCGGGCTGTTGAGTAGTATACACTAGGAAAAGCCTGCGTCGTCATCAGGGCAAATGTGTGTCCGTGTGGGACATCCTGTTCCCGTCATGCCTACGATGGCTACTCAAAACAAGGATTAACAACGAGACAAGCTTTTAATTCTTTCTTGATCGGCTGATCAAGCGGAGCAGAAAGGGAAAGCCAAAAAAAAAAAAAACCACGGGTCCACCTGCCGCGTCGGTTGTTTTTAACCAGCGTGACATTTTGCTCCGAAGCGTGTTTGTGAAGATGCTTCAGTGTTGCAAAACTGTTATTTGGAGGCAAAAAAAACCCAGACGCGTTCCTGCCGTTTGGCCGATGGCTGGTGCGAGTTTCCCAGCCCGCCGTCCTGCTGGGCTGGTATTTCTGTTTCCCTGGAAGCCCCGCTGTCGGCCTTTCGACTCACAACCGTGATCTTTATCCCACAGCCAGAGTGCTCTGTTATGACACAATGGAAAAAAGAAAAAAAAAAAAACTTTCTCTCAATTGACACGAGCAACTCCGCAACTACCTATAATTATGCTCCGCAGTTCGTCACTTCTCTCTTTTAATAGCCCCGTTCGGATGTGAGCTTGAAGATGCTCACGCGTGTGAGATGGAGCATAGAAGACTGAAATAAGAAATGTCACTCTAGACGTCTTCTATGTGGATTACCAAAGATCATTTCTAATCAGCCGGTTTATAGATAGATCCTCACCACGGGCTGAGGATCTTGGCTCATCTTGTTCTATGGTTTTCCACCTTTATTGACTAAAAAACTGTTTTGTTCTTTTTTTGTTGTTGTTTTTTTTTTTTTCTTAACCAGATCATTTTTTTTTAGCGTTCCTGGTAGGAGGTGTCAATCTTTCACTCACAAAACGATCCGATTCAAATCTCAGTTCACAGGCTACGATTCAGGGACGATTCATAGAAAATAGTAAACGATTCGATTCGGTATGATTCGATATGGTTTGGTTTAATTCAATTCAATAAACAACAATTTAACCCCAACTACTTATTTTGCTTTATTACTGAGAAGAAAAAGAGAAACACACATTTAATTTCAAAATAGTATTCTTTTGTTATATTTAATGTCCAAGAGACAGTACACCAGGCCTACTGAACATAAATTCAGACATTAACTTAAGCCTTTACAAAATACCTGGAGGGATAATTGACATTACTGAAACGCAAAACTGGTGCCTCACTTCACAGGTTTGCAAAACTCTGCTCATACTGAAAATCCAATTCTTACTTTCCCTCAAGGAACACAAAATAAAAGATAAAAATTGGCACAAAGTTTAATTATTCCTGCTAATTTGAGAATACACTGAGCATAAGGCTGAGGTTAGATATCAAAAATAAAAGTAGTTGTTAGGAAACAATTAAGTTGCCTATTAAAGGCAAAAATTCAGAATGACTAGTGATTCAGTCACTGGTGAACTTCAACAGTAAAACAGTATCACTGACAACAAGATGCATGGATCTATAACTTTAGTAAGCAGTTATAGAAAATAGCATGTTAACTTCGGAGTTGTAAAAAAATTTCGGGGTCGGAGTTGGGAGATTTTTTTTTAATTTTTATTATCATATAATTGCCCTAATAAGCAAACTGAGCACTTCAGAAATCGGCCCTTTAAATTACACTTGGACGGTCAGTAAATCCTGTCCAGAACCAATCAGGACCAGATTGTTCCATTATTCCAGTCAGACCAATGTTCTTCATTTATGTGTACTTGGAGTACTTGGAGGTTGCATTGCTAGACGGGACGAGAAGCAGGACCTAGTGATGTCCACGCCGGGGACAAGGTCTGCACTGGCAGACGAGCGTACGTTCCACATTTCCTACCTACATCTAACCAGTGGTGAGAAGCGCTGTATATTTCACCCGCGTTGTCTGACATGTTGCTAGCCGCTCTCTCAGCTACATAGCTGACGTCACAACTCTTACAGCTAAAACGTCAACACTGGAGTGTCGTGAGAATTCACGCACCCGTTGGCACAACAATGGCAGGTCTGGGTCGCTGGACCTCTGGAAAACCGATTCGCAGCCGTAAATATGGGACATTGGACCGTTCATAGTGCATTTTTACCAATCCAGTTCTCCATTGACCGATGCACTCGGATCTCATATGTCACAGACCGATAACCGATTCAAATTGGTTAATCATTACACCCCTAGTTCCTGGATGTGCTGACATCACCAGAACAGAGTCGAGCAGAGCAAGCTTGACGAACAATTTGCTGCGTCTGGTAACTTTCCATAGTTTAGATTAGTGTAGCACATCATTTTACACCCTCTAAATAGCTGGACAACGAGGACTTGACGTCTCAACCACCCTGACAGCATGGCCTTCTTAGCTGGAAACGCGGTCGCTGTTAACCACTTATACTCCACTCGCCCGGTGTTGCCTGGTTTACTAGTGCTCTGTTAAGAGTCGACCATGTTGTGGAGATGGAAGGTTATTGGTAGAGTAGGGCAGCTGGATGATTTACCACACTCTATCCTGAAAAAGATTACAAAGATACTGTAGACTTTTTTCATCGACACAAGGGACGCGGAGTCCTTCAACTTAAATTAAATGTGTTTGAAGCAGGTAGGCGTAAATCTTTGGTGATTTTAAGGTAATACCATTAGTTTCATCAGTTTGATGAGTTTCTTGGAAGAATAATGTGGGTCAGTGATGCAGACCTGCATGGTTTACAGCGCGGTTCGCCACCAGCTGTTACAGTACAGTTCGTATCGTCCCTCTTCGTCCGCTTAGATGTCCAGCTCCGTCCCCTGAATACCCGTCTCCAAACCCGCTGTGAGACATGCACAGAGCGCAGAGATTCGGATCCAAACGCTGACACACCTGCACGTGACTGCAGGAGACAAGTTCTCGCCACGAGAAATGCGTCAAGAGTGGCGCCTTGGTGGAGCAGGCAGAAAGTAATCTGCAGAAATTGCAGCGTTTCGTTCTAGTAAACTGAGGATGACGGATGACGCGAGTGGCTTATCTGGAGTGATGACTGTTTCTGGATTCACGCATCAATACCATGTTTATGTGGATGCATCTACATTGGATTAAAGAACTGAAAGCAATTTACAGGCATGCAGAGGAGAGCATGCATGAACGAGTGTCTCTGACTTGCCACAGATTCTTGTTTTAGTCACTGGCTCTATTCATCCATGGGGCTGGCCATAAAAGTACCTGCACTTTGTATTCGGGAGCTGGCTCGGCAACGCCTGCGCAGCGTCTGGTCTGACTGGTTCAGGTGTTTGAATTTCTCATGTCAGCTCCTCCAGACTCTGTCTAGAACATTTCAGGGCTGCAGCGCATGAGTTAAAGCTGCATTAAAAAAATGTAGAAAGGAGGGCAAAAGCTGCGATCCATCATGTTGCACACATCCCATGGAATAAACTGCTGCGTACCCGCTGACTTCTCCACGTCGGCCCGCCTCGTGCCGTTTGTCAGAATTGCATTCAGGAGGCAACAGACGGGCAGCTCGGGGCATCGCCAGACTTCAGACGGGGATTTCTGCATCCGTGGCCCGCAGCTACACATTGTCGGATCTCAAAATTACACCTTTTTAGCTCCCGTCACTCCATCTCAAGAGGTCAGAGGGAGACGGGGTGGTTTGAGGGGGCTCGTAGCAGGGAAAGAACATTCTGTGCCAGTGAAACGCAGCACTGGCGTCCTCCCGCTGAGCACAAACAGACTCCAGGAAGCCTGGTGGGACCACGCAGGCTGAAGGATCTGATTGGCTTTTGTGTTGGCCAGGATGTAGACTAGAGGGTCGGGTCATGGTTCCTGCTTGACGGGTGGGGTGGAGGGAAGAGGCCGGTTCCAGGTATCTCTGGATTTCAGACAGCTGTTTGAACAAAACCAGAAATTAAACTAGGGATGCACGATAACTGTTTTTTAAAACCGATACCGATAACGTTCAGCTCCTAAAGGCCGATACCGATAACACACACATATACCTAAGATCATTACATCAATACTATGAACAAGATCAAAAATAGTTTGGACTCTTTAAATGAACAGATATTTATTTTTTTCATTGAAAAACTACTAGCAAGCCTCTCAAACATTTTTGTAAAGCTATCAAACAAACCTATTAGATAACTCACATCAACTTAAATAAGGTTCATTACTGACTGATATAAGAAAAATAAAGGCTCCTTGAACTGATGGAAATACATGCATCAGAATTACAAAATGAAAAAGATTAACATTTAAAGGATTTTGACTTGTTGTTCCATTTAAATTAATACCTTTAATTAAAGTAAATGAGGTTCAGTGATTTTTTTTTTTTGTATCATTGGAAGCTTTAGATGAGAGAGGGGAGGGTAGACTGCTGCTGGCTTGCGCACGCTAGCATTAGCTTCCGTTAGCTCACATTAGCGTGATTTCAAAACTCCATGGAAGCAATTGTTATGTTGTAGGTGGCTGATCAGGTTTTACGTATTAAAGCTTGTGCTTCCCTCCTCGTAGAATTCACTCAGAGGATTCGTCACAAATAACCACCAAACTATCTTCTTCTGAAACTTTAACGAAGCTCCATGCCGCCATGTTTGTTGTGATCAACAAGGTGTAACGTAAATTTCCACGTTCCCTCGTTTGCTAGTCGTTCTTTCTTTTTTTTAATTTTATGTGTAACATGAGGGGAAATACGGCGAATATCGATTCAGGTTAGCAACTACTAAAATTATGACCGACTTAACAAGTTGTTTTCTGGCATGAGGGGGTATTCTTGATTTTCCTAATTGAGAAATTGTTTTTCTGATTATGCCGACGTTACTTGAACATAACATTCACTACCGGTCATTTAAGACTCAGAGGGAGCGAGGCACTGCCGTGTTGACAAAAATATATGTGTGATCGGGGCTATTTGTTGTGATATCGGACTTATCGGAATGACGTCATAATTTCCTGTTATCGGCCCGATAGTTATAGTGCACCCCTAAATTAAACCGTAGACTGATTATTTGTCTGGAAAATCAGGAGCACATTAATTGAAGTTCTACTTTATGGTCTTCAGAAATGTCAACATCAACCTCGTGGTTGCAAACTAAATGTGCCTCAGCAGAAACTTTGACTTGAAGGGGAAAGTCGAACGCTTATGTTTGGAGCGTTTCTGCTGAATCTCAGCGCCTGGATGGGACTGTCCTCCGTTTGACAGCATCCGCTTAACCGTTTTAACCGCCTTCGTGTAACAAGTTGTCTCGAATAAATCACAAAAGCATAAACAAGTGGGTGGCCGTGCACATCTGTTCTGGCCTGTTGTCTCTATTTTGTTTGACTGCGGAGTCATGGCAGCGAGTTGTCACGCGTTTCCATCATCCAGCGTCCTATAAACAGCCCACCACTTCCTACAAACTTCTCTTTGTTTGGATCCTGTTTAAACGCAGCCTCTGGCTAACCTAAGCAGATGACATCATCACAATGGTAATTTATTTGCTCATCTGGCTGCTCCAGCCGCAGATATCCACCCATCCCTTTCATTACTGCCTACGAGGCGGACCCCCGGTGACACGCACGAATAATGCCGTGCGGTGAGTTACGGTGTTTTCCGGGGCGATTGGTGTTTGGTTCTGACCCACGAGCACGTAGAGTCGGTTACAGACGGCCCGTGAGACGCTGACATTAAACACAAGTGAAAAGCTCACCTGTGTGGGAAAGGTCGAGGTGCGTGTCAGCAAGTGAAATAAGGTTTTGTTGCCCCGTGCTTCCATCGTGCCTCATTGAGATTCCTCTTCTGTTGAGTGAAAGGCCACCACTAACAAAACAACAACAAAAAACAGCCACTAAGAGGTGTGGCTCCTTTTTTTTTCTTTGCACTTCCGTCAGTGAAGCGATTTCCTTCTGGAGCACCTCAATCAATTTTTCCTGCTCTTGCTTACAATTTCTTCCAATTTAAAGGGACACCACAGCAACTGGAGTTATTTGCATCGCAGTGCGTGCTGGAAAACCCGGAGCGGGGTTTCCCGCTCTCGGTTCTGGATTCTAGATGAACCCTGTGCCTCCTGTTTTTCCAACTAAAAGCTCTGGCAGACCGCTTGCTGTATTTACTCTTTCAAACAAGGGAACAAACTGACAGTTATCATGTCTTTACGAGACGCCCCCCGGTGTTTTATGAGCTCCAGCGTGAACTTGTGTGATCTGGAATTTTCATGTGCGCTCTTAGTCACTCTCCTGCAAATGCAAACCATTTGTTCGGAGCGCGAGCGAGGAATGTCGTGACAGGTTTGTTGAGGCTGGAGGCTGACTGGTCTGTTGTGCTTTTATTGTTAGTCAGAGAAAGGCAAAGCTGGTTCCCTGTAAAGGAAAGATGTGCTGCGGGTTGCTAGACTTGGCTTTGCACCCGCGACGGTCGTTGTTCACTGTGACTTAAAGCGATGTGGTTCAGGCAGGTGGCCCGTCTACAGAGTCCCCCCTGCAGCGGTCGCAGGTTCAACTCCCGGCTGCAACCCCTTGCTGTATCTTCCCCACTCTCTTTCTGCCCCACCTTGCCATAGCTCTTCACTGTAAATAAATATACATGGAAAAAAAAACAAAAAACAAACAATGCAAACTGTCCACCAGAAGCCAAGGTTGCATCTTCAGGAGTCTCATTTTGTCTGACCCCAAATCAGCACTTCAAGATATTAACTAAGACAAACAAAAAAAACAAAAACAAAATGAGTATTCTAGGTAAGTTATAATCTGATAAGTTACAAGGTGTTACACATTCCCAGGGCTGTAGCGATACACTAATCTAGCGATATAATACACAATATTCAGCTCATGATACTATATATATCGATATTCATCTTACAATACATTTACATTATTTTCCAAAAGATTTTAAAGGGACAAAGTGATTTTGGTGACATCTTGTGAGTGTTCCAATTACTTTGTTTGAATTAATTGAACTGAAAGCATCAATTACACATTATATGGCTTGACAGGCAGCTTGCAAATACTGGACAAAATGAATAAAAGATGTGTTGAGAAAAATAGTTTCCATTTATTTAAACAGTGCAAATTGTTGCTTGCAAGCTTTTAAAGGTGGGAGTTTTGAAAGAAGCTTAGAATATCGATACCAGTGGCTGAAAAATCGATACTTGATAAAATATCCATATATATCGCAGAATCAATAAAGTCGTTCAGCTCTACACATTCTTGTACGCAAAAGGATTAGTGAGTACCAGACTGTTGATATCAAAGTTAGATTGCAGCTCCAGTCTTTCGTTACACACAACAGGTCCTCACAACCTGAACACCTGTTAGCAGTCGTGGCTTCGCACGTGAAGCTCACTACGACGAGCCAACTCTGGGAAATATAACGCCGTTATGACCTGGATGGCATGAAACACTTCTGCTGTCTTCGTCAACCTTCTCCTCAGTGACTCAGAAGCTTCAACGTGACAGTCGGCCACCACTGTTGCAGGCGGCAAAGCGCTTCATCGGAATAACGACATCGTACCTCACGGTGATTTCAAATTGTTTGCATTCTCAAACATAAATGAAACACACCCACAGCTCCTTTCAACCCCAAGGAAAAGTCCCGCATTGATGAATTGTGTGTGTGAATCATTCACTTCCCCTCTTTTTGTTGCGTGTGTGTGTGTGTGTGCGTGCTCGTGTGAACTGCTGAGGTGTGCCCATTCAGAAAGACAGAACTGCAGGTTTTGACAAAGACGAGAGCAAAGAATATATAACATGGCAACCAGGTTTTTACAGTCTTTGAAGCCCAAAGACATCCTGCAAAATGAGAAAGAAATGGCGGGGGACAAAGAGCAAGGTCTCTGCAGATAAATGCACCACCGCACACTTGCTGGTCATAAGTAATGATTGCAAAGCATAACGTTTATATTATTGCACGGCCGCGTGCGTGTTTTTAATTTCCTGCTATTTTGGCTATGCTTTAAAAAAAAAAAAAAGAGTCCGTTTTTACATGTCTGTGTAAGTAAGCAGTCGCCCTTCTATCCTCCTCTTTCCACCAGAGTGCCCAGAGAAGTGTGGACGGCGAGCCTGCACAGCACAGGGCGAGTGCTGCCACCCCCAGTGTCTGGGCAGCTGCACGGTTCCCGGCAGCGACACGGCGTGCGCCGGGTGCGTGCATTACTACCACCAGGGGCGCTGCGTCGCCGACTGCCCCCCGGGCACGTACAGATTCGAGGGCTGGCGTTGCATCAGCGCCAAGCTTTGCTCTAAAGTCCACCTCCCAGACTACGACACCTTCGTCATCCACGGAGGAGAGTGCATGTCCGAGTGCCCGTCCGGGTACACGCGATCCGAAACCAACAGGTGAGTCGCGGCTTGCCTCAGAAGCCTTTTCCCCTGTCAAGTCAACGCAAGCGTGAACCTATATCTAGATATTCTGTGAATCCAGTAGTTAAACACTCCCTAAAGATTTGGGTGCAGTTTAGACGAGCATTTTCGCTTAATAACATGTTTGTTAATGCCCCTATATCAAGGAACAATATGTTTAAACCCTCCATTTTGGATGGAATTTTTGACATCTGGACCAAGAACGGATTAACCACTTTAAAAGACTTATATATTTGATAATAATTTTGCATCATTTGAGCAGCTGAGTTTAAAATATGAAATCCCCAGCTTTTATCCTCATAGTCAGCTCAATTTTCATCGGTACCACCCAGCACTCTCCTTGATTCTCTTTTAAAATGTAGTTCTGACCGTAAAGGGCTTATTGGAATATTTTATATGGGAATATATGGGACTCCATATTAGACAAGATACACTCATCTTCAATTTGCTTAAGACATGAGGTAATGCAGTTCAAGATTGTCCATAGGTTACACTGGTCCAAAGCAAGACTGGCAAAAATAACACCAAATATTGATCCTAAATGTGATCGCTGTGGAACAGTGACAGCTACTTTATCACATATGTTCTGGTTTTGTCCAGAGTTAACAGATTTTTGGCAAACAATATTTAAATTCTTTTCTGACCTGCTAGGAATATCCATAGAACCTCTTGCCACGATAGCAATATTTGGTGTTGTACCGCAAGATTTCTGACCCACTCGACATAGCAAAAACATGATAGCCTTCGCCATGCTACTCGCTAGGAGACTCATATTGCTCAAACGGAAAGACAGATCTCCTCCAACTTTTAATCAATGGGTCAGAGAACTTTTGCACCGTTTGACTTTAGAAAAGATCTGGTCTGCCACAAGAGATTGTGTCCTCAACTTCTATTCTATATGGCAACCAGTTCTAGATCAGCTTGAAAAGATGGATGCCTCTGACATTCTGAATGTGTAGATATAACCCTTCCCTTCCTTTCATTTTTTTCCCTTTTTAAATCAGGTATGGCATATATTATTGAACCTGATGTAATGTAGACTTGTGGTGGTGCAGTGGGGTGGGTTGTTCAGGGGTGGGATTGTGTTGAAATTAGGAATGCACATGGTTAACCGTTTAACCGTTAACCGATAACAGTAACTCTAACCGATTAATACTAACGGTCAATTTTGTTTTTAAGCTACATAATTCAATCAACTCATGGGGGCGTGTCGACATCAATTCTACATCCGCGTACAAAAGAGCGCGTCATCGAAAAAATGAGGAAGTACCCACATCTGTACGATTCTGGTTCTCCACACTACAAAGACAGAACATATTCTAGTAATTCATGGAGGGAGATAGCGATGAATGTGGGTCTGGATACGGCCGAGACGGTGAGGAAGTGGAAAAACGCAAGAGATAAGTTTAGTAAGTTTAGCTAAACTTATTGTATAAGTTGTATATTGTATTAAAAATTAATAAAAATACTTTGAACAAAAAAAAGAAAGAATCAATGTGACATCAACAGTTTTGGTTGTATTAAACCTTATTTTGTATTAAGTAACACCGGCTGTGTCATGCTTACGCGGCTGCAGAAAACAGTTTCCCATCTTTCCGTCCTGTATTCATTGCCCTGAACTTAATATGGTCCCCATGTTTGAATTGAGGTTCGTCTGTTCAGCTGGTAAAAGAAGGAAAACTGCAACCTAAATCGAGAAGGGTTTTCACACTTCTCTGAAACAGACGTAAAAATCTTTCACCGACAGAAATTAAGCAAAGCATTTCAGCCGATGGTGTGTATTTACTGTCTCCTTCCCCCTCCCTCCCTCCCTCCCTCTCTCGCCTCCCTCTGTCTGTCTCCAGTATGCTCTGCACAGCCTGTGATGGTGTGTGCGATAAAGTATGTGAGGAGAAGGTCATCGACTCCATGGATGCTGCTCAGTCTCTCAAAGGCTGCACTGTTATCAAAGGAAACCTGCACATCAACATCCGCAGAGGCCGTAAGTACTGCAGTGTACCACAGCGGCACTACAGTTAATACTGACATTTCAGCTGGAGGGGGGGCTGAGCGACTTTCCCCACGCGTCTGCGTGTCTGTGTCTGTGTGTGTGTGTGTCGGGAATTATAACAAATCTGTTTGTTGCACCGTATTAAATTGTGTCAAAAGGAGTAAATGACAGATTTATTTGTTCGGGGGGAAAGTCAGCGTGACACTTTGCAGCCTAATCATTTGTAACCATGTAGGGAAAAACAACACCATTATTGTATTCGGAGTGATTCCTTTTAGGTAAAAGCTGTCGTTGTGACACAGTAGCGCCGCTGACCTTCAGCGGTGCCTTCGTCAGATTCGGTTGAAAGCGTGACGATGACATGCCAGTCAGAGCGGCCCGTTTAAAGCTACGGGAGAGGAAACCGAGTGGATGAATGCATTTGACGTGAGCGCATACGTGCGTTTGTGTGTGTTTCTGTGCGTAGACAACATGGTGGCGGAGCTGGAGAGCTTCACGGGTCTGATCCAGAGGGTGACCGGCTACGTGAGGATCACACATTCGCACACCCTGAGCTCCTTGGCCTTCCTGCGCAGCCTCAGATACATCGATGGAGAAAACCTCCTGGACGAGTAGGTTCACACGCATGAACTCAACACGGGACACTTTAACTGTAAGCGTCATCAGCCGCGGTTTAAGGCAGACGCGGCTCACTGGGGGCGCTGATGTCGGCTGGTCACACGCCTGTTTTGGAGGGTTCCCATAAGTAGTAATTTACCGTAGTGAGTGTTGCTTAGCGGAGTATGTGGTTAAAAAACTGACTCATAACCTACGTCTGTGCATCTGGTCTCTTTCATGACAGAACGTAAAAATTACTTTCTGCAATAGTAAGAGGCAAAATAAAAGTCTGATGTACATTTACTTTATTTTTTCCACTTACTGTGACACCACTTACATCAAACAAAAAGATTAATCTATAATCCTGCGATGCCTTCAAATGTGGAGGCGTCTGCTTGTTCTCACGACACCCCGTACCAGAGGCCGTTCCAGGTACAAATTTTCCAGAAACCCCAGTGTGTGTGTTTCACAGTGACTACATGCACTTTCCATATGGTAACTGTGATTTCATGAGTTCATGAGTCAAGACATCGGTGAGGCGGCAGGCTACACAGCTGAGTTCAGAGAAAGTCCTACCGTCTATCTAGACAGCAGAGGTCACAGATGGATAAGACCTATTTATGTATATTTGTGTCAGTATCCTTGCTAAGATTGCATTATCGGCGGATCTTCTTCTGCTTTTAGCAGCCTGGATAAGATCTAATCTAATGTGGTAGCTTCAATGGATATGCAAAAAAAATAAAATAAAAATTAAATCCCAAGTCTTTCACCGAGTGCCCTATAGAGCGTAATCCTGGATTTGGTTAATGGATATTTGAGCTGGAGCGCCTCCGGTAGACGCCAGGATACCGTCTCATGTTTCTTAGCTTTCTCTGCCGCCGCAGACGACGGCTGCAGCGGCAGAGAAAGCAAACATGACCTCAGAAGCCCGGATACGGAAATGACCGTACATGCAGACTCGTGAACGCGCAGGTTTACTCTCATTTCTGTTGTAAAAACCCAGATAGACTGCTGTTGAAACCAGTGGTCAAACTGTGTTTGATTCACCAGGAAGCTAATCAGCTGCAGTGTTTTTAGAAATGATCCAAAGGCAGAGGGCCACATCTGCATCTTTTTTCTTTAACTGTTGTTTGAGATTTGTGGCATATTTACCTACTGCTGTCCCACCTGGATGTTTAGTACTCCTCCTTCTCAACCTAACTGCTGCACAACAGGTGCACGAGTGTAAGAAAATGGTCAAAAATGGGAATTTCTGAGAAAGCTTAGGTGCACACGCAGCTCGCACAGACCTTGAACGCAGCGTGACCTCCAGCGGTTTCTGGAACGGTTCTTCCAGGGTCACGCAGAGACCTTCACTCCCTTCCTCATATGTTTGTTTTCGAGTTCATGGGAGTCTAACCGTCCCAAGGCCCGCATTACAGTCATTCCTTGATGTCTGGGTGTTATTCAGTGACTCATAAAAAAAAAAAAAAAAAGAGCCTTTTTTTCCCAGTACCAAAACAAAAAAAACATTCTCATGTTAATCGGATTTGCCAAGTGATTTTTGTCCTGCTGTCAAGTGGTCCCTCTGCTGTCTGACTGTGTCATTAAAATTCTGCTGGAAGAATATTGTGGCTACATTCTGCTCAGTCGCACTAGTTTGTTTTTCCATTGTGCAGTGAAAACAAGGCATCATCCTTATGGAGCAACTCGGCTTTCGGCCTGGTGGTGACATAAATTACGTCGAGAGCGACATGCGATCTAGAGGCGAACATATGCGCCTGAGTCGAGAGTGACGCACTGCATCGATGGCTCACACTAATACATCTCTTCTCGTTTCTCCCCTCTCAGCATGTACGCCTTCTCTGCGTTTGACAACCACCAGCTGCAGTATCTTTGGGACTGGAAGCAGCACAACCTCACCATAAAAAACGGAAAGCTTTTCTTCAGAGCCAACCCCAAGCTCTGCATGTCTGAGATCCGCAAGATGTGGAACAAAACGGGCATCCGGGGCCGCTTCGATGAGACGGACTTCCGGAACAATGGCGACAGAGCCAGCTGTAAGGGTCGAAAATAAGTTTTTGTCCATCCACCGCGAACATGTACATTTGCGTAACCGGTGTTTGAGTCGGCAGGAGCCTGTTGCTCCTCTGCACCGCGTGTCAGTGTTCATTGCTTTGCTGTCCCCTCAGGTGAGAGCACCATCCTGCAGTTCACCTCCAACAGCACCAGCAGCACGAGGATCAAGCTGACATGGCAGCGCTACCGGCCCCCGGACTTCAGAGATCTCATCAGCTTCATCGTCTACTACAAGGAGGCGTACGTTTTTCAAGCTCACCTGAATGTCACCTCCCAAACTTTGGGGGCGACCAATCAAGTTGCTTTTTTTTGACTATTGGAACCTCATTTTAACTTTAGATGTATGAAGTAGGGATGCATGCTAACTGTTTTTTAAAACAGATACCGATAACTGAAAACTTTTAGGTCCTAAAGGCCGATACCGATAACTGATAACACACACATATACCTAAGATCATTACATCAATACTATGAACAAAATCAAAAATAGTTTTGGACTCTTTAAATGTACAGATATTTATTTTTTCCATTGAAAAACTATTGGAAGCCTCTCAAACATTTTCATAAAGCTATCAAACAAACCTATTTGATATCTCACATTAACTTAAATAAGGTTCATTACTGACTGATATAAAAAAAATAAAGGCTCCTTGAACTGATGGAAATACATGCATCAGAATTACAAACTGAAAAGGATTAACATTTAAAGAATTTTGACTAGTGGTTCCATTTAAATTAATACCTTTGATTAAGGTAAATGAGGTTCAGTGTTTTTTTTTTTATCTCATAGAAGCTTTAGATGAGAGAGATGAGGGGAAGGAAGACTGCTGCTGGCTTTAGCACATTAGCATTAGCTTGCGGTAGCGCGATTTTAAAAACTCCATGGAAGCGTTTGTTATGTTGTAGGTGGCCGATCAGGTTTTACGTATTAAATCTTGTGCTTCCCTCCTCGTAGAATTCACTCGGAGGATTCATCACAAATAACCACCAAACTATCTTCTTCTGAAACTTTAACGAAGTTCCACGCCGCCATGTTTGTTGTGATCAGTACGCTGTGCTGCATGCTGCATTCAAGGTGTAACGTAAATTCCCACGTTCCCTCATTTGCTAGTCGTTCTTTCAGCCTTTTCTATTTTTTTCTTTTTCATGTGTAACATTAGGGGAAACACTGCGAAAACCTATTTAGGTTAGCAACTACTTAAAATTATGACCGAGTTAACGAGTTGTTTTCTGGCCATGAAGGGGGTATTCTTGATTTTCCTGATTGAGTAATCGTTTTTCTGATTATGCCGACGTCACTTGAACATAACATTCACTGCCGGTCATATAAGACTCAGAGGGAGTGAGGCACTGCTGTGTTGACAAAAATATATATGTTATCAGGGCTATTTGTCGTGATATCGGACTTATCGTAACGACGTCATAATTTCCTGTTATCGGCCCGATAGTTATCGTGCATCCCTAACACATTAATTGAAGTTCTACTTTATGGTGTTAGTTATCGTGCACCACTAGTATGAAGCAACAGATTTATTGACATATTGAATAATCCTCTACTGTTAAACGTCTGACGGTCATTTAAAACTCTGTTTTAAATGTAACCTTCCAGCAACGTTGTTGTCTGTAAATGCTAGAATAAAACGAGTCCATACTTGAGTTAATATCAAGAAATCTGCAGCTATAAACAGTCACGGCCAGAACGCTCACCTCCGACGTGCTGCTCTCGTCCTTCCAGGCCGTTCCAGAACATCACGGAGTTCGAGGGGCAGGACGGCTGTGGCTCCAACAGCTGGAATATGGTGGACGTGGAGCTGAGGCCGGACAAGGACTTGGACCCCGGAGTCCTCCTGTCGGGCCTGAAACCCTGGACGCAGTACGCCGTCTTCGTCAAAGCGTTCACGCTGAGGGTGGAGGACAGACACATGCCTGGCGCCAAGAGCAAGGTGGTCTACATCCGGACCAGCCCTTCAGGTGAGCCAGTTTAACCAGTGGGTCAAAGGCTCGTCGAACCGCGCGGAAAACAGCGTTTTTACTGCTCAAATGAATGTTGGGCTTCAGTAACCGATCTGCTGTTTAACAGTTTATACGAAGTATACATAAACTTTAGTCCAGAAAGATGCAGCCTCAATGAGTCTCGCTCTCTGTGTTGAAAGTGCAGACTTCAGACTTTATACCAGTGTTTAAATCGTGTTTAACCGGAGTCAATGGTTTCCACCAAGATTTACCTGAGAAATGGTTAAAAAAAAAAACCAACAGGTTATTCTGAGGAGGTTGCTCTTTGCAGGCTGAAAGAAAATAATTAACTAAACTGAAGTCCTTCTCGATAGTGGGAAAGGTGTCAGGTTTGTCAATAATGAATTTATTTATTTTATTTTTATTTTTATTTTTTTTCCCCAGGTTTGTAACTGAACAACATGTAAACAATGCCATCAGCATGTTTCGGAAATATATTTCAGCGTTAGCTAGGATCGGCCCCGGACCGCGCCGCTCTGAAAACTAGAGTTTCTTTCATATTAAAACATTCCCTGTTGCATTTTCTCTCAAAAAAAAAAAAAAAAAACAGCCAAAGTCATTTTGAACAAGAGTAAATCTTGGACAGTGTCACAGAAACAACTTAACGTCCTAAACTTCAAGAGTTCCTTTGTGCTGCTTTGATAATCAGCTGATCCTCCAAGAAGACAACGATCCAGCTTTAGGTGGCTAAAATTCTGCTTCTGCTAATATTTTTATACTTTATAATCGTTTCTGAACCCCGAACATCCCCACTTCCAAACACTTCCTCCTCAGCTTGGCTGTCTCTTTTTTTGGCTTGGTGAAGAGTCATTAGCGTCATCTGGTGGCTGGCATTGTGAACTACAGCCTGTCTTTTACTAAACCATTTCTGTCTTGTATCATATCTTTTTTTTTTTTTTTCCAACAGTAAGTGAGAATCATGCCCGTGTGGATTCAAAATGCCTCTGCAAGACTGCGATACCAGCTGCTTTCAGAAAAGTTTGAAATGAAAATCTTAAATCCAACATGCAGACGTGAAGAGATGAATGTTCTCCTTGGGTTGGGCGACTTCTTGATGACGGCATTTTAGCATTTCTTGGTCTAATTCGGAGACGGGGAGGAGCACATACGCAGCTGCACTTAAAAGGCATTGAGGGACACAGAAATTCAAAAACTGTAATGTATTCAGATGAAATGCAGGACCACATAAAATCAATCCAGCTGCAGCGTGAGGAGATAGCATTGCTATGAGGTCAGAGCAACGCAGCTGCACTGGCAGAGGGTGCGTCCCAGCCTGAAGCAGAGCCGCTTCCCAATAGTCCTTGGAGTTTTTTGTGTGTCTCTTTCAGCGCCCTCCATGCCTCAGGATCTGCGCGTATACTCCAACTCATCTACTCAGCTGGTGGTACGCTGGTCGCCGCCTATCTCGCCCAACGGGAACCATACGTACTACCTGGTGAGGTGGCAGCAGCAAGCTGAGGACCGAGAGCTGTATCAGCACAACTACTGCTCTAAAGGTATCTGCACGCTCGACCGCGGTCGCCCCACCTGCCGTCGCTCTGAGCTCAACCTGCAGTACACCTGTCACATCACATCCCTCTCTCCTTTCATCAGAGCTCAAGATCCCTGTCAGGATCGCCGCCATAGGCGTTGGTGAGAAAGAAGAAGAGACCAAGCCCACCAAACCGGATCCCGACGGGGCAGACAAAGGCCCCTGCTGCCCCTGCCCCAAGTCGGTGGAAGACCTGGAGGCCGAAGCCGCCGATGCCTCCTACAGAAAAGTCTTTTGAGAATTTCCTGCACAACTCAATTTTTACACCACGGTAATCCACGTGCTCACAGTTATTTCACTGTTGTTTTGGCAACCAAAAAAGAAAATAAAATAAAATACGTAAACTAGGACCAAAACCTCAGTGACGTGACTTTTAGACTGGAGTTTCTGCAAGGTTTAACGGGGAGATGTAGCACATAGCGGCTTGCAGTTCTGTGAGGATGAATCGCAGACAAACGTGGGGTCTCGAGGAGTTTTGGGCCCGATAGAAATAATAAATGCAGTCGATGTGAAAACCATAAGAACGATAACCAGTCGCCACTGGTTTGGCACTGGCATAAACCCATAACAGTTGATCCCCTCTGTATTTAGGTGCACGTTATGTGTCAAAAGAAACCAAACGAAGGGAGAAAATAAATATTTTAACAAACCTTTCAAATGAGCAAATGAAGCAAGTTGTAATCCTGCAAGTTTTTACAACATTCCTACAAGTTATTGCTCAGGATAATTGTGCTTGATAGATATTAAAAAGAGAGAAAGAGAATAAAAACGGATAATAGAGTCCTTGTGTCTTGTATCCTCCCTCCTTTTCTCTAAGTCATGTTTGGGCTGTTGTCTGATTCATGGAGCCCACCTCGGATTGGAGACATCTGCATCCCATTTTCTCCCTCGGCGCCTAAATACGCCGCCACATGCACCTCAGAGCAGAGGTGAACGATCGGCGTGAGGTGCTTTATGCGTCGTTTTCTTTTCAGCTCGCCTCAGACCTGCTGTGAACCAGCGGTAGGTTTTGGAAGGAAAATGCTTCTCGTTTGCTATGAAGTAAAATATAAATCAGGGTAAAACATAAGTCCTTACAAGATGCTCACAGCTTGTCATGCATTAAAGAAAAGCTGAGGTGAGCCTGTCTTTTTTTAAATCTCAGGTTAGAGAACTACAACTCCTAACCCGTTCCAGCTCATTTTAAATGAAAAGCACATGCTTAAGAAGGAATTTTGTAATCTGCGTCTGCTCTCGGGCCAAAGTCCTGTATACTTGGTTTATGAAAATGAGTGTGATGCAAAATCACCGGAGCTGTTCAGTGATTCTGTTCAGAATAGGGGCGTCACGATTCATCCCAGCTGTTGAGATAAAGGCCAAATGGTTACGAAAACACAACGGGTCACTCAGAGACTCGAGGTCGAGCACGGATACATTTCCAGTCACTTTTTGATCAGCATGGGAGTAAAATCCAAGGAAGCACATAGGGGCACGTTTCATCAGAGCATCTCCCCGTTCTTAATATGAGCAGAGTATCTTCTGGGTAACGCATCCAAGTCACTTTTAAATGCACAACTTCCACTTTTAACCCATGAAACTTAACCTTTGCCTCTTTCCTCCTGCATTCATCCTTGTTTCTGTTACTCTCCCACCCCCAGGCCACCGGATCGGCGCCGCAGGGATCTGTTCGGCGTCGCCAACTTCACGAACAGCGGCCGTAACCGGCCTCACGCCAACAGCACCACCGTCCCTCCTCACAGAACCGCCGGCAACGGCAGCGCCACCGACCAGGAGCCGGCCGACCAAGAGTTCGAGTTCACAGAGCAGTCGGTGACGGAGCGCGAGCTGCAGATATTTGGCCTCCGGCCCTTCACGGTTTACCGTATCGACATTCACGCGTGCAATCGCCAAGTTCAGCACTGCAGCGCAGCCGAGTTCGTCTTCTCCAGAACCAAGCCTGCAGGTTAGAAAAGAAGGGCACTTTCCTGCCAGCCGGTATTGCAGTCGTGTCACCGAGCTTCAAGTCCACAGCGGTGTCTTACTGATGTTACTTCTGCTGCTATAAAGTCGTGCAACAGGCTGTCGCTAATCATCCAGCACTGCCCTCAAGTGCTTTAAATTAATATTATTGCCCCGAAGAACTGAATTAACCACATCAACCACACAAGTACTGGGTGAGAGAGTCAGTGTGTATGTTAGGAAGTATTTTGTCTGTGCACAGTTTTAACATACAGTGGTACCTCTACTTACGAAATTAATTGGTTCTGGAAGTAGTTTCATAACCTTAAACTTGCGTAAGTAGAGGTGTGTTTTCCATGTAAATGCCCTAATCCTAAACCCCCCCCCCCCAAAATTCAAACATCATTTTTATTTATAAATTATAAATTATACATAAAATGACATGAAAACCTGTAAGAAATACATGTTAGAACTAGAAAAGCACTCAGAGCGGAGACCTCCACTAAACGCAACAATTATCGAAAATTTGAAAGTGATCTAGAATCCTGGAATATAGAATTCTGGATCAAACCCAAAATTAAATCAGTTCTTCCTTTTCACATTTCCGACAACTCCTGAAAGTTTGATCAAAATCCATCCATAACTTTTTGAGTTATTTTGAACACAGACAGATAGACAGTTAAACACGATAAAAATAGTTTGTTTACCCGGGTTGCTGGGTTACGCTCATACAGACAAGGGCCCTCCTAGCCAATGGGATGCCAGGAAGATGCTAAGCGATAGCCAATGGCAGGGCAGCTCTGATGCACCGCTTTCAAACCGAGATACAGAGCCGACAAGTGTGTTTACTTACGTTCAGTAAACTCTGGGAGCTGCGAGTAGCGACGCTACTGAATTTTTGCCTTTCGTATCCTGAAATTTCTTTCGCAACTAGAGGCAATAGTTTTCCTTGACTAGTGGGCCTCCTAGAAAATGGGATTGTGTGCAAGGATGTTGGGGGGAAAAAATCCTGGCCCCTCCATGAGAGTTGAAGCCCATTAATGACATTCTAGATCCGCCACTGGCGAGAGTTACTCTGTTATGCCACAGCATTCATCTGCAGCAGCTGAAGTTGGTCTGGTTAGTTCAACTCCCTGGGAGGTCCAAGCCTGTCGAAGCCGAGGAGGCCGCTGGCTCAGCTGGGGGACAATCCACATACGTGCTCCACTCAGATTTCACGGGAGCAGCCGCAGTTTTGAGCGGTTTGACCGTCCCTGTGCGTTGCGGTAACCTCTGTGTTCTTTTGTGCTTTTTTTTTTTTTTTTTTTGACTCTTCAGAAAAAGCTGATGACATCCCCGGCCAGGTGGCATGGGAGGGCCACGAAGACTGGGTGTTTCTGCGCTGGCCGGAGCCGCCCCACCCCAATGGACTCATCCTCATGTACGAGATCAAGTTTAAGCTGGCTGCCGAGGTAGGATCACATCCGCACGTGTAAGCGCCGTCTCAGGCAGCGCTCGCTGGTTCCAAATGGAAAAATTCAGAAGTTGCTCAGAGCTCTGCAGACGTAGAGTAAACTCTTAGATACGTGCAGGACAGAGTAGCCCGGCGAGAACGGGGAAACGTTTGAGCCACCGAGGTTTGGATCTCACAAGAACATGCTGCTTCAGTAACCAGCATTGAGCCTGTTATTCATTAATGTCACGAGGAAGGACGGGCCTGGCTCTGTCAACTCAGTCCTTAATTTAAAAACTTCAAATTAAAACCAGCAGGCCCCTCAGCTGTAAGTCTTGCTCCATACTAATTTTCTTTTTTTTTTTTTTCTGTGTATGCGTGACTCAGACTGAGAAGCACGAGTGTGTCTCCAGACAGCTGTATCAGGCCCAGCGCGGCGTTCGGCTGTCCAACCTCAGTCCAGGAAACTACTCGGTCAGGGTGCGAGCCACGTCGCTGGCCGGCAACGGCTCGTGGACGCACACTCTGGACCTCTACGTGGCTGAAAGTGAGTAACGCTTCTTTGCTCCTTTACGTATCTGGATGTAATTTCCCTAAGAACGCATTAAGGACTCTGACAACTGTTCCGCCCAGCAGGATATGAAAGCATGCTCTACGCTGCCATCTTCGTTCCTATCGCCATCGTCATCTTGATCTGCTGCCTCGCCGCAACGCTGGTCGTACTCAACAGGAAAAGGTTTGTTCACGTGCTGTTGTGAGCTGCAACTGGAGACAGATTTACAGAATTAATCTAACTCGCCCAACAGAGCACCTTAAACTCCCGGATAAACCTTTTTTTTCTTTAGCTTTCTCAACGTTCTTTCTTTTCCCTCCTAATATAAACTTTTGAACAACCTGCCGATGGTCAGCATGCTCGCTTTTAGGATCCACACTCTCATGCATCCAAAGAAAATTGCTCCTCCCAGTTATAGTCCAGGGGACGTAGAGGGAAATAAAGCCAGTGTTTGTGATCAGGTATCCTCCCATTCATGTTGCGCTTTTTAATATTTTGTCCCTTTTTTCAAAATTGAGGTCGCAGGTCAGGGTATATGCTATTTGAGCTGATGGGGACATAAAATCAATGAGTTCCAACAAGAGATTAGCGGCTCCTGTTGTGCTTTTGCCAATATTCAGTTGAAGAAGAGGTGATGTATAAGATTATATGCCATGAAAATCCTAAAGTGCATGTGTTTTTGCTCTGAATAGGAACAGCGACCGCCTTGGGAACGGAGTCCTGTACGCTTCGGTCAACCCCGAGTATTTTAGCGCTGCTGAAAGTGAGTGCCGTTTATGTGCTGCAGCTGTACAGGTGCAAAAATAAAACTTGTTTTATTCACTCATTCATTTTTTTTTCCTGCGAAGTGTACGTACCAGACGAGTGGGAGGTGGCGCGGGAGAAGATCTCCCTGAGTCGGGAGCTCGGCCAAGGGTCGTTCGGCATGGTGTACGAGGGCGTGGCTAAAGGCGTGGTGAAAGATGAGCCGGAGACGCGGGTCGCCATCAAGACCGTCAACGAGTCGGCCAGCATGAGGGAGAGGATCGAGTTTCTCAACGAAGCCTCTGTCATGAAGGAATTCAACTGCCACCACGTGGTGTGTGCAAGCGAACGCCTGCTCTGCCCCGAGCGCCTGTACGCCTCTTGATGCGTGGATGGTGACGTGGCGTGCTGTGTTTCGTTGCAGGTTCGTCTCCTGGGGGTGGTCTCCCAGGGCCAGCCCACTCTGGTCATCATGGAGCTGATGACGAGAGGAGACCTGAAGAGCTACCTGCGATCGCTGCGGCCTAAAGAGGTAGTGGATAGTTATCGCGCAGCTGCGCACAAATCTACGGCGGCTTGTTTGAATTTATTGTCGTGCATCAGAACAAAGTGTTGTTTTTTTCTTCTACCACTTTGCAAAGTTGAGAGAGCTGATAATTGTTCCGAGCACTAATATAAATAATAGTTGGCCAAAGCTATGCAACGTGATCTAAGTGCAGTAATCTTCATGGTAGGGGTGCATGATAAGTATCGGGCCAAGAACAGGAAATTACGACGTCATCCCGATAGGTCAGATATCACGACGAATAGCCCCGATAACATATATTTGTCAACACGGCAGTGCCTCGCTCCCTCTGAGCCTTGAATGACCGGCAGTGAATGTTATGTTCAAGTGACGTCGGCATAATCAGAAAAACAATTACTCAATAAGGAAAATCAAGAATACCCCCTCATGCCAGAAAACAACTCGTTAACTCGGTCATAATTTTAGTAGTTGCTGACTTGAATTGATATTCGCAGTATTTTCCCACAAGTTACACATAAAAAAGAAAAAAATAGAAAAGACTGAAAGAACGACGAGCAAACGAGGGAATTTACGTTACACCTTGAATGCAGCCTGCAGCACAGCGTACTGATCACAACAAACATGGAACAGCGTGGAACTTCGTTAAAGTTTCAGAAGAAGATAGTTTGGTGGTTATTTGTGACGAATCCTCCGAGTGAATTCTACGAGGAGGGAAGCACAAGCTTTAATACGTAAAACCTGATCAGCCACCTACAACATAACAATCGCTTCCATGGAGTTTTGAAATCGTGCTAATGTGAGCTAACAGAAGCTAATGCTAACGTGCGCAAGCCAGCAGCAGTCTCCCCTCTCCTCTCCCTCATTCCTCTCATCTAAAGCTTCCATGAGATTAAAAAATAAAAACTGCTGAACCTCATTTACTTTAATTAAAGGTATTAATTTAAATGGAACCACAAGCCAAAATCCTTTAAATGTTAATCTTTTTCAGTTTGTAATTCTGATGCATGTATTTCCATCAGTTCAAGGAGCCTTTATTTTTTATATCAGTCAGTAATGAACCTTATTTAAGTTAATGTGAGATATCAAATAGGTTTGTTTGATAGCTATAAGAAAATGTTTGAGACACTTGCCAATAATTTTTCTTTGGAAAAAATAAATATGTGTTCATTTAAAGAGTCAAAACTATTTTTGATTTTGTTCATAGTATTGATGTAATGATCTTAGGTATATGTGTTATCAGTATCGGCCTTTAGGAGCTGAAAGTTATCGGTTATTGGTTTTAAAAAACAGTTATCGTGCATCCCTACTTCATGGTGAGCTCATTTCTCCTTGTGTGTGTCTCTGCAGCAGCAGTGGTCGAGCCTGTCTCTCCCTCCCCTGAAGAAGATGCTTCAGATGGCTGGGCAGATCGCCGACGGCATGGCCTACCTGAACGCCAACAAGTTTGTTCACAGAGACCTGGCAGCCAGGAACTGCATGGTGGCCGAGGACTTCACTGTTAAGATAGGAGGTACGACAACAGTCAGGAGTTACAGACGTTACTGAAAAAAACAAAAACATTTCAGACCAGCTGTAGAGCTTTGAAACGGTCGGGACAGCTTTAATCCCGGTAAAGGGAACCTTTTTAAGGGACAGCGGTGTAATCAAGATGTTTTTAACACCGGATCTTTGTGCACCTGTGTGGGTAGACTTCGGCATGACCAGAGACATCTATGAGACGGATTACTATCGCAAAGGTGGGAAAGGTTTGCTCCCTGTCCGCTGGATGTCACCCGAGTCTCTGAAGGACGGCGTCTTCACAACCAACTCGGATGTCTGGTGAGCAGATGCATGCAGACACACGATAGTCCCATATGTTATGGCTGCCATGAAGATAACAGAAGACACATTTCAAATCTCTCTCCGTCACCGTTTAGGTCGTTTGGAGTTGTACTGTGGGAGATTGCCACTTTGGCAGAGCAACCCTACCAAGGTCTGTCCAATGAGCAAGTCCTTCGCTTTGTTATGGAGGGAGGACTGCTGGAGAAACCCCAGAACTGTCCGGACATGCTGTAAGATTACACCCCACACAGACACACACACACACACACACACTTCATGTGTGCTTAGCACATTTTCCTCCACCCGCCGGTCAGTTGTTAGTGCCTGTCAGTCATTCAGTACCACCACCAGTCGCCCGCAGGACCTCTAAACCAGGGTGCTGATTGCATTTCACCTGCCCGCTTGTGCTTCTCGTGCTCTGCTATCGAGTTTGGTCTGAATTAGGGCTGGGCAACGATTAAAATTTTTAATCGCGATTAATTGCATTATTTCCCTGATTAATCACGATTAATCGCATTGTATACGCAAAATCAAATAATGAATTCAAAAGTAGTGTAAAGGTCACTTTTCTTTAAATGTTCTGCTGCCATATGAACTAAAGTGTCATAACTTTTGTTGTTCAAACACTTTTAACATCAGCACTTGTCAGTAACGCAAAACAAAAGCACGGGAGCAATGTGCGTTAACGTGCGATAAAATAAATGTCGGCGTTAATAAATTAATGCGTTAACGCGATAATAACGCGTTAACTTGCCCAGTCCTTGTCTGAATGTAACCGACCCTGGCGTAAATTTGAATGGGAAGCTGCTGCAAAGTGCAACAGAAAAAAAAAAAAAGAAAAATTTGGCCACCAGTTAGACAGGATTGAGGAGGCATCGGACGGTGAAGTCGTGAGAGCAACGGTTTCTAACGGCTACAATTTACAATAGCAGTTCATGAGCAAATCTGTGAGAGAGTTTTCTTACACAGCTCTGTCCCCATTTCTCATAGTATAGCATGCATCACTCAGCACAGCATATTTTTTGATAAATGTACTGTTTCTTTCACGCCGAGACACAGATGGGAAGATGGATACCACTGTTACACTTGCACTGTTGCCAGTTAGTGGATAAAGACGGAACATAAAACAGCTACTCTGTCTCAATACCAAGCTGGCAGCGAGCTCACAGGTTGGAAAACTGAGCTGACGTTGAAATGCCAAAAACTGCAGTTCCTCAAATAGATACTTGAGGCTGGCTCCAAAAGCGAATCAATCCCCGCAGGTCCCCACCTGAACAATGCTTGTTCTGTACAGCTAATTTGACCCATTGTTAAGTTGAAATTTGGGTATATCTCACTCAAAAGCATACACTCAAATTCAACCATAATTGTGTTCTGGTGATGCAGCCAATTCGGTTATTAAACAAAGCACTGACAACCTGACGGAGGTGCAAAACGGAGTTTTATTCTCCAAGTCTGCATGCAAATTCAGAGAGGTCATTACAGAATGCTGGATGGTTCAGAATGACAACGTATCAGTAGGGAACAATTGCATTTAAAGATCACAGGCAAAACATCAGGACCTTGGATAAGTTCTCTAGACGTCAAACTCAGCAGACTCGTTGACGCCTGATATCATATCAACACAGTAGCTTCGTCTTAGAGGAGTTTAATCACGGTTAATCAAATGTCATCCAGCCCTGTCAGTGATCTTACTCCAGGTCAGGAAGGCCTCAGAAAGCCTGAAATCAATTTTAATATCACAATCCCTGCTTTTGTTTTTAGCACCTCATTTTCTTTGGATATATATGAAAGCTTATCTGGGCACAGCAGTAGAGCACGCGGTTCCCAGCCCAAAGGGCGCAGCCCACAACTGCGAGCTAAACAGGGAATAATGGTGCGCAGTCTACTCTATAGGAAGTGCCCCCTCTAGCGGCCAAACACCCGTCCCCAGCTATGTAACGAGTTTGCAGCTCAGATTGGAATCTTGTTGATTGGTTAAAATGATTAAAGTGATTAAATTTAGAAGTTGAATTTTGGATTTGGTATAATTTAGATTGTCAGATTCCCGGAAATAAGGGGAACGGCAAAAGACCTCTAGAGACTATCTACTCTAATCTAGGCCAAAAACCCAGTGGGAAAAAAGGCCGCAAAGCTATCTAAGCAAGAACATTCAGTTCTCAGAAGCACCCGCAGGTGCACCCCCAGTTGATGTCGGGGAACGGATCAGACCTCTGATCATGCAAGAACAATGTCAAATCATTGCTTTTAGCATCATGCGGCATAAACATGGAATCACACATGAAAATAAAAACAGAACCAAAACAATATGGAATGGAGTAAACACTTTCAAAAATACTGAGTACCAGGAGCCTGAGGTCAGCCATGTCCACAGATCAAACCCCCAGGGCTCCGCTGAGTCCCTGTGGTGCTGCATCTCCATTGTGACATCCCAAACCCCCTCTGAGGCTAAGGATGTAAGGTTCAAAGGTTCAATCAAACGCCAGATTGCCAACCTGGCCGACCAAATTCATAGTACCCCTCCGAGGAACTACACCCCTAAGAACTTTGCCCCACTGAGACGCAATTAACATGAGGCTAGACCTCACGCTTGAAAACAGATAACAGGGATAATTAACTAATTATTAACTAATAATTTAACATGATGATGAGTCAACGAATCATAAATACCCATAAAGAAGTTTCGATAAACCTGAGAATTATCAGTAACATCCAAATTATTAACCTAAATGAGAAGCTCAGAGATATTTAAAGATGACAAGTAAGGGTGAAGACACCCCTCACTATTATCTCGACGTTGAACTCCACATGCGGCCTTCCTAGCGAGACCACAAACGCTTTTTCCCAGAAGCCCACGAGGAGAACACGAACGAGAAAACAACAGGAGCTTCACAAAGTGTTGGACTTTATGAAGGACTTGCTGTAAACCAAGATCTGAACGCTCTGATCCTGAAGCTGAGTTACAACATTTGAATTTCGTATTATAAATCAAATACCCAAATACCCAAATAGTCAGGAATGGACACGTCTCAAGCAGATCATGGCTGTCGCACATGTTCCTGGCACATGAGTATGAAACCAAAAACACAGGAAAATGATAACATAAAACATAAATGAATAAACAACATAAATGAAACAAAACCCATATTATAGTCATATTTCATATTACATTCACCCCCTCCCGGACCCCCCCGGACCCCCCTCCCCCATCGTGGAAGCCTTGGAGGATCCATCTTCTTCTCGATCAGCAGTGTGGGATGAAGAATATGTGATGTAACAGTCTCTGGTTGGAAAAACATCAGTCTCTCTTTTCCTCTTTTTTATTTTTTTTTTTATTTTTTTTTATTTTTTTTTTTATTTTCTAGTACCTCCTGCCTGTCCAAGCTCAGGTGTGTGTGTGTATATGTGTATGTGCATGTATGTGTATGTGCATGTATGTGTGCTCAGAGGTACAAACAGGCCCCAGAAGCCTGAGATACCAAGGAACCTGGGGATCCAGCAGCCAGAAGCTGGATCAGGAACTGTTTGCAGGGGCAGGTGTGAGTCCAGGTCGCCCGCTCCGCTATGTTAACAGCGGTGTGGGTCGTTAGCAGAACCTGGAAAAGACCGTTCCACTGCTCCGTTCCTCTAGCGCCTCTGAAGCAGGTCTCGCATCAGGACCCACTCTCCTGGCTGAGTGCTGTGCAGGGGTCCACTGGCTGGTACAGGCTGGGCTCCTTCACCTGTGAGTTAATCTGTGTCAATATAGAGCGCAACTCAATACGACAACACAGAATTCTCACACAATTCAGATGAAGGAAGGAAACACTCATCTGGTGTGTCCACTCTGCCAAAGAGGATCTCGAACGGACTCAGAGTAGCCCCCGATCGCACTCGCATCCTCAAGTCCACAGCACGACAGGTAGCCCCCAGAGCCTTCAGCCAGGACACCCTGTACCTGCACAACACTGTACCAACTTAAACGTCAAGACACCATACTCCCTCTCAACAGCACCCCCACTGGCAGGATGGTAGGCACAGTGTCACCTGAGGTCAAACCCCAGAACCTTCCCTACCTGCACCAGGGCTTTGTTAACAAAATGAGTGCCGTTGTCACTGGAGATTTCAGATGGAATTCCCACCGTGGCAGGATCTCCTTCAGCCAAGCCTCTGTGGAGCTGACATCCTTAGAAAAGTTAAAAACCTCAACCCACTTTAAGACGTGTCAACAACAACCAGACAATATTTCTTTCCCTCACAAGGAGAGAGTTCAATAAAATCTAGCATGATGTACTCAAACAGTCTGTCAGATGCCAGCGGCATCCTCACTCCCCCTCCCCCTCCCGCGTCGTGGGCAGCACAGATCACGCAGGACTGGCAGAACCTCTGCGCACAAGAGGAAAAAACCTCTCTCGTGAACCAGTACTTAGCCAAGGTCGACAGCATGGCCCCCTGGGGATGCGTGGTCCAGCCCGTGCGTTAGCCTAGCAAAGTGGGAAGAAAAATGCTTAGGCAAACACGGCCTTGAGTCACCTGCACGCCACATGCCATCACCCAGACCACAGCCGTCCCGCTGCCACAAACCGTTTCTCAGCCGGGGAGGAGAAAGACTGCATCGCACGAAGCCACTGCAGAGACGAGAGAACAGTTTAACAGGAGAACGAGCAGCCACCTTCGCAGCCGCATCTGCATGAGCGTTGCCTGCGGAAATACGATCAGGCCCGTTAACATGAGCCGGACATTTACACACAGCTACGGAAACTGGGCAGGAAGATGGCCCCCAAGAGAGCATCCACCTTCATGACAAACACCAAAACCCATACCTGCTGTCCGTGTAAATCGTGACGCTCTACCCCTTCGCCAATCTGCATGCTTCAGTCAAAGCCACTAGTTCAGCTGCTCGGGCCGAACAATGATGTGGAAGCGAGCCAGAATCTCATTAATCACAGCCACACAATCGTGAGGTACGCTGTCCTCTGGACCTGGCATGAAAGTGGCTGGATTTAATACAGTCAAAATAAAAAGGAACTGTTTCAGATGGAATTGAACAGTTAAAGGCAACTGTTTTAGTACCAAACCCACCTAGCAGCAGACAAATGTGACGTTTTCTGCTCCAACAGTGTCATAGACACGGCATGTGGTACCCAAAGAGTCAAAACAGCATAACTTACCAGATCACGTGAGCATAGACAGCTTTCTCAGCAGCAGCCACAGCTCACAAACAACGTGGAGATCCACGTTGGATCTGGATCCAGCTTACCAGAAAAATAAGCCACAGGCTTCATGTTCCTGTAACAGAACAGATGTCATTCCTGCCAGTGGCCATCACACTATACAACCAATCACTTTAAATCTGTAAAATCTATAGTATCTCTATATGTCCGTTTAACCTAGGTTACTTTCTCTTTTTTCTTTTACTATTAGACAGGGTATTTTGATAATCTCTTATTTGTAATTTTTGTACATTGGATTTGCACACGTGGGCCAGAGTTACTTAGTCTATTTTGTTATTCTTATATATTTAATTCTTGGTAAGGTGTAGTATTTAAAGTGTCAATTTACTTATTTTATATGTAGAGACTAATGTCTAACTTTAACCGATGCAACGGTCTTTTTATAGGATGAACAATGGCGGCAGCAAAACATTTTCATTGCAGTTGCTTAGTTGTTGCTAAACAGTTGTATGGAGTTGCTGGACAATTTAATTGCAATACCAATTAAATAGCATAAAATATGGATATGTATTTCATTACCTTAACCGGCCTCCTCATTCTAATCAGCGCTATCTGAAACTAGCACGCATGCCATGAAACAGATAAAAAAAATCAATTTGAAGTTCGTTATTATAATTTTACCATATAGTCATGCCGCTTTTCACAGCAGTGAGAAATGCACATTAACAGCCTAGACTACAAATCATTTAACAATAACCTGTTCATCACATTTTAACCAGTTAATACTCACATAAGTTCACATCAGTAGGATCTGGCAGACTTACGCTTCAACAGATAGCCTCCATTTTGATGTCACTTTCCTAATGGCCCGGTTTTTTATTTCCCAAAAACTGGGATTATTAAAGTATTTTCAATTCAATTTAATAATTCGCATTAAATTAAATTTATTAATCCGCAAGGGATCAATAAAGTATTTTCAATTCAATTCAATTCAAACACCTGACAATAAGAACCCATCCCTACAAAGGACATCACCTGTTTCTGTTCACAGCAACCTTGACACAGACGGGTGAATGTCCAAGGTTCACTCAAATCAGTGTTTGGATTGGAGAATCAGGGCATGGACAATCACACCTGCAGCGCGCAAAGATCTAAAAACAGGTGTCACTCCCATCACTGCCTCCTCTGTCAATATTGTTGAAATACTGTTGGATATTATTGCTGACACAGCCTAATATCAGATTTTTTGAGTGATCACAACCGGTTCGACATTCTTGATCAAACCTACATCGCATGGACCTTGTGCTCATAACGTCGTCGTTGTAACGTTCTGGAATGTTGGTAATTGGCCCAATTCACGATCAGCAGGCAGAAACCCACATCGCCCTCCAGGTGAACACAGCGCGACACGTGATCACCTAGAATGAAACAACACACGATATGCATTTCTGTCTGCATGGTAAAACAAAACAGTAGGGTCTCCACACAGTCAGTCAAAGTCAAAGGAGCCCACGTTGTCGTCAAAGCACTTCGAGAGTTGGAGTCGTCTGAAACATTCACACTTCTGCAGACAACACATAATACAACAAATAACAAGCAGTTACCAATTTCCCTGACTCGGAGTCAGTGCCACTGGCACGCACTACAATGCGTAGACCAGTATAATATTGTGATTTCAGTTTCTTATTTTACCATGTTCCTTCTTATAAACATAAAACAGACAAAACACAAAAAAAAATGGTTATTGTTGTTGGCAGAGGAATGGACAATCCAAGTGATCTTCATCTTCATCTTAATTACCTTGAGGCAGAATTTACAAATTAATTAACTTCGGTATGGATGCAGTCCATTAGCAAGGTGACTGAGGAATCAGAGACAGGCAAAATTATTTGAGGCAAATATTATGACTGAAATGACTTGGATCATAAATTGACTTGGTGAAAAGGTGTAGTACCTTTTTCCAGACACGCAGTGTCGACAGAAAACTTTTAGCAAAGCAGTTCTTCGTTGCAAGGGCCAAGGACAGAGGGAAAAATGTGTTGCGATGTCTTATCAGTATTTGCATTCTTGTGTATCAGTACGTGTGGTAATGACGTGTCACCTGGCCCCACCCCCTCGTCCACGGCAGAGTCCAGATGGCGTCACTCTGTCAATCCGCTGCCGGCGCCTCCCACTTTTCCAGCACACTGCCGGACTGCTGAACACTGCTGACCAATGTCCCATCACATTGAAGACGGACGTCAGAGCCCTCATCTCTGACCAGATCCATACGGCTGTGTCGGCTGTCCGCTGTTGGGCTGAGAGACATTGTTATGCACAGCAAAATCAGTTCAGCTCCTCCAAACGTGAGCGCGCAGTAGTCTCCCTCCAGCTGCAGCATGCAGTCTCTGGAGCGCGCAGCAGGCGAGTCTCCCCCGCACGTCTTCAGCGCAGCGTTTTTGGGGAAACAGTTCACTCCCAGAACTTCTCGGGGAAAGCAGATGTGAAATTGTCATGTTGTCTGCTATGTACACGCGAGTGAAGGGTTAAGATAGATTAGGGTAAGAAAGGGAGAAGAAAACGTCTAAATTTCTGAACGAATAACTTGCCTCTTTCCCAAAAACTACAGTGCCTCTGGTTCCGCAGTGCATGCTCAGACCGCAGCGCTTATCTTTCCCTTTTTTTTTTTTTTCCTTTAACCGCTGCTTCTTCGCTTCGCGCCCGCGCATTGTCTCCCCAGATCATCGAGAACGCGCATCGTCAGAAATCTTTAATTTATGTTTGTACACTCAACTGCCAACCTTCATAACATCAAACAGGTAATCATCTAAAGCCATAGCCTATTGCTTTAACCAGCATCATACAAATCAGGAATTATTCCACAAACAGCCTGAAAAAGCCTGAAACAGCCTGAAACAGCCTGCCCCTATGAGCCCAGTGCCGATCCGTCCCGGTCCAACACAACTGAAACTTTTTTTTTTTGTTTTTTTTGTTTTTTTGTTTCAAGACTTAAGTCCGCAACTGCCTCATTACTACTTCAAATCACTTCTGGTTCCGAGATCTCGTTCTCTTGCCTTAGATCCAATCGTCATCGGATCGCAACTGCTTACGTCCCATCCACCTTGTCCAGCCAGTACAAAGTGATGGAATCAATATTTCCCACTTCTGTCGCGAGGCACTCACAGCGTACCTCGAGCAGCCTAGCTCACCGGCTAGTAACACCAGAAGACGGCAGTTTCGACAGGCTGTCCAACAACACCTGTACGAGGGGCTGGCACTCAATCAGCGACAGAAAACTCCGGTGCACAATCTCCCCACGGACTAAAGACCACAGACGAGGCAGTGCGGCTCACAGGGCACAGAACAGCTCAGAAAACACCATGCAGCCGAAAACAACACAAAACAAACACCCGGGGTACCCCAAACAGACAAAACTCCTCACCGCTCCGTCGCAGCTCAGTGATCAGACAGACAAAATAATTTCCACTCACCAGAACAGTGGTTCGGTCGTTCATCCGCCCTTGTCCCCGTCCAGTCGCTGCGGTTGTCCATCACGAGACCGGATTCCTCAAAACCTACGGAATATTTCGGCCGAAAAGAGCTTTCTCTCACCGATCAGGGCCGCAGCGAGTGGAACCAGCAGACAAAGCACAGAAAAACAAGTTAAAAAATGCAGGGACGCCAACTGTTAAGTTAAAATTTGGGCATATCTCACTCAAAAGCATACACTCAAATTCAACCATAATTGTGTTCTGGTGATGCAGCCAATTCGGTTATTAAACAAAGCACTGACAACCTGACGGAGGTGCAAAACGGAGTTTTATTCTCCAAGTCTGCATGCAAATTCAGAGAGGTCATTACAGAATGCTGGATGGTTCAGAATGACAACGTATCAGTAGGGAACAATTGCATTTAAAGATCACAGGCAAAACATCAGGACCTTGGATAAGTTCTCTAGACGTCAAACTCAGCAGACTCGTTGACGCCTGATATCATATCAACACAGTAGCTTCGTCTTAGAGGAGTTTAATCACGGTTAATCAAATGTCATCCAGCCCTGTCAGTGATCTTACTCCAGGTCAGGAAGGCCTCAGAAAGCCTGAAATCAATTTTAATATCACACCCATAAAGTGGGTTATTTTGTTTTTTTAAATGACTCGCATAACTGTGTTATTACACTTGTGCGTTAGCGTGCCCAGGTCTGCTTTAAGGGATGGTTTGGTGTGCAGGATCTAGGCTTTTCAAGTCCTTTTTGGTTACAGGAACCTCAGATTGCATTAGACTAAATGGCACATGTTTAAAGATTAACATTTAAGATGAGATTACATCTGGTCACAGACTCGCGGATCAACTGAAATGCGTCAAAAACTCATCTGCGTGTGTTTAAAATCACTTTGACTGAGGTCTGCCGTACGAGTGAGTGTGCATCTGTACATGAGTGTCTCTTTGGGGACCCTGTTGAGCGTGTGCCCCGCCCCGTCACCTGATAACCCTGAGAACGGCTCCACGCCCCCATCGTCTTGTGAAGGACACAAGAAAAAAGAGAATGAATAAATGAAAGCATTTGATGCGGTCATGATGCATCAGGCTCGCCGGGTCGGGGCTCACCGGAGGGCTCTCTGCGCCAGCTGCCGGACCCTGGCAAAAGCAGCTAGGGCTCTGTGCTTTAAAAAAATAATAATTTAAGATGAAGCAGGAGGAAGGGGGTTCATACAGCCGTTTTAGCAACAGAGAGCAAACATTTGGCAAAAGTAAATATTGGCTTCTTGGTTGGAAAGCACATTTCCTCTGGATGGGGTCATTACTACAGGAGGACGTGCTGTCGATGAGGACTGAGCGAGACTCTAGCCACAGTTACATGATGTTTTTTAATTAGGAATTAATTATTCCGAATTAAATGATTCAGAATTAAACTATTTTCCTTCGAGTTTACATGGAAATAGTAATTCTGAATTGAGGTTTACATGGAAAACACGTTTGATCGGCTTTATCCAATTTTGCTTAAGGTCTGGGGGTTGGGAAGGGTTCTGATTGGATGGGGGGGCGGACGTCTTTACGTATTTACGTCTACAGAAAGAAAACAAACTTACTCAATTAGCAACAACATGGAGCATCCTTTTCGGATTTGTTTTGATTTTATTTTTGAAGCAGCAGCACGACAACATCATGTCGATGTTGTTTTGTTTTCGAAAACAAGCCCAGCACGGAATATAAGCGTCAACGCGACGGACGGGCAAGAGAACGAGCATGCTCAGAAAGACCGGAATTAATTTAAAGCTGAATGAGTGTATACATGACTGTGGAATTATTCTATTAGGATTTAAAATCAGAATAAACCATCCGCTTACTTCGGAATTAAGTTTAATTCGGAATTAGGTGTTTACATGATAATTTTTAATCATTTTAAATCAGATTTAATTTTAATTCTGAATTAAAGAGGAATGAATCTTCCCATGTAAACGCACTATCTGTTTGTGTGCAGGTTCGAGCTGATGCGGATGTGTTGGCAGTACAACCCGAAGATGCGCCCGTCGTTCGTGGAGATCATCGGCAGCGTGAAGGAAGAGCTGGAGCCGTCGTTCAGAGAGGTTAGTTTCTACTACAGCGCCGACAACAAGCCGGCCGAAGCTCCGCAGCTCCACCTGGACAAGCTCGACCCGGCGGAGGACGTTTCTCCGGACCTCCCTCCTTCCACGCTGCAAACCCCCCAGCAGACCCCTCCGCCCCCGAGCTCGGAGGCCCCGCCCAGCCCGTCGCTAGCCCCCAGCTCCCCCTCGTCTCCCTGCACGTCAAGCGCCGTCACGGACAACGCACAGCCCCCCAGCCAGCAGGCGGCCAACGGGCTCACGGGGGCGGGCCTCCCAGGCGGGTCGGGGCTCGGGACTGGCTTGGGCGCCACAATTCGGCCTTCTATGGACGATCTGCCGCCATACGCACACATGAACGGAGGACGCAAAAACGAGCGTGCCATGCCCCTCCCACAGTCGTCAGCCTGCTGATCTGACAGACGCACCCCAACAGAACTGCAAACCATCCACCTACTGCCTCGAAGAACCAGATGTCTCCGTGGGTGGGATTGTTATTAATATTTTCCTTTTTTTTTTTTTTTTTAAATTCAACTGCAGCAAGTCCTTCTCGACCATATAAGACGTGGCTGCTCGGTGAGAAGCGAAGATCCGCATGAAGGTGGAGGAAACTATCAACGAGTCCATGTTCTGCTGTATCTCCACACACGTTTTTCATATTTCTCTAGTTTCAGTTTTCTACCAGCTGGCTGTCAGATGTGACACTGCCCCTGCTGCTGAGTGGGAAGACCAAAAATTTAAAAAAAGAACAGAAGAAAAAAAAAAGGGAAGGGAAAAAAAACAGTAAAAGAAAGAAAAAGGTTAAAAAAAATATATGTGGAGGACCTCTTTCTCAATTTATGGCTGAACTTATTTTATAAATAGTCATTTGTTACTTTTTTATATGTGTTTCCAGATGGGGAAACAAAATGTGTAGGCCTTTCTAAACGATCTGCGTTTTGTTCGCTTTTGAACGGGCATTATGGTGAAAACATTGCGCACATCTAACGAAGAAGACACCCTTCGAAGAGGTCTCCGTCTGTGTACTGGTTAGTCTGGCTGCTCCGCAGGTTGGATATCAGCGTAATGCCGGGTCAACAGCCAATCCGCTGAAACGTACAACTGAAGGGGGAAAAAAATGGTCAGCTCTGCCAAATTCTTTTGCCAAAACGGTACTGTTTTCAGATTCTCCGACGCGCCACCATCGTAAGAACGGAAGCAAAAGCAACCAAAAGCACTTCTGATCTGAGGCCCCGCCCCCACAGACCATCACCACTCCTGTGTTGCTGGTTGACACCTGCGGTTTCTTTTCCTCCATCAAACGGCTGCACAGTCTTGGCCCCCAGCATTTTACCTGGAATCGAGCCACATCTCCTCACAAAGTGCTGTTTCATCATGGTTAAACCGCCAAATACAGTGAATAAAGAAGCAAAAAAAAAAAAAAAAAAGATAATATATATATATATATATATATATATATGTATATATATATATATATATATATATATATATATATATATATATATATATGTATGTACACATATATGTCATAGACTTCAGAAGAAGGAGCATGAAAACACTAATACAAACACAGAATCTATAACGTCAGAGTTCTCCACGACTTCAGAGGCATCCATGTTGTATACAAACAGGTATTTTTTTAGACTCGTCAGTACTCATTTACGATTTCTCTACGTGGACGGAGCATTTATCTACACACCAGTTGTTTGTCACTTTTCTAGTTTTTATACAGTTGGAGACTTTCATCATCTACAGAAAGAAGCTGCTATTCTTTATTTCTCTTGTGGTTGTATTATAGTCAGTATCTATATATTAAAAAAAAAAACAAAAAAAAGGAAAAAAAACTTCTTCAGGTTGGATTCAGCTTGGAACACTTCCACTGCAGTTCTTTTTTTTATGCTTATTACTGTGTAAATTGTATCTGAATCGGTTTTTGCCTTATGTTTTGAAACACCAGTAATTTCCCCACATCTGACCAGAGGATGTTGATGGTGCCAGTGGCCATTGATGTTCTCCTTTTCCCTCAGGACGCTTTGAGATCTGCTCTCTAAGGTTTGGACGAGACCACCTCTATCCATCATCAAATTCAGACTTGGCGTCCCGACTAAATCTCAGGTCAAAGAGAAAACTTAGAGAAAAAGTGGGCTGCTCTCCTTTTTCCTTTTATTTAATTACCTTTTTTCTGGCTGTCATACCCAGATATCCAGCCAGGCTGTGTGTGTTAAAACTATGAAACCATCCCTCTGTCTCAGTTGTTGCTTCACCACCCCCCCCTCAAAAGATCGCTACTTCACTGCTCAAGAATTGATTTATTTTTTGGCTAAGGTTCGAACACTTATTGTTACTGGCAGGAAGTAAAAATCAGACGTTATAAAAATCCAACTGAATGCAATGATGAATATTGTAAAATTCAAATGCAGGACTGAATCTGATTTATTTTCCTCACGCGTCTGCTCTCCATTTTCTTCAGGCGGCATTTATTTGGAGCCTTATATCTGGCTGCCCAAGCTAACTTCAACCATCAAGTTACACCCCCACATCATCTCACCGATGGATTTCATTACAGTATTTGCAGGAGCTGATGAATCCAAAAAGCAGGCACATTTTTTTGACAGCAAACCAAACAAGGTTCAGTGCTGTAGGCTTGAAGCTAATGCTAATAAGAGCATTTTACTGTTGGGAGACAAAATACTTTAAAGGATACATGTTGCGCCCATTTTTCAAAGGTTGTCTCAGTATAATTAGGTGTTAATTAAATACCTGGTACACATTTAGGACTTCAGACCTAAAGTGTTGTGTTTTTTTTTTTGTTTTTTTTTTTATATATATACAGTTTAGTTCATCAACACCAGTTTCAGGGACCGGAGTCGGACTTCACTTCTGCGGGGGTCTGCTCGTTTTGTTAGCTTCGCGTCACCCGCCGTGTCGTGAAGTTGGGCGGTAATAACGATGAGGAAGCTGAACGGTTCTAGTCTGATGCGTTTTCGCATTTAGGTGACCCCCATACAAAGTGACGAGGTTTAATGACAGTTATCAAGTCAGTAGTTACTTCAGACAACCAAACACGGGCTTTAAAGCGCAAGCGAAAAAGCGGGGGCGGGGGAATCATGACCCTTTTAGGTCAAACGTCGGCTTCTGTTGCACATGTAGCTACTTCTGGGTGGTGTACCGTAAGTAATCATCAGACTGTTTTGTATATGGATTAGTTTTATGGACACTGGTGTAGTTTAAACCGGCTATTGCTTGCTAACTAGCTGTTTCGCCGCGGAACGGTCGAGGCGTCTTTTCAGATTCGCGTGCCAGCCAGATGACTCAGGAAGACGCGGTTTAGACGCCGACGCGATGATGTCATCGGCACGTCGTGTTGGGAAGGATGAAGACAGTCGAGAGCAGATGCACAAAACGTGAACCAAATTCCAAAATGTGGACAGCTGTGACGTTGAAAAGTAAAACGGGTTAATTAAAAGCTAGGAATGGCGTGGAAGACTCTTAAGGATGTTACCGTTTTATTTCCCATTGTAGTTGTTTAGCTGATATCCCTTTTACTGCTATTCAGTTTCAGGGTTCCAAGTGTTTGTACATTTGGTTAAAGGTACATTTGGGGTAAAAGTAGAATTATTTTATGTAGCAGATATTTTCATTTTTTCTCTCTTTTTTCCCTCCCCCACAAAAACGTGTTGGTTAAGTTATTTTACTGTTCTTTGGTCAACCTCTCTTGAATCCAGGGTGGTTTAATATACGTTAGTGGAGTAGCTGATATCATTTCTCTCCCCCCTTCATAATCCATAAAACTCGGAAATCTTCTACAAACACACTTTGTTTGTAGAAGATTTCCAAACATATATTTGGGCCCAGCTGTGAGTAGCGCTGGAAGGTTCGTTTGAAATGCTTCAGGAGATCTAAGGTGAAATTAGTTACGTGGATCCACAGGAGCAAACTGTGAGGCCCTTCTCTCTGAGAACCGTTGACGTAAACATATGACCAGAGAACCAGCTGTTACTGGAGATCCACATCTGGGCACCGAGTTGTTGTTTTTTTGTTTTCAGGTTTAATGAGGAGACTGATCAGATTAGAATTTAAACTAACTATGATCTAAGTGCACCACGGTTTAGAGGCTTATTTACCTGAAAAACTGACATTTGGATTCCCTGTCCAGATGTTTCTTGTTTTGTTTTTTTTTTTTTTTCCTTTCTTTTGTGTGAAGTGTAAATCACTGTACAAAACTTCCTCACAAGATGTTTCTTTCCACCTTTGGAATATTTTTATGTTTCTTTTTTGCTATTTTGGGGGAAGGTTTTGTTATTATTCCTTCAACCATCCATCTACCTCACTTTTTTTTTGTTTTTTTCCAATCTATTTACTTGTACAGAAAAGCATCTCATCTCTGTTGTCCGGCTGTAATGACAATCTCAGTGGCTGTTGTTCAACATGGTCAAATTCAAACCACAAACCAAACCATCTTGGAAGCAGGGGAGGGGGCTCAGGAACATGATAATCACATGTGGGGGGTTCACATCAACACTCCTATTAGATTTTTTTCTCTCTCTGGAGAAGTTGAGCCCATGCAAGCCTTTTTTTTTTTTGCTCGGAGCCCAACAGAACGGAGGCCGCTCTTATTTCTCAGTTTGGCTGCATTTCTGGCCGGCCATCTTTGTTTGAGCTGATATGGTCTGGATGGACATTTCAAAGAAGAAAGGGGGAAACAAACCTGGATGTAAAGTATAGAGACTGGGTTCACCTGAAGGGTCCATCTGCCTGGAGTCGTCGTGGTCTTGAAAGTCCATCTGTGACCTGTTGTATTTTTGATAAACGCCAGGAAACCCACAGAGGACAACCGCTGGGTTTGAACATTTAGACACGATAGAATTTCAGCTGTTTCACCGTTTTCAGAGCGGCAGTTTAAAATCACCCGAGCCGTTACTGCCTTTTATAACTGTCTAAGCGTTGTTATTGGGCCTCTGTCAGTTGCATGAGGATGCTTTAAAAAAAAAAAAAAAAAAAGAAAAGAAAAAGAAATTTTAAAAAATGAATAAAAAAATGAGAACAGTTTATGCTGGATAAATATTTTTCTTTTTTTTTAGTATATTTTTGTTATTATGTGCTGCTGAAAGTCGAGCTCGGTGGAACACGAGGCGGTTTTGTTGGATCTAGCTCATGATCAGTACTAACTTCCTGTTTAAAGGTTTCGTTTTGTTTTTTACTGCGAGAATTGAACTTTCTGGACTGTTCGTCGTCCGTAGACCTGTTTCCATGCAGATTAAAATCTCAGCAAAGATCTTACTAAATATTTCTTCAGTTTTTTTTTTTTTTTTTTTTCTCGTGGGTCGTCTCCTCGTCTTACCGAGGCAGAACCAGCCGCTGCACACAAATCAGATTCTGGGGAGAGGTTGGCTATATCAGTGTTTGTGGTCTGATTTTTGCCTCATTTTTACCACTGGAACACCTCGGAGCCGACGTCAAATCAATCAGATTTCATCTCTCTCTCTTTTTTTTTTCCACTTTAGTTTTTTTACTTCTTCCATTGAAGGTCAATATATTTTGAAATGTGTAAATTATTCATAGCCTTCCAAGTCTCGCATTTCAATTGAAATGATCTGTCAGGCTGAGGTTTCATTTTGGTTTCTCTTTTGTATATGGTGTTGTAAAGGTTTTTCCTGTTCTGAATATATTCTGGGGAAAAATGATTGGCTGAAGGAAAAAGAGAATGTCTATTTCTCTGATTCTGTTTTTCTACACAGATTTAAGATGAATAAAACTGTATGCAAACTGTTTCACTGCCTGTCTAAGTATTTTATCACTTTACAACAAGAAGAAAATATTCAAATTATACATCTAAGAGAGTATTTGATTTCAGTGATTATTGCATTGATATATTTTGTGCAAATCATTGTAAATTATACCGCATGTTCCATCGTTTTGATTCTTCAACATTTACCTTTGAAAAAGATGTGAAGTATAAATTATCCTAAATGTAATTCATCCGCAGGAAAAAAATTTTTTCCATGTTTTTTTTTCTTTTAACTATTACTGGAGGGTTGAAATATAAAATGTAATAGAAATAACACAGTTATAAATCTAAAAGTGTGGAGGCAGATTGAAGAAGATTGTGATCTCAGTCTGGATTATAAAAGTTTCTACAGAATGTTCACGTTTCATTCATATCTTGATCATTAGATAATAAGGTCAAAGGTCAAAATGCATTCCTGTTGCCTTACAGTCAACTCAACTTTATTTTTATAACATCTGTCACAATACAAATTGTCTCCTGGTGCTTTTCAGAGACCAACTCCACAAATATTAACTAAAGTAGTATTAAATCCTAATTAAAGAAACAATGGCACATGGATCATAGCTCATTTGTATATTTAATAGAAATATTGAAGAAAACCTACAAAACCAAAGAAGTTTTGTAAGTCAACTGGATAAATTTAATTTTAACATCAAATGCAGCTGAAAGCAGAAGTTTATACACACTGTATAAAGATACACACAACTTAAACCTCTTAGTCACTAATGTGGTGGTGCGTTCAGGGTCATTGTTCATCTGAAGACCCGCTTCAACTTCCTGGCTGATGTCTGGAGATGTTGCTACAGTATTTCTACATAATGTTCTTTCCTCATGTCATCTATTTAGTGAAGTCCACCAGTCCCTCCTGCAGCTAAACAGCCCCACATCATGATGCTACCACCCCCGTGCTTCACAGTTGGTATGGTGTTCTCAGTCTCCAAGCTTCCTCCTTTTAGCTCCAGATGGAACGATGGTCATTATGACAGTTCAGTTTTAGTCTCATCAGACCACCATGAGTGGTCTTTCACACTGACCAGCTTCAGCAGCATCTTCAGCAGCTGTTCAGCTTCTGTTCTGGGGTTGAAGCGCACATTTAATACCAAAGCGGGTTCATCTCTGGGACTCTGAACTGTCTCCTTCCTGAGGACTATGATGGTGGACGTTCCCATGGTGGTTCTACTGGTGAAGAATCGTTGGAGCAGATGAAAGTGGCTCCTTCAGACATGTGGAAACTGGACCCAAGGATGAACCAGACTGGTGGAGGTCCACAATTTTCTTCCTGATATCTTGGCTGATTTCTTTTGATTTTCCCATGATGTTCCAGGAGGAAGATAAGATAAGATAAGATACATACAATGCAATAATAATAGGATAGAGATAAAATAAATGAGATATGACTAACAATATGTTGCACATGACACACATGAGCACATTGCACATATTGGAGGTGAAATTGCAACAAATTTTCATCATTTGGGCTCCAATTCTGACACAGTGTTGGTTTGAGGATTTAAAACCGAGTTAGACAGGTTTCTGTTACTGATTTAATAGTACCAGTAGTAATTATATGTGCCTGGTCATGTTTAAGCGTTAACACAAACGTCAAAAGAGTACCGCTAACATGGTAAACTGTGAGTAAGTCTGTGTGATATTGAAGGTTCGGCTGCTCTCACGTACTGTCCGCGTCAGAACCACTAAAGACACTGATAATTCTGTTTTTATTTTATTTATAAGCAGCGATATCGAGCAGAGAAGCGATTTAGCATGTCTCCGTTAGCGGGTAGCTTACGAGTGAAGCACAAGCAGAAATCAGAGACGGGTTTTTCTCTTGTTTTTCAGATTGTGGTGGTATTTTCGGTGTCGCTCCCCGCGTCTCTGCCAGGAGACGGTGATGCCGTAGAGGAAGCGGGCACCGCCAGATCTCCCTCCAACCGGGGGAAGAGGTCTCCTCAGACATGGCAACCGAGCTTCATGAGACCATATTTATGGCCAAGCAGGAACGCCACAAAAACCTGTTTCTGAACTACAGAAACCTGAATATTTTCCCGGTGGAGCTGCTGAAGGATGAAGGCCTGCAGTTCCTAGAGAGGCTGTACATGAAGAGAAACTCCCTCACTTCACTGGTATCCACGCAGCTTGCCTCCTCTGCCTCGACAGACGCAGTTTATACATTTAATTGATCTTTTTTTGAGTATCCAAACCCACCATTTACTGAGAAATTACCATTTATTTCTGTTTGCTCTTTGTTTGCCAGCCTGACAATCTTGCTCAGAAGCTCCCGAACCTCATCGAACTGTAAGTATTTTTATTCACTGACTGAGTCTCCTAACAGATCACTGACACGTTGGGCTCTTTGAATAAGTACTTTTTCCCTCTCTTATTCAAGGTACTTGCACTCAAACAACATCGTCATTATACCAGAAGGTAAACCATTTCTTGCATTATAATGGAGTACAGCTATGATTAGTTTCATCTGCTGGAAAATGAAGAAGGTGACTGATTTTACTTTCAGCTATTGGAAACCTGGCCAGACTGCAGTCTTTAGACCTGAGCAACAATGCTCTCCAGCTCCTCTGTCCAGAGATCGGCCGACTGAGGTCCCTACGGCACCTAAGACTGTCCAATAACTATCTCAAATACCTTCCTCCAGGTAAAGTAAGACAATAATCATTTTGTCACTCAAGTGTTAACAGCTATGCAGTCAAAATAACCTAATCTTTAAATAGAACCATGTTGTAAAAGACTTGCTGTGTCTTACGTTAAACAGAAAGATGAAGCTTCAAATTACAGTTGTGCCACGGTCTAAAAGCTCATCATAAATGTGTTAAAATGTGGTGCAAGAGAGACGTGTGTTTATGCTTCACACACGGGAAGGAAGAGGCTTGTAACTTTCTGTGTGATCTCCAAGGTTGAGAAGCTTGTTTGCCAGCAGAGGGTGACAGAGCTCCTCGACTAAAGGGGAGATCAGGTTGTGCTATCACGACTAAATATAAAATTCAGAAGGTCTCCTGTTGACATTTTTCAGTCTTCAGCTTGATGCGACTGCGTACCAGCGATCGGTATTATTTGTTGTGCCCATACCAAATATCATTGTCTCCTGAATGCCTGCTGATTTTTCGTATTTTTTATGATGTTCCTTAATTTGTCAAAGGCTTTTTTTTTTTTTTTTAGCATTAAAGCCTTTGCTTTGGTCATATGAAAGATACAAAAACAGCAGTTTCAGACATAATATCAATCTGTGCTCAGCTGGTTGTTCCGTTAACTTGGAGGACGTGATCGTTACACCCCTTCTGTCTGACACCCACAGAAATTGGAGATCTCCAGGACTTGGAAACGCTTGATGTGGCAATGAACCAGCTGATGTCTTTACCAGACCAGCTGCACCGCTGCCTCTCCCTGCAGAACCTGACGGTGGACCACAACCAGCTGAGCCACGTTCCCCGCCAGCTCTGCTGGCTGCACCGCCTCAACCAGCTCTCCATGGCTGCGAACCGACTGACCTTCCTACCGCTCGGTCAGCATATGGCCTTATTTGTTGTTTGCGGTGGGGTTGTACATCTGGAGAAGAAAGCAACACTGTTCATCTTTGTGTGTTGCAGATCTGGGCAGATCCCGCGAGCTGCAGTTTGTGTTTGTGGATAATAACGTGGACCTGAAAGGCCTTCCGTCCTACTTGTATAACAAGGTCATCGGCTGCAGCGGGTAAAAGACTGAATGCACATAAGATGGTGTTAAAACATGTTAAATCAACCGATTTAGATATTTTATTATATATTTATATATTCTTACGGTCAAAATCAGTAGCTCCCTTTTTGAATTCAGACAAAACTGATCATGTTTCAATGGAAATTACAGTACAGTGATCCCCTATTTTTTAGGGAGAAATTTTAAAAGAACTGAAGCTGCTTTCTTAGAGGAACATTGACTTGTGCACCTGCAGACTCGCACCTGACACGCATCACATGCAAAAGAAACGCACAAATATCAGCTTCTGTGTTTGTGTGTGTTGCCCCGGCGCAGGTGTGGTGTGTCATCTCGAGTAACGGAGGGCGATGTTGGCGAAGCGCTGGGGGAGGTTCTGAGTGAGGCCCTGGTCGGGCTGCCGGCAGAAGTGAAGGTGATCGGCTCAAAGACGGATAACGTGGTTCCCCTGGAGGAGCTGGCGATGAGGACTCTCCACCGGCTCTACCACGACCGGCCAGCAGGTGGGGACGTGCTGCTCACTCAAAGTGTCAACTGTGTTGCAGTCGAGTTACTAAGGGAGTCCAGTCTGGCGTTCTAAGTGTTTAACCCTCCTGTTATGTTCGTTTTGGAGGAACAGCAATTATGTTCCCGGGTCAATTTGACCCAGGAAATGTTTGATCATCCAAAAGTATCTAAAAACTAAAAACTCCCAAATAAACACTGTTTATATCTCATTATTAACTCCATCACTAACTATTTAAATCAATATTTAGTGCATTGTTGTTCTTTACCTCTCACAGATCATGGTTCAATGGTAATTATTCACTCGTTTTCTTTTTTTAAATTAATGTTAAAACATTTTTAGATATGCATTGGAAAGACCGATCTATAAAATACAATAGTTCAATCTAACATTGACTTTTTTTGTAATTATTCTATATTTTCAACTTTTCTTTTTGGGGTGATGTTGATAAATTAGCACAAGAAAACCTCATCTTCCGGATAAATTGACCAGCTGAATTAAAATCAAAATCTACTGAATTTACAATGAAAGAAAACTGAAGAATTGTTTTTGAACCAGAAAGTAATAAAAATAAGAAAAATCAAACTAGCAGATTAACAAAATGAACATGTTGTGTTCATATGTGTGTCTGTGAGTCTCCACTGCACACAAGTGACATGTCATCACGTTGTGACAATAAATACTACGCAATGTGTAAAACCAGAAATCCATCCATTCATTATCCAACCCCTTATTCCTGTGCAGGGTCATGGAGGTCTGCTGGAGACAGAAGCTTAGACAGAAGATGTGCTCCTTGCAGAGCTTTGATGGGTTCTACTCTGGAAAGATCTCCTTCCAAATGACAAATGCGTTGTAGGCTGATCTATCAGTCATGTTATAAAAGATGACCAGCGGTCAGCTTTCAGTCATTCGTTTGGTGCTTTTAGACCCAATGACTTGGTCTAAATGATCCACCCCTCACTTTGGTGGCATTGTAGGGATCATACTTGGTTTCTGATCTTCTCTTGAGCTGATTTCAGACTTTTTATGCAAAGTGCTCATGACATTTTGACATTTCCCTCCTTTTTGGGGCAGTAAGGCTCTTGGGCTGTGGTGTCTGAAGGCAGACATGGAGGACTCAGGGGTCCTGTTCTTGGTTACCAGCAGCCAGAGTGCGAATTATACAATGACAATTGGGGGGGTCAACATTTTCTAGAGATGACAAAAATGACAATTTGTCCCTTCTTTAGGGGGGTCGAAGATGACAAAAATGACAATTTTTCCCTTCTTTAGGGGGGTCGAAGTTGTAATTGGGGGGGTCAAACACCCCCAAACCCCCCTGTAATTCGCACTATGCCAGCAGCTCAGCAGAGAGTTCACACTGGTTCTTTTGGACCGCTCCAACCATCGTGAGCTTTCTCTTTAGAAGTCCCTGAATCAAGTTGCAGCTTGTGAAAAAATTGTCACAGGTTATATTCTGCCTTCTGAGACCACATGTCATGTCAAGCAAGACCCAAAGGGGAGGGTGTGAAACTGGGGAGAAATGGGGGTCACAGTTGCAAAGAAAAAAAAAGAAAATAAAAATATTATATTAGATACTTATAACCCCTTTTAGTCTCCATTTTGGCTGCTGGGTCAAATTGACCCGAACATAATCTATGTAACATAAACGTGGAGAGGGGGGTTGCAAATATGTTACATGAACAATTTTTATTTTATATGTTGATTAGACTAATTAAGCCAAGCAGAAGAAGTTTTATCCTGAAAAAATACTTCAAACTATTTTTTTTTTAATTTTTTATTTTCAAAACGGGTCAATTTGACCCGCAACATAATAGGAGGGTTAAAGAAAAATCTTGATTTGGGTCCGACCCAGCTGTCAGCTTTTATACCACTGGCATCTGCTGAACAAACGGTCCTGCTGATGTTACTGGTAACTTTTCTGCTTTAAAGTAGCGCATCGATCTGTCACTGTTCAGCCAACACCGCCCTGAACTGGCCCCCCCCCCTCGATGACCCTTTACTTAGAGAAATCCCAGATCCTCCGCTGGCGAGACTTGTCCTGCAAAACAAATGCAGTCTGTTGCGTTTTAATTACGGATTGACAAAGTTACTGAACTTTAACATGGACATTTTCATTTTAAAGTTCTCCCAGACGGAGGATTCAACAGAAACAAGGTTATTTGTAACAACTGACAAGTTGAACTCCCCGTTAAAAGTTTCTGCTGTTACCTCAGAAATTACCTGTTTTAATGTTCTGATTGTGGCCTCTAGATTGTTAAGATTTTGTTGGTGGACTTTTTTTAAATTTTTTATAAAAACAGGATGACACTAATGCCCTGGCAGTGGCAATAAGCTTTATTTTATTTGACATTTTTAAGATGAGATTTACACTAAATATGTGTTACTGACAAGTGTTGATGTTAAAAGTGTTTGAACGACAAATGTTATGACACTTTAGTTCATATGGCAGCAGAACCTTTAAATAATAGTGACCTTTACACTACTTTTGAATTCATTATTTGATTTTCCGTATACAATACGATTAATCGTGATTAATCAGGGAAATAATGCGATTAATCGCGATTAAAAATTTTAATCGTTGCCCAGCCCTAATATAAATATCTTCTTTTGAGTGGCTTTGACCCCACAACCTTTCTGCATCTCTCAAACAGGGACGTACAGGGTGCTGAGTCTGTGACGCAACAGTCTAGACCTCAGACATTAGACGACCCAACTTTTTCAGGTGTATTCACAGGGACAGAAACCTCGCCTCATATTCGGGTCAATACGGTAAAATCTGAGGACTCGCCTCTGATATCTGGGTCCGAAAGCGTTTCAGTCCGAGTCAAATCACGAGTCCTTAAAAGTAGGACTCCAGTCGGACCCCGGTACTTTAATCCTGCTTGCTGATAGTCAGATTACTGTTGCATCGTTTTAAAATGACCCGCTCTGATGTTTGCTTTCAGACCTGAGCCTGCTGCCCCCCATCAGCCTCCCAAAGAGCCTGCTGGATCTGCTCCAGTTCCCTCTGGGTCACTGTCACCGATGCAGCCAAGCCATGTTCACCATCATCTACCCCAAACTCTTCCCCCTCCGTGACACCGCCCTGGCAGGAGTGCACCGCAGGTAAGGACAAACGCACCCCCTTTTTCTCTCCCCGCTACTTCACCAATCTTGTCTCGCGATCAGGTCTTCATCCGAACACGCTCCATTCAGATATTTCCCTTCTTTCCTCCGCAGGACCACTGTGAGTTTCGTGGCCTATTGCTGCTCAAGCCACTGCCTGCGAACCTTTGACCTCCAGGGTTGACAGAATCCCCCTCCCCCCCGCTTGTCCGTGTCCACTCACGAGTGTGTCGGACGTCGTGTGCCGTCATCTGTCGTCATCTGCCGTCATCTGTCGTCATCTGTCGTCTCGCCGGGCAGTGAACAGAGGGTCCTGTGCAGGAGCTCTGTGCTTCATCGCAACATAAAAGGCAGCACAGATGCAGCCTGTGCAGATATGTGGAGGGTCAGCTGGTCGACTCTCTGCTCTTTAGGTAACATTTCAGAACCCTGGACAGAGACTGAAACCAAACGTTCCTGAATGTGACCAGCTGGGAGCCTGGCGAGGATAAGCCTGAATAAACAGCGCACCACTGCGCCCATTCACTAACCCTTTCATCAACCTGAACTAACCACAGATCACCCTTACTCACTAAGTGAGCACTTTTCTAAAGCAAAGATTTTGATTTTGATTTTTCCTCTCCTTCACAGAGGGTTTCTTGTAGCAGATGTATCCCAACAAGAGTGCAATTATCTGTGATTTGAAAGCATATGTAGTGTGATCTGCTTTTACAGGTCGCTGAAGAATATTTAAATGACTGTTTAGATGCATGCGTGCGCGTATCCGTACGCCCGTCGTTATGGCGGTGTTGCGACAGAAGCCAGACACTGAGTGTGACAAGAGTGAATACTTGAAAGGGAAACTTTGGTTCAACACAGACGGAAAATCGAGTTTAGGTGTGATTACACTGCTTCCAAAGTCAAATATGTTCGTACTAACCTGAGCCAGGGATGAGTTCCACATAACCAGTGGAAGATTTGATCTCATCAGCTCTTTTGTCTTAGATTAGTGGGCGTGTCCAAACTTCTATTTTGTTAAACAGGTCGATTATTTGCCTGCTTGTTTTGTCATTTTACCTGGTAAGATTTAAAGCAAAATTTAATGAGTGAATGTCTTGGAAGAGTTGTCATTAACAGCGTTTAAAATAGCTCACTCTGTGTAAAAGTTACATTAACCCAGAAGCCATATTGTTGCAAAACTACCCGTTGAGGTTAAATGTTCACAGACTCACTCGGTTTGAAGTTGGTTTTGTATTATCGCCTGAAGGAAAACGTGCTGATGCTCGTGTGTTGTACATTGTTTGTTTCGATTGTGTCACGTTTGGCAGTAAATGTTGACTGACGTTTGACTTTGTGTGAATTTGTGCTTTAATCAGAGCTCATCGCGGCGGACAACTGGCCGCTTGATCGTTGAAATGGTAAAAAATCTGCAGGCGCACGCGCCATTTTTAAATGTAGCTCCAAGCGCACTTGTTTTTTTTAATTTATTTATTTATTTTTATTTGAAAAAAAAAAAAAGCGCATTTATCTCAGGCATTCAAAAAGCATCATTTTCCAATTCCCCCCCACCCATCATCCCCATACTGCCACTACAAAACACAAAATTCACAATGTGCTCAGCTCTGTACTGAAACTTTACATACATTAAAAGGAAGAAAAAGTAAATAAATAAATAAAAATAAACCCAATGGAAAAAAAAAAAAAAGTTATAAAAAAAAAAAAAAAAAAAAAAAATATATATATATATATATATATATATATATATATATAGACATACACACATATACAAATAAAAATAAATAAATAAAAGATAAAAAAATAATAATAAAATAAAAGTGTGAATTTTCAGGAGTATGCAGGTTGGTTGGCTGCTTACCTCTTATAAGAGTCACTATATGCAAATTTGTTAATGTCTGCAACCCTAGGGAGGAGCATTAATAACAGTCAATTTCTTCAAGATGTTTAATTTTGTGGCAGGACTTTAAGTCTTCTAAAATAGGATATTAAAGGAGTCCATATTTTATGGAATTTTTGGTTTGACCCACTGATGTCATATTTAATCTTTTCTAATTTAAGGAATAGTGTCAGGTCTTTCAGCGGTGTGTGGATCGGCCCAATTCCATTGCAGCAGAATTCTTCTTCGGGCAATGAGAGTTGAAAAAGCAAACACATCTTTAATTTTATTTGTCATTGCTATTCCCTCGCCTGGGACTCCAAAGATTACCATTTCAGCACTGGGTAGAATGTCTTTGCTAAAAGCTTCAGATAATGTTTGGATTGGTTTTGTTTTCATGTCCTCAGGACTTCCACCACTCTCGCTCTCTTTTCATTTTCTCTCCGTGCAGTTACAGAAGAAAACTGAAATATTTACTGTTAGATCAACAGCAGCTTTGCTGCTTTGTTGGCGTGCGGTTGCTGGTGTCGGTTGGTCGGGCCAGCCGGGCCTTCTGGGTCCCCACAGCGTTGGGTTAAATTACAAGAAGTGCCCTGAATGAAGGAAGCTCCTGAGCCAAGCAAACCAGGAGAAGCTCTGCTCAACGTGTCTCACTACTTTTCCACAATAAATCCACAGAAACGGAGCCTGGTAGCGTTCTGGTCGTGATCATTGTCTCCTGCTCCCTGCATGATGACTCGCAGATACACAGTGGTACGACTGGTGTTGCGGTACTGTTGAGGGATGAGGACTAGAAAGTGGATCCTTCACCTGGATTGATGGCAGTGATTCTCTCTGGCCAGCGCCTCAACCTCTCTGCTCTCCCTCCGAGTCTATCGGGTCTCAGATGCACCTGTGAAACGACACGCATCCATTATGTGCACTCCTCTAAAAGCCCAGGCTCCAAAGCAGATCCGGTACTGAGTGCAAGTGGACCCTGATACGGGTCCATTTCGCGGGTCGGTTCTGGATGTCTTTGCTGTGTGGGGGGGTTTCAGTACACAGGAGGAGGAAAAATAAAGCAACTTGGTTTTAGTGAACAGGAGGAAAATGAATAAAACCATCAATGACTTTTCTGTTTTGTTTGATCAGCACTTTTGCTGCCGTGTTACAGGTTCTGTTCAGAAACAATCAGTTCAGGTATGTGAATAAACACTTATGGTACAAAATCTTTCAATGTAAATATCTTATTTCTCAGCCTGGATACCGGCGGCTTATATGTGACAAAATATATATTTCATCTATATTTTAATGGGTGCGGCTTATATTCAGGTGCGCTTTATAGTCCAGAAAATACGGTATGCCATTGCTATCCTCTGCAGCTCTGCCATCTGTGACACAAAAGAAATCACTCATATATTTTTTTCTTTTAATTTCCTTCCTTTTTTTTGCCAAAAATTTGAATTCAGCCACTTAGAAAGCAGAAGGCAGAAATCAGTCCTTATTCAGTCGATAAATAAACAGTAAGATTCGCTCAGCTGGAAGGGCATCACAGACAAACAGACTGATTTAACTGAATGTTCTGACACGAGGCAGAAAAAAAAAGTTTCCAGGGAGAAGACGGTGGAGAAAGAGAAGAGACGTGATGAGTGTGATAATTAAACCGGGTGTTTCTGAGCTCCAGCAGACGCCTCGGACCTTCACGTTGCAGGAGGCCCTCCGTCCAGTGAACCTGTGCACAAGTTCACACGGCTTGAACTGAGCTGTGCATAAATGCGTGAAATGCCGTCCATGATCAGAGGAAACGAGAGCTGCTGAGTGAAGGTGGTGTTTCCTTCAGTTCAGAGGTCAACGGTGTCAGAGAGGGCGGGAAATTCTGAATCAACACACCAGGATTTGCTGTTTGTCCTGAAAATACTCCCCAATTAGTTTCGTGTGTATTCTCCATATTTCATTTGTGTCTTTGAAAAGCTTCATATATGTAAATTATTATTTTTTTCATCAATACTTTACATTTAAGTGCCACAAGTGAATATCAGACGAGCTTCCGGCCTGCAGCTCAACCCAGTTACTGAACACAGAACCATCCTGCAGAGGAAGGACCGGTGTTCTGAAATTTCTTCCTACCCTAAAGTTTTTCCTACCGTAGCGGAAAATTATAGTCTCATCTGTAATTTTTTCCTACATTGTAACAATATCCTACCAGCACATATATCTGCTTTGTGTTTTGGGTGGTAGCATATTATTATACACATTTAATAACCATAATTATCTGCTTATGCATCATAAAGACGTGCATCTGATTTGTCTGTCAAACCTCTGCAGTATAAATACTGTGCATACAAAGTATTAAATGTTAGGCATTCGGAGCATTTGATTTGTCCCTCAAACGTATATGCATTAAATACTGTCCATACAAAGTATTAAAAATACAAGAAACTAACCTTTTCTCTTCCGCGGTCAGGCAGCAGAATATTATGGTAGGTGAAGTTGCTGCTATACGCATGCGCAGTCAACTCGGGTAGGACGATATTACGAGTAGGAAGAAATTTCACAACACCGGGACTGAGCCGCCCTACCTTTTATCCGCTGCCTCTGACGTCAGAGGGCGCGGACATTTTGCGAGCAGTTTCACATTGAAACACGGCGCGGCAGGAAGTCAGGTGACCTAGCCTTCAGGTTAAAAGCACCCCCCTCCAAAAAAACAATTCAAAACAAAAAAATAAATAAATAAAACAGGAATTTCTTATTATTTCTGTTTCTGGTTGAAAATTTAACTTCATTTAAATTTACATTTTTTGCGAACGTTAGGCCACAGTTACAGTGTACTCCATGAAGAGACTCGATAACAAAGGGGTAGAATAACGTTATATTTTTTAGTTATTAATTTATTTAAATTTCATATGAATTGTTTAAATAAAGTACAGGAACCTCCCACTTAGACTAAATGTAAGAGGGGCAGTTTTTCGGCAGCCGTTACCGATCCGTTCAACAACACTGTTATCTTAGTTACTCTTGTTAAAACACTAAAAAGACGACTCCTCACTTTAATACAATTTTAATTGAAACAACTTTTATTTTTGTTTTTATTTAACCTTTGTTTATACAGGTAAGACACATTGAGATCAATAACTTATTTTCAAGTGTGACCTGTTCAATAATAAAACACAATGAAATACATATAAAACAATCAATATAGTTATAAAAATAAAAAATAAAAAACATAAAATAATAAATAATAAACAAAAAGTGTCTTCCTGTGGTTGACGTCCAGTAGTTGGATTTACACAGATAAACGTGTCGTTGTGAAGAGTCTGGATCTTCGGTGGGAGCCAGCTGTGACGCGGCAGTGGTGAGTAAAACCTGTAAAAGCCGGAGGGAAGCTTAAATCAACCGCAGCGTCTGTCCCCGCGGGTTTTTATTTTGCCCGGCCTGGACAGGAAGCGCGCGTGTGAATGCGCGCGGCTTACCTCGGCGGGTGGGGGCAGGGCGGTGCTCGTCCACCGGGGCCAGTCCCGTTAAACGGAGCGCTGGAGCGGACAGACATTTTCATCCTGTACGGAGTCGTTCGCACAGCGACGGAAGGAGAAGAAAGTCGAACAGGTAGGTTTCATTAAGTTCTCCGTTTGTTTTGTCGGTCTCAGTGTACTTAAAACAAAAAATACACATCAACCGCAATAAAAGTTTGAATCATTGTTATTCACGCGGCTTTTGAGCCACGAGCTGCTTGTTTATCACAGGGAAGTTCGTGCTGTCTTACCCAAGCTCTCAGGACTAATCAGCCACACTGATTAGTCCTGAGAAGTCCTTTGGCTGATGTGCGAAGGGAGAAATTATCACACTCTTGCTGTTAAAATACTGTTTAAATTACCGATACTTTCTGTATCCGGTCAGTGTTTCAGTCAGAGCTTTCGCCTTATATCATAACAGGATTAAAGTAGTTGTTTGTTGTGAGGATCGCGGGGAGGCCGGTTCAGCACCGCGGACAGCTCAGGACCGGGGAGGCCGGTTCAGCACCGCGGACAGCTCAGGAGCGGGGAGGCCGGTTCAGCACCGCGGACAGCTCAGGAGCGGCCAGCTGAAGCGCTCACTCGAAGTACTTTTTAAGGAACTACTTCATCTCAGTTTCCTTGCTGTGACTGAGGGAAATCTGATCCCCTTCACTGCTTCTCCACCGGGATCCAGATCTATTTGTGGAGCAAAACAGGATGAGAGCGAGTCGCGATCGTACCTGGAACCGGCAGATCTGCTACCTGAATGAGGTGTTTATCACCTCTTTTGTGGGCGACACGGTGGATGAAAATAAATGCTCAGATGAAGGTTGGCCATTCTAACGGAACAGTAGCCACAGTGGTGTTGTGGAAATTCAGAGAACATGTTTCACCCCTTTCACCACCCTTTTGATCTCTGTCAATGCACACATATATATACTCACACTATTTTGGTCACACAGAAAATAAAGGTGTGATGTCAGTGTGGGCATAGATGCCTTTTCCAGCATATTTGAGATGGATGTTAATAATATCTGTTAATATTGTTTGCAACATTTGAATTAAATTGTGTAAACTCCTACAGTTTTCTGGTTCCTGTCCTGCCTCTTCACTGGTGTTAATGTCAGTGAGGTCAAAGAGCTCAAGCTGACCCTTAAGAAAGTAAACAAACAGTTGCTTTCCTTGTTTGCATTTCTGTCTGCATATATTTTATCGGTTAGTGTCATAATTTGGTAAACATTGACATATATATTTTTTCTTTGTTTAAAATAAACTGTATGTAATTTGATATGGCAGCAGATGTTAGGCCGGCAGTGATCAGTGTGGTTGGTGTGCTGTGGTGTGTGTGTAAATGAATGTGTGGTGGTCGGTGTTGTGACGCTTGGTGCAACCCCTGCATCCCCATCAGAGCGCAAGGAGCCCAGCAGGCAGACATAACGCAGTGACGTTGACCTCCAGCACTTGTGACGCAACCAGCGCTACAGGCTGAAACACAGCTGGTGCCGGTGTGCTGGGCCGGTGTCATGCAGCAGACATTAACCAGGGCATCGGATTCTGCCCCACAACCCCAACAGGAACCATCCATCCCAACCAAGATACAAGCCTGACCAAGTCAACCAGTCCACCACACCCCAGGACCGATGGGGCTGTCCTACGTTGGTAGCCTGGTGCTGTAACCAGGAGTTTATAAGTACGTTCATCAGTTGGGTCAGTAAATAAACAAACCAGACGCATCGTTATTTGGTTGGTTGGTGAAATTTTAGCCGTTTGTCCAGAATCCAGGTGAAAACTGGTGGTTTTTTAAATTATTATTATTGTTATTTTTGGATTCTCTGTGGATGAAATGATATGATGTACATGATCCCAGGATGGATGAATAATTAGCTTCCTGCTGTTTGTGACACATAGCAACCCCCCCCCCCATCTTCACTCCCACCCCCTCCAACCCTTTTTCATCGCTCCATCATAAAAAGGTGAGAAACTGCCGCCACCACAGTCGAGCCCAGTCCTGCTACAGTTTTTAAAAACACACATTATGTACACCAACACTCATTTTTCCTCTCATCTCTCTCTGTGATCGCAGTCGTCAGGTTTTTTATTTTGGTCACTCTTTTTTTAAGATTGAACAAACAAAATGAGCGGGGTCTTCACATAGCAGCTGCCCTCTTTTCTCCTCCGGGGTCTTTAATATGCAAGTCAGACTGTTTGGGTGGTAAATCTTTCATCATCTTTGCTCTAAACGTCAGTGCTCCAGTAATTCAGATTTTTATTTTAAAAGATATTTCAGAAGCTCTGCATTTCTAGTTGGTTCTACCTATAAAGGTGTGGGCTTGGGTCATGTGATTTTAATGTGAAGAAAAATAACTTTAAGGCAGTGGGGTTTTTATATTATACTCTAGATTTTTGAATTAAAGACATATCCAATTCTCTCTTTTTTTTAAGTAAACTTTATAAAATCAGCCAATAGCTTTGCTTCAGAAGTGTGAAATGGCTCACACATATTCACTTGTATGGGATTCATTCTCATCGACTAAACTTGCATCGTAGTGCAGTTTAAACGGGCTGCTTTGTCGTCTTTAATGTCTGGTAACACTGTAATGCTGTGTTGTTTTGTGTCGTGATGAGTTTGGCAACAATCCACTGGTCCACATGTAAATAAAAAGCAAAGCCGGTAAAGAAGAAGGCTGCTCATTGAATGGAAACAGTTCCCACTTTGAGATGCTTTTTAAGGAATTCAAATGTTTTATGATTCAGGAAATACAATTTATACATAAATTAGACATAAATTATTAAGATTTAGCTCTTTGTAATGTTTCAGCTAATCACGGTGCGGTTTCTCACCTTTTGTGTGCGTTTTCCTTCACTCACAAACGCGGAGCCACGGGCGCTCGGTAATGTGATCCCAGAGCTCCATCAGCCTGTCATAGACGCCTAAAATGACCCCAGTATTGATCAGCATAAAGTGGCAGAGCTGAAGTAATCTAATTCCTGTGGTGGCTGCACTCTAGAAATGCTCAGCTCTTACCTTGAAGGACAGATGAATAACATTTCAGGACTGAAAATACACAAATATATATATATATATATATATATATATATATATATATATATATATATATATATATATATATATATATATATATATATATATATATATATATATATATATATATATAGGGTGCGCAGGTGCCTGTCAGCATTGTGCACATGCGAGCGACGTGCGCTCAACGGCATGTTGACAGGTTTCCATTTGAATGTCCTCATGCAAGAGCAGAGTAGAGCAAGAAAGCAGAAGGAAGGGGTGCAAGCGAGTGTGCTAGTTTTTTTTTTGGTTGTTTTTGTTAGTTTGAGCTGAAGTGGTTAAGAGACTTTGAAAGCCCAGTAAAAGTGAAAGAAAAGGGAAAACCTGTTTGCTGGGAAGCAAAGGGACGGAGGAGGAGAGTGTCCCGTGGGTTATGTAAGTGTTTTGAGGCGTATTTGTATATTCTGTGGGCCTACAGATTAATCCAGCGGGTTTTATCCTCAGTGAATGGGACAGTGGGGCTTTGCAGTGATTATCCCCGCAGGCCGCAAATGATTGCTTAGAATTTCCTGTACATCCCACACTGTCATGTTTCCCCGCCTGGACATCAGTCCATCTGTCTGCTCTACAGGACGGGCAAAAGTTGACTCATCATAAAACCGTTGCTGTTATTACTCTTTCATACAGGGTTTATTATGAATATCAGTTTGAAACAAACCAAGAGCTTCTCTGTGTGTTTTCTTTATTTCCTCCCGACCGACTACAACACCTCTGCGTCTTCCCGTTCATCCACATGTCTGGTTAATCTGTCTGTTTCAGCCATAGCTTGCCTGTCACAGTTCTCCGCCTCTCTGTCCTATTTTTGATTATATAACAAAAAAAAAAAAAGAGAGGAAGAAAATGTCAGATGTACAGCCTGGTCCGTCACCCCTGTTCAGTTGAGAAAAGTAGCTGATTGCTGGGAACTTGACCTCACCGTTTGTTTCGGGTCTCATAATGCACCTTTGCATCAAAGACGTTACAGCCTGGAGTCTTGACTGGACGTTGTACCCACCTGCTCCGTCACTGGGCAGCAGCGGCATTTTGTTTCCATATCTTGCTGGTGTTTTCTTTAACGGGCCTTGCTGTTAAGGCATTTATTTAAAAAAAAAAAAGATTGATCTAATTTTCTGAATGAAGTGCTCCTTTGTTTCCTTAGATGTCTTCAGTGATTTTCCACAGCAGATTCCTCTCTGTGTGTCCCTCCTGCCTCTCCATAGGGAATGTTTTAATTCTGTGCAGCCATATTGTCACGGCAGGCGCTGCTGTTGGCAGAAAACAGGCTCGTTCTCTTCACCATCTCTTCATCGTGCTCAACCTTGATGGACATCAAGATACATCAATATAAAGCCCTTCTTTTAACAGCTGACATTCATCCTGCACGTTGAATTAAAGACAAATTAATTCCACGGTTTGTTATGAAAAAAAACTGTCTTTATAGTATTTCCATTTATCCAACCTGAAATAGAAATATTGAAGGTGGCAATTTGGAGGTAAATCCTCTAAAAATATATGCAGAATGGTGCTCTTTCATCTCTAAAAACATTAGATGTTGAAATCTGGTTTGATTCGTATTGGTTAATCTCCATAACCCCAATATTTATAGTGCTCAAATTCATGTGATGTCCTCAGGTTCAATTTGCAGAATATGATTCTTTTACAAAAGTGAAGGTTTTGTGTGGAGGTTATGGTCCTAAGGGACCATTTGATTGAGTTCAAAATCTTTTCCTTATTCTTAAAGTGGCCACAGATTAATCTTTAATGCCTCAACAGTTGCCTCCCTGTCTTGCGCTGTCCATGGTCCTGAACGCTGAAAACAATCTGAAATCTTCAGTCTTTGACTCAGTCACTAATTTCAAGGTTAAAGTTTAAGAACACTGATGTGGCAGACCTTTTCTGGACAGACCTGAGCTGCACCGCTCGAATAGTTCCAGTAACTCCTCATGCAGGGTCACTGTCATGATTGTTGCTCCTGTTAGAGCAGGACAACGTTAGTAGATCACCTCCAGGGCTTTCCACTCCTCTCTGCACTTTCCCTGGATTGCAATCTTCCTTTTTTCTTTTTCTTTTTTTTTTTTTTAAGTAAATCTGGCTAGTAAATCTGGCTCTTACATGGCATGGCTTTGTGTGCGTCTGGGTGTTGACAAGTGTGCACGGTGCAGTGTATCAGCAGTCAGGCAGAAAGCGGTGGGAGAACGATCTGAATTGCTTTGCCTTCAGGCCGTCCTCATGCTTTCTGCCCAGGTCACATCTTGATATACTGTATATTTTACCTTTAGGTCTGCGGTTCATGTGCGCTCATGTGACTGGGAAAGTGCTCTAGACAAAAATATATTTGACCGCTTGCTATTGAAATAGCCAATTATTGAATAAGTGCAGTTTGTCAATAATTATGTATTTTCACTTTGCTTCTAGTCACTGTGTGAACACGCTGTAAAACTTTACACCCGTAAAACTTTTGCACCACAGAAGCCCTGACCCTTCAGTACCTGACGTAATGTTTAGATTGTCTGAGGAAAAAATGATGTAATAAGTGTCGGGGGAGCCCGTCCTTTACCCTCCTAAGTGTTTAAAGATGGGAACGATTGTGTACATTCCTCTGTGTGCATCCTACCAGGGAGGGTAGAAGCAACTCCAGCCAAGCCATTAGTGAATTTAAAAGCATGTGAGTGTGTATGTCTCATGTGTGTGTGTTACACCCCCGTGTGTGTGTGTGTGTAATTGAACAGTATCAGCCTCTCCATCTCAGCAGTGACGCCCCTGACGGCAGGATAAATGTTGCTCCAGCATTACACTGGTGTGTGTGTGTGAGACAGAAACTCGTAACAAACAGCAAAAGGACTTAGATTTCAGTTTTTCAGTAGACCTTCTTTGAATTATCTGTTCATGGAAACAGTTTTAAGGGCTGTAACACTTGCACATTAGCAGATTTTAGTCAGTATCGGGACATTTGTTCAAGATAGATCTGGTAATTAGAATTATCAGTGTTTATACTAGGGCTGTCAGTTGACTAAAAATTTTTTAATCGCGATTAATCGCACATTAATCGCATTTTTTAAAATCTTCTGTTTATCCATCCATCCATCCATCCATCCATCCATCCATCCATCCATCATCTATATCCGTTTTGTCCTATACAGGGTCACAGGGATCTGTTTTTATTTTTAAGCCTTTTTGAGAACCGGAAGTCCACCAATGCTGCCGTACTTTTTGGAGGCTTAATTCATCAGCTTCTTAGTGTATTTTGTCGGGCTGCTGCTTGACCGCAGTAATTTGCTGACGATCCCTAAACTACACGGCAGCAGCAGCAGGTACTCAGAAGGACATTCACCGCTGTTCCTGAAAGTTTTAGCCACACTCACTGAGCTTGGAGGGTTGATGACACTTGTGAAATGTCTGGCACACTTATATCTACAAAATGATACCAACCTGGATGAAATCGGTGCCGTTTTCATGATGCTGTTAAAGTTTAAAGAGCAAAAAAAAACAAGCTAATGTCAGATGTGAAACTAACTTTACCGTCCTGCGACGGTAACTCAATTCACAGCGATAGTAAATACAAATAACCTTTTTTCTTGTCAACAGACCCATCTGACAGCACCTTAAAGCTAAACTTACCGTTCATAAGATCCCTTTTCTGTCACCATGTCTGTCCCACACATTGACTGTAAATACACTTATTGGATGAGGGTCACATTTACAGAATTAACTTTGACACCCCTTAGTTTATATCTATACTTATGTGAAGCCTTAAAGGTAAATATGTTACCTTTGTTTTTCTTGTCTTGGTAGTTAAAGCAGTTCAAACACATTCAAATTCTGACTAAGATGATCACGTCCCCTGGTGGTCGAGGTGGAACTGATTTGATTCAGTGAATATCAGGAGACCGTTTGGCAGTTTATCTTTCTTTTTATTATCAGTTATTACAAGAGGGAGACACAAGACTTCAGAAATAAACGAGGCTAAAACAAACAGAGCATCCCGAAATACAAAGACACACAAAAAAAAAAAACTTATAAATACAGCACTGCAATTCCCAAATTTCTCACAAATCCTCTCATTCATTGTTCTTGTAATATCTTCAGAGACCCATCGAGGAAACGCTTCATGGCGTTACAAAAATATCCTGCAGTTATTAGAATGCAGCAGTTGTTTTAAACTCTTCTAATTCATGCTTTGAAGTTATCCCACTTACTGTGTGAGTCAGTTAAAGCTGTAGCTAGACGTAGAAGATATAAATCCAACAAAAACAAAAGAGGATGAAGTCACAGAGGTGTCATTAAGTTTGCTTATGGCCATATATTTATGCTCATGGTCGTAAAGTGTCGAAGGACAGATCTGCTTAGCTGCACACTAAGCAAATGTCCTGCTGATAAGCAGTATTGATTCTGCCTTCAAACAACCATGGTGTGTTGCTGAGATGCTGCAGGTTGACCGTCACAATAGCTCCAAACCAAAGAAGCTACGCATGTATCCCTTCATGGCTGAAGAAAAGAGGACAAGACGGGGAAGAACGTTGACCTGATGAACCTCACAGGAAATTCCAGGCCATGTTTTTCTGATTCTGGCAATTAAAAGATCAGCGCTGACACCTACACGAGTGGCGATCCCATCTACTCCGCCTGGAATAACTGCAGGAAGCCACCAGCGTGGAGAAAAGACCGGAGAGGCGCAGGTCTGAGTGTGCAGGTCAAGCTCGCCGATACTGGAGCAAAAACTCCCAAGACCGACGTCTCAGATCTTACAGGCTTCATCAGAGCCTTCATCTGATGAAGCCTGTCAGATCTGAGACGTCGGTCTTGGGAGTTTTTGCTGTTTCTTTGAACATTACATAGTCTGACCCTGAGGGGAGCTTGATGAGGAGGCTGGGAGAGTTTTTAGCTAACGCAAGGATTTCCTAACCCAGGGTGGCGACTGGCTAATACACCGATTTAGATTCTCTAGAGCTGTGGATCCATGTACCCAACTGGGCCCAGTGTTCAAGAGACCGATCCGTCAGAACCGCACCATCCTGGTGCACGTACAGGTGTTGACCGCCCTCGAGTCTCTGGCGACCGGCTCTTTCCAGCGGGAATTAGCTGAGAGGTATGTGTAGGGATGGGAATTGATAAGATTTTTCAGATTCCATTATCGATACTGTTTAACGATTCGATTCTTTATCGATTCTCTTATCGATTCTAATTTGGGGGAAAAGGAGAACAAACAGTTTTATTAGCATCAATTTTTTTTACCTAGAAGTCACGACCTTACAAACTCAACAGCGAGGTCAAAAGAGGCCCAAAGCCTGGATAGCGTGTTAACTGTTGTAATATGTAACTGTGCAAATACACAAGAATGTGTAACATTTTACTAACAGATTTTTCGTAATAGAAATGATAAAATCTCCCTTTTAAAAGGATATATGAACTCACTAAGCACTCAAAAATAAAAATAAAGAAAGATAAATACTATCAAATACAACGGAACAGTGCATAGTACAAATCTACAAATACTATGAAGAATTAACAATTATTTTGCAGAAAAAGAATCATGTCTTCCAGCCTCTGAACCAGCCAGACTCTCTCTCTCTCGTCACGGTCATCTTCTAAATGTAATACAGAAGGCATTCGTTTAATAGCATAGCGTTAATGTTATAGCGTGTTTTACAAAGAAGCACATAGGCAGTGGGATAGCTACTTACCAGAGTTACCAGAGGTGATCTTAGCTTGGCTACTGCTGCTGGGTTGAGATCCATCAGTCCGAAGCGTCAAAAACACGAACACTCGTTATCACATGTTGTGTGTTCAAATGTTTCTGCATGTTAGTCGTGTTTCCTCCCGACGCTGTTATCTCCACTTTACAATGACTGCTAGTTGCCTTGTTGCCATCTTTCTTTGGTGAAGTGAAGCCAAACTTTGGAGCGTTTGAACCTGGTGGGCGCCATTGTTGTTTACAACTCCAATGCGCGTGCTAAACCGACGTAACTTTAATCACGTAAGTGCTTTCTGGAATTGACTGTGCGTAACTTGCATAAATTACATGAGATTCGTGCTGGTTGGAATCGATAAGAGAATCACTAGATAAACTGCCAAACAATTCTATGGAATTGAAACACACGGAACCGGATCTCTACAGGGACCGGTTCTCTACAGGGACCGGTTCTAGATTCCCAACCCTACTCGTCGATACATCAAGTTTCCCGCCAGTGTGGGAGAACAGGCCAACATTAAAAGGGAATTTGCAGCAATGTCAGAATTCCTAAACATAATCGGCACAGTCACAATCATTTCATGACGAGAGGTGAAAAATATTTTATTCCAGCTTTACGGGCAACAGTGTTCAACAGTCTCATTGTCTCAGAGTTCTACACGTGCACAGAAAGAAATAAAAGACTCAAGTTCTCAAACACACACATGTACGCTGCGTTGGGTTAGTAATGTCCTCCTTGCTCTATACTTTAAATAATGAAATGTGGTTTTGCCTTGATGTGGGAAGACGTTGGACACACCCAGTTTTTAGTATCGAGGTAAAGAAACCAGCCACCTTCACCTTCACGTGCGCTCTGCTGTTCATGGTGTGAGTCTGCAGCCTCCGTCGCTCGCGGCTTAAAAGGAACCGGCGAAGAAATCAAGAAGTGGTGGTGTGTGTTTTATGATTACAGGTGTTATCTGCAGATTGGTTTATTCAGAACTCAAAAGAGGACTGGATTGATTGAGTGAGAGCACGTTGAGTGCTGCCTGAAAGTAATTCTCCGTGTTCTTTTATCTGGTACCATTGACGAGACTAGAAACAAAGGTCAATGAAAGAGTTTAATACAATCATGAATACAAAGAATCCAATATGCCATGCAGAATATTCCAATCGGCCGATGGTACATCTTCCTAACATCACAAGAGATGCCAGGAAAATGCACGCTGGAAGTCAGATTCTGTCCGTTTTTTCAAAGATCCCGCGTAGGCGGATCCTTGGTTCTCCTCCTAAGTTTTATGGCCCTTTGTCTCACAGTCTAAATGGTAAACAGCAGGTCCAGACACATGTGGTTGTGTTTGTCCAGGAAATGAGATGTCCCTTAAATGTTTATCTATGCTGTCACAGACTTTTGGTCACAAACTGTTGGGGGGGGGTCGGGGAGGATGTTACAGTCATTTAAGTCATAAACCTGAGCTGAGGAACTCACTGTCATAAAAGGAGACAGCATTCCTTCATGTCATGAAGTTTTAGTTTTAACAATTAAACAGTGCTCAGATATTTTAATCCTAACATGCCTGTTCTCTGAACCTCATCCCCATCATCAGAATCGTGGAAGAAAGTGAAAAATGTTCTCAGAGCATTTAAATCCTCTTCAGCTCCAACACTTCTTCATGCCTTTGACACTTTCCAGGAGGTTGGTGAAGCTCTTCTGTGATTTATTTCCGGCTGCACGTAGAAAAGGATCATCGCGGATACATCAGCGCCCGTTTCCAATTTGTCTCATTTCCCTCCGGCTCTCAAGCAGATCTGCAAAACTAAAACCCATGAATGGAAAAGAAAGGGGCGCCAGCTATTGTGAAAGCCGGCAGATTTAGGTTAGTGGCTCTATAAGCCTCTGAGAAACATACAGCCAAACAAGAGACAGGCTGACCTGGATTCTGCGACTGCGATATCCGGCGCAGCTACACTGTTGCGATGTCCTATATTCTTGACAAACATCGTACATCTCAAATGGATGTTTGGCTCGACTGACAGCAGTCTTCCCACTGCAGCTGCTTCATCACAGAGCGACGTTACCGTCTCTCCATCTCTTTTCTCCCTGCGTCAGAGCTGCGAGTGTTGAGATTGCAGCACTTCATACCTGTGGATTTAAACAGGACCATAAAAGGCTTATTTTAAATGTAAATGAGCATTTTATTCACTGCTTTCAAATCCATCTCGAGGAGTCATTGCTTTGGCTCTTTAGTCTGATCTTAAATATGCAGAAATAGCTTCTTTTGTAGGTCTGGCTGCACATGAGGAAAGGACTTGGGAGAGATTGCAGCTTCACGACTTAAAGAGGTGCTGGTTGTTTCAAGTTTCTGTCACACAGTTGTGAATAATGAATAATGAGAGCAAGAGAGGTGTCAGACAACAGTTATCCCTGAACGTACGTATGAGAGATGTTATTAACAAGGTGCTTCACAGGAGTAAAACTGTGAAGATGCTTGCAAGAAGAGGATTCTGCAAGTGTTTGTGCGAACTATGGACAGGATGTATAAAGAGGCTGATCCTGATCTGGGTTCAGATTGTACCGTCAGCCTCAAGTCCCAACAGGACATTACAGTTGAAAGAAAGACAAATACCGTATTTTCTGGACTATAAAGGCGCACCTGAATATAAGCCACACCCATTAAAATATTAAACGAAATATATATTTTGTCACATATAAGCCGCCGGTATCCAGGCTGAGAAATAAGATATTTACATCCAAAGATTTTGTACCATCAGTGTTTATTCACATACCTGAACTGATTGTTTCTGAACAGAACCTGTAACACGGCAGTAAAAGTGCTGATCAAACAAAACAGAAAAGTCATTGATGGTTTTATTCATTTTCCTCCTGTACACTAAAACCAAGTCGCTTTATTTTTCCTCCTCCTGTGTACTGAAACCCCCCCACACAGCAAAGACATCCGGAACCGACCCGCGAAACGGACCAGTATCGGGGTCCACTTGCACTCAGTGCTGGATGCGCTTTGGAGCTGGATCGCGGACCTGCTGGCTCCACGATGTGTCTGGTCTGCATCTGCTATTAAAACCTTACCTCTGCAACGGGTCCACTCAGAACCCTGAAATCCACTGGGGAACCAACAAACTGATAAATCCAGGTGTGTCTAAGTAGCTACAATGGTCAGACACACCTGGATTAATCAGTTTGTCCATTAATAACAGGTATTGATGCTCACAAAATGAATGTAGAGTAGCATAGCCAACATAGACTACTGAACAAAAACAGAATAACCTTTAACTACTTGGTTTGTTTTTGCACTTCCTGCTAGAGCGCCCCCTGAGGGCTGAAGAAAAACTCATAAAAAAGCCGCATCTCTGTATAAGCCTCATGGTTTAAAGCGTGGGACAAAAGTAGCGGCTTATAGTCCGGAAAATACAGTACTGCAAATATCTGCAAATACTCGGATAAATAACTATCTAACTTCCTCCGTCGACAGATGATTCGCTTTTGTTACTGAAGATCGATCTGTGTCTAGGGAAGCAGGTAATTGTTTCTGGCAGGACGGATCCTGCGTTGAGTATTTCTAGATTATATTTCCAATATATTTGTCACGTCGTTGTGTGATCAGTTTTCTTACTGTATGAAGTGACACCACTTAAAGCAGGACCAGCGTCTTCCCAGCTGGTCTTAAAAACTGTTTTCCGTACAGACGCAGGTCCACTGGTTAAACTGGGCCTCGCTGGGATTTCCAACCTGCTTCTCTGTTGCCTGAAATTATTCGTTGGGTTCCTCAAACCTGAGACTCGTCACAGAGCGCTGCGGCACAGACGGTCGTTCAGGTTTTCACCTGCTTCTCTCTTCAAGGTCGTCTCGCAGTTCTTTCACGCTGTTTCCACTTTGACCTTCAACGGCTTTTAGGATTATTACTGTTAATACAATCGATCAACAATTCAACCTTTCCCAGCTGCGTTCATCCACAGGTTGCTGTATCATCTTCACCTCAAGTTACTGTTGTGTTGCAAATTCAACGCTACAGGTGATAAAAACAGCGTTTTATCCAACTCCGTGGTATAAAATGAGACCTAAAGCCTTTAACACGGTACTGTTAAAGTTTTTTTTTTAGAGATGAATATCCTGCTTAATGTATTCATGGACAGACAGGATGTGAAGAGGAGATGAAGTGAAACGGAGAAAGCAGGCGAGAGTGGAGCGAGTGTGAAAGGAAGAGTAGAGAAAACAGAGGAGAGTAAATCCTCTTTCCCCCGCTGACTGTAATCCCTCCGTGGGCTGAGCCTGCCGGTTCAGGCCCGACAGCAGCTGTCAGTCAACGCCAGTGACGGGGCAGCCATGTTGCGGGTGGGGGGATGGGCGCGGTCGGATGTTAGGCGGCTGCGCGCGTCTGCTGCTGGAGCGCTGGGCGTCGAAGAGGAGGTGACTTCTCAGGTCTTCATCAGACACAGATCACTGCCACACCGAGCTGCTTCCCTTCAACCCGCTCAGCCATTTCAGCCCTGGTGTGGTTGGATATTTAATAAGTTCTGTTCGCCTGTTGGATCCTAAATGTGCCCAGCTGCTCCTAAAAATTAGAGCTCAGCCACCAAATCTTAGCCTCGAAGCTGCGACCTCTGACCCCCGAGTCAGAGAAGATAACCTCTGACCTCTGCTCACCGCTTCACACTGCTTGACCATGTGACCTGTGATGAGCGTTAGAGTGCTGCACGTCCTGATGTCAGAGGTTAATTGTGTAGTTTAATTAAAGTTAATTCTTGTGGTGAGTCCCAGCTCCCTGCTGCAGACTCATTCAGCACATTAAACATTTAATATAATTCATCTTAGTAGAAAGTTTTAACCCCGCTTGTTCCCCTCTCAGTTATTTCCTGTGGTCACATGTCATAAACCCAGCCGCTCCTCGGCTCACTTACAGTGCTGCCGGAACATAAACGCATCTGTTATTCCGCCGTTGTGATCGATTCGTTTGGAGCTCTGGATCGCAGCATCAGTCACGTGTCTGAAATTTAAAATGCCAGCATAAATATTTTAAAGGTCTCCTTCTCGGGCAAAGAGTACAAAAACACACAGACACCCACACAGAGGGAGCTGAATCCAGAAGAGAGGCACTTTGGAAAGAGAGGGAGGTTTTATTTTGGGTTTTTTTTTTCCCCCCTCCCTCTTCTTGGCACATAATCAATTATTAACTGTAGTGACAAATCTGCAGGGATGGAGGCAGGGGAAGACAGGCGCGGGGTAAAAAATACAAAAAAAACAAGGAGATGCTTGATCAATCATCCGGCTGTGGCCCAGAGTGACCTCAGGAGATGAGCTGAAAACTAACAGTTAGGTCTGAAAGTCTGTCACGTGACACATTTCACCATGTTTGTAACTTAAAACATCTGAGAGCGAGCCATCGCTTTCATTTTTAATCATATTAGACTGATCAAAGTCCTTCACTGTAGTTCCTCATTGACTCCAAACTCTCCACTGTAACTTGTACAATTGAAACCAGTGAACTGGACTCAGAAATGAAATCTGATTTGGACCTGATTAGATTATTTACCCCATTAAAATCTTAATTGCTTATAAAGACAGAAGCAGAAGGAGGGAGGAAGAGAAAGAAGGAATGAAGTGGGTTTCTGCCGTCCCCTCAGCACCTTCGGCCCAACCACCACCACCACCATCACCACCACCACCACCACCACCACCACCAGCACCACCACCATCACCACCACCACCACCACACCACCACCACCATCACCACCACCACCACCACCACCACCACCACCATCACCACCACCACCAGCACCACCAGCACCACCATCACCACCACCACCACACCACCACCATCACCACCACACCACCACCACACACCATCACCAACCACCACCAACCACAACACCACCATCAACCACCACCACCACCACACCACACCACACACCACCACACCACCACCACACCACCACCACCACCACCAACCATCACCACCACCACCACACCACCAGCACCACCCACCACCACACCACCACCCACCACCAACCACCACACCCACCCATCACCACCACACCACACACCATCACCACCACCACCACCACCACCACACCACCACCATCACCACCACCACCACCACCACCACCACCCACCCACCACCACCACCACCACCATCACCACCACCATCACACCCACCACACCACCACCACCACCACCACCACCACACCATCCCACCACCCACCACCACCATCAACCACCAACCACCACCACCACCCACCACCACCACCACCCACCAACCACCCACCACCACCCACCACCACCCACCACCACCAGCCACCACCACCACCACCATCACCACCACCAACCCAACCATCCACCACCCTCCCACACCACCACCACCACCACCACCACCAACCACCCCCACCCCCGCCACCACCAACACCACCACCCCACCACCACCACCACCCACCATCCCCACCACATCACCACCATCACCACCACCACCACACACCACCACCACCACCACCACCACCCACCAAAACCACCCCCCACCACCACCACACCACCACCACCACCCACCACCAACACATCACCACCACAACCACCAACCACCACCACAACCACAACCACCCCCACCATCACCCACCACACCACCACCACCCCACACCACAAACACCACCACCACCCACCACCACCACCACCACCACCACCACCACCACCACCACCACCATCACCACCACCACCACCACCACCATATCAACACCACCACCAGCACAGCACCAGCACCACCACCATCACACCACCACCACACCACCACCACCACCACCACCATCAACACCACCACCAACCACCACCACCACCATCACCACCACCACCACCACCACCTATCAACACCACCACCATCACCACCACCACAGCACCAGCACCAGCACCAACACCACCACCAACACCACCACCACCACCACCACCACCACCACCACCACCATCACCACCACCACCACCACCACTATCAACACCACCACCACACCAACCACCAGCACCAGCACCACCACCACCACCAGCACCACCACCACCACCACCACCACCACCACCCACCACCACCACCAGCAACCACACCACACCACCACCACCACCACCACCACCACCACCACCACCACCACACACCACCACCACCACCACCACCACCACCACCACCACCACACCACCACCACCACCACCACCAACCACCACCACACACACCACACCACACCAACCACCACCACCACCACCACACACCACCACACCACCACCACCACCAACCAGCACACACCCCACCACCACCACCATCACCACCACCACCACCACACCATCCCACCACCCACCACCAGCACACACCACCACCATCACCACCACCACCACCACCACCACCACACCACCACCACCACCACCACCACCACCACCATCACCACCACACCAGCAGCAGCACACCACCACCACCACCATCCCACCACCACCACCACCACACACCACACCACACCAGCACCACCACCACCACCACCACCACCACCACCACCAGCAGCCACCAGCACCACCACCACCACCACCACCACCACACACCACCACCACCACCACCACCACCACCACCACCACCACCACCACACCACCACACCACCACCACACCACCACCACCACCACCACCATCACCACCACCACACCACCACCACCACCACCACCATCACCACCACCACCATCATCACCACCACACCAGCAGCCAGCACCACTCAGCCAGCAGCAGCAGCAGCAGCAGCAGCAGCAGCAGCAGCAGGATGTCGCTCTGTCAGGCTGCACAGTAACAACCACATGCATTTTTCATGGACTCCAGCGCGACTGTGTGCAGCGTCATGAGAGTGCAGTAAAAATCCCCTCTGCCGGTACTTTTTCTTCGTCCGTCTTGATGCTCCACTGATTCCAGTTTGTAGTCGGAGCCTCTGCAGCAGCAGCCTTTCACTGATGCGGCTTCAATATACACTGAACAGTATTTAACGTGCAATTTTATACCTGCAAAGGTTTTCCTGATCAATGATGGCAGGTTAGATGGGCACGGTATGAGTAGAAGTTTGTGTTTGTGTTGCTGTCAGCAGCAGTAGTCAGTCTGGTACGGTGTAACGCCTCTCATCCTCTTAAATTAATAATTCTAGAAAAACTGTAAGAAGATTCACATCAAAACGAGCAACCGTCATGTGACCACAAACACCTTTCTGGGGGGGGGGGGACTCATAATCCTTCACGAATCCAGCCAAGCATGCGGCGCTTCCCAGTGTTCCTCTCTGAATGTCTGTGGGACTCCAGGTTCAGCTGACGGTGGAGAAAAGCCACCTGTCTGTTTTTCAGGTGGCTGCAGAGAGCAAGAGCTCTCCGACTGAAGCCTCCTCTCCTTTCCCTCCATCGATGGTCCCGGTTGTTCTTCGTTTCTTACGCGTTTTGCGAATGAGCAAACGGAGCCTCGATTCCCAGAAGAGTCATTTCATTACTTTAGCTGAAGCGTTTCCCACCACTAACCGTGATGGCAGGCTCTCCAATCATGAAACACATCGTCTAAATCCCTTCTTTTCCAGTCAGTCCGCTGATTTGAGATGAAGCGCTGCGGCTCTGCTGGTGTTTGGGGCTGAGCGGCAGGAGGCTGCACATCCAGGAGCTTTAAACCGCACCATCAGGTGTTTCTCCTGTCACTGGAATATTAAACGTCCTCTGTTTCTCTGTCTCCCCCCAGGTATTTTTCTTTTTTGATTGAGACGTGAAGTTCAGCAGGGAGCATGGCGGACGACGCGGACATGCGCAACGAGCTGGCAGACCTGCAGACGCGTGCAGACCAAATCGCAGATGAGGTACAGTCAACAGAAATCAAACGTGTGGCCTTTCCTTACAGGTCACGGACTGGATGGATCCTGTCTGCAGCTCACAGTGACTGATGCAGATACTCAGGACTTTTATGTGACTCATCAGCAGCTTTTATATTATGGCACCTAAGTTCAATTCAATTTTATTTGTATAGTGTCTGTTACAATGTCAATTGTCTCTAGGCGCTTTACAGAGACCCAGATCATGACCCCCGAGCAAATATCATTAACTAAAATTATAATATTAAATCCAATCAAGGATAATGGCAGGTAAAAAACTCCCACATAGGGAGAAAAAAACCTTTAAGCCAAACAGTGGTAAAGGAAAAACTCCACTTTAAGAGGAAGAAACCTTGAGCAGGACCTGGATCATATGGAGGGACCTTCCTGCTGAAGACCAACTGGGTAAAGAAAGAAAAGAGGGGAGAGAGACAGGACAGAGAGAGGAGAGACACAAATGACTGAATGAAATGACTACATAAACAGATGCAGGTAGCAGCACTGAGGTGAGATGGTCAGAGGACTAGATCACCGGTCACCACGGCAGCCGGCACCCTGAACACATCTACACACACAAGTGGAGGTAAACACTGGGATGGACAGAGGATGGAACTGCAAGTCAGCATGAAACTCAGGAAACTCTGGCTTGCAAACATACAGAAAGAAAAGAGAAAATAGGGGCAAAACAACACAACAAACTACAGGAAAGAAAATAGAGGAGTTACAGTAACGAGGTGCTCCTGATTAACTATGGAATGAGTGGAGGAGGAGGAAGGGAAGGAAAGAGAGAGGAGCAGGAAGACACCGCTCAGCAGATCATGTTGGTGTCCCCCTGTAGCGTAGGCCTATAGCAGCATAACTATGACTAACCTGTGATTAAGACGAGCTACTCTAGTCTGAGCTCCTACAACTATGGCTATAACTATTAGCCCTTACACACTATAGTTTAGACTAACTGTAGGCTTTACTGAACAGAAATGTTCTCTGATCAAAAATGACTCCAAGGTTTTTCACAGCTGTGCTGGAAGCCAGTGTAAACCCAGTCAATCCATTCCTCAGGTGTTTGGGACCAAAGACAATAACCTCTGTTTTATCCGAGTTTAGAAGCAAAAAGTTAGAGGACATCCAGGACTTAATGTCATTAAGACACCCTTGAAGTTTGGCCAAAGGTTTTTGCTTCCTCTGGTTTCATAGATAAGTACAGCTGCGTATCATCAGCGTAGCAATGAAAGTTTATGACATGGCTCTGGATAATTTTCCAGAGCCATGTATAGAGGCAGCATGTATAAAGTGAATAGTGAATAAGTTACATTTCTAGAAAAATAAACTTGAGTTAGTTGGAAGGTTGCCAGTGATGTCAAAGATGGACGTCACTGGCGACCTAATAACCACAGAGACATCAAGCAAAAGTCGAAGACAAAAATATTTCCTGCTTTGACAAAAACTTCCCCTCAGTGACGAACCAGTTATAACCTGACATTTCAAAACGACCTGTTCTCGTAAGGACACACAGACGCTCCCCCAGAGCGTCCAGGCAGACGCAGCTGCTCTGGTGTGACCGTCCCTGGTTTCAGCAGCCCGCTCTGCCAGCCGTCTTTCATCAAGCTCATTTTTGGAATAAGGAAGAACTTTGCTCTTTTTTAATGAGTTGAGAAGAGCTCAGGAAGAGCGGATAATTCGGTGCAGCAGAATAATAGAGCAGTTCAAATGGTCTCATCAAACATTCATGAGGAGATAATGCAGGGCCAAGAGGCAGAGGATGGATGGGAGGGTGGACGGATGGAGGGAGGGAGGGTGTGTGAGTTAGGGAGGAAGAGGAGAAAGCAGATATGAGAGATTTGTAAGGGGAAAGAGTGAAGTGGGGTTTACGGATGAAAAATGTTTCTGAAATGCAAGACTTTCAAGGGAATCCTGCAGAGTTGGTAATCAAAAGGTAGAAAACCCTTAATTAATCCCGCGGCCAGACAAAAGGAGGGGAATAATTAGGGTTAATTATACGACAGCGTGTCATTTTTAAAAGTTTTCAGCAGGGGACTGTGCAGAGATGTCCTCGCAGCGTTACAGATGCTGAACTATCCATCTGTGTCTGCTTCGTTATGACTGTCGGCTAATCATTTTCTCTCTCTCTCTCTGCAGTCTCTGGAGAGCACCCGGCGTATGCTGGCGCTGGTCGAGGAGGTGAGTTCCTCTTCCCACTTCAATGACACACATCTTGTAAAATAAACAGATAAATAAAAGAGAGATACTGAGCTCTGTGTAGGATTGAATTAGGATGAGCCTCGGTATTTTAACGCTGGGGTGCTCCGTCCTTCCCCTTCACTTCTGCAGAGATAAAGCAGATATGTTGGGTGAGCAAAGAGCTTCAGTGATACTTGGATTAAACACTAATGCTTCTTCAGTCTTTAGAAATACTGCGCATTAAGGAAGTCATGGCATCAACAGGCAGGAGTTGCATCTAAAGCTACACCACTTCTTGGTTAAGTTGCACTTTTTCAAACAGCTTTGGCCCGTCAGATTAACGTGACGCTGCTTGCTTTGTTTTATTTATTTATTTATTTTTTTAAGTATTACTATAGCACATCCAGCAGCTTCTCTGTTTGATAAAAAGCAGCTCTATTGGAATGGATTAATTCAGCTTTACGTGCTCCCAGAGTGATGGCGTTCATCAGGCCGATAGTTACTGTGTGATCGGAGAGCAGCTGCAGAGACTCTCGGATGAGACGAAGCCACCGAGCGACCGAGCGTGACTCGTACCTGACCTTAACAATGACCTGCTGCACAGAGAAAAGTTTGCGTCGTCACAGGGCCGAATAGGTAACCTTTTAAAGATAATGCCAAGGGAACGCCATGCGCAGGTCCAGGCCGTCTCTGAGATGCCCCGAGGCTTGTCGGGGGGGTGTTTCCATGTGTTGGAAGACATGGCAGCATTTTAGACTTGTGTTTGTACATTTGTCACATCACGTGGGGATGGAAGTTGTTCTGCTCCTGAAAGGCCTCCTGCAGAAAACTGTGAGCCTGCGTTTGAACACCAGCGTAAAGCGTTAAATTAATTCATGAGAGATCAGAGTCGTGGAAATCACAGTTGTAAGGACATCATCTCAAAACTGCCTTTTCAGGCCTGTTTCATCTGAAACAGTCTTCAAAAATATATTAGATGGATCTTCATTAGAGGTGCATGATAACTATCAGGCCGATAACAGGAAATTATGACGTCATTCCGATAACATAGCCCCGATAACATATATATATTTTTGTCAACACAGCAGTGCCTCGCTCCCTCTGAAAACCCGAATAACTGGCAGTGAATGTTATGTTCAAGTACCATCAGCATAATCAGAAAAATGATTTCTCAATAAGGGAAATCAAGAATACCCCCTCATTTCAGAAAACAACTCGTTAACTCGGTCATAATTTTAGTAGTTGCTGACTTGAATCGATATTCACAGTATTTCCCATCATGTTACACATAAAAAAGAAAAAAATAGAAAAAGCTGAAAGAACGACTAGCAAACGAGAGAACGTGGGAATTTACGTTACACCTTGAATGCAGCCTGCATCACAGCGTACTGATCACAACAAACATGGCGGTGTGGAACTTCGTTAAAGTTTCAGAAGAAGATAGTTTGGTGGTTATTTGTGATGAATCCTCCGAGTGAATTCTATGAGGAGGGAAGCACAAGCTTTAATACGTAAAACCTGATCAGCCACCTACAACTTAACAATCGCTTCCATGGAGTTTTGAAATCGCGCTAACATGAGCTAATGCTAATGTGCGCAAGCCAGCAGCAGTCTCCCCTCCCCTCTCCTCCCTCATCTCATCTACTATGAGATTAAAAAAAAAAACTAAAAAACTAAAAAAACTGAACCTCATTTACTTTAATTAAAAGGAACCACCAGTCAAAATCCTTTAAATGTAAATCCCTTTTCAGTTTGTAATTCTGATGAATGTATTTTCATCAGTTCAAGGAGCCTTTTTTTTTTATATCAGTCAGTAATGAACCTTATTTAAGTTGATGTGAGATATCAAATAGGTTTGTTTGATAACTTTATAAAAATGTTTGAGAGGCTTGCCAATAGTTTTTCATTGGAAAAAATAAATATTTGTTCATTTATAGAGTCCAAACTAATTTTGATGTTGTTCATAGTATTGATGTATTGATCTTAGGTATATGTGTGTGTTATCGGTATCGGCCTTTAGGAGCTGAAAGTTAACAGTTATCGTATCGGTTATAAAAACAGTTATCGTGCATCCTTAATCGTCATGGATCATTTTAACTGTTGGTCCGCACAAATGACAGGAACAGCTGGATTTTATGGCTCAACAGTTTGTTTAATACCCAGGTCCAGTGACGTGTGTGGACGTATCTCATGCTGAAGCTGGCTGTCACATTTATCAGAATCAGAATCAGAAATAGTTTATTGATCCCTGAGGGGAAATTGTTACTGATGCTGATCTGCCTTTAGAGATGAACCGTCTGGTCTTCAGCTCGTCCAGGGACACGATACTAAACAAGCAGGTGGACGTCAGTGACGACTGAAGCAGGTCTTTACTGAAATGTCCTTCCAGGGTCGATGTGAACCAGCAGGACTGTAGCTCTTCAATGACACACGCTGGTTTGTGATCAGACTTCACCTTCAGCTTGATCTGTACGAACACCGCAACGGCAGCATGTTGGCCACTCTTTGGAGCAGTGGCGTTGTAGGAGCAAAAACAGAAAATGTCATTTATATTATATTTTTATAATATGCCCCCTTCAGTGTATCAACAGCGGGGTGATGTGGTGTCGCTGCTTTTCCTCCAGGAAAATAATTAACTCGAAAATTGCGAGCCGCTCTTTAAATTATTTGAGTGATAAGGATCGGCAGATATTGAAGTTTTTTCATGAAAACTGTTATCTTCACCGCAGGCCTGCGAGGAGCGGTAATGAAAAGCTGCTGGGAGAAATGTGAGGAAATGATGTGTGGGGGCCGGTGCTGATGAAAGAAATAAAAAAAAAAGAAAGACAGAGACGAACAGTAGAGGGACGGGGAAGGAGATGAGGAACACTGATTAGCCAAGGCTTTAAAATATGAACAGTGACGCTGTGGCTTATTTACCGATCAAACAAGGTTAGTTAGTGAGGTTTAGATTCGCTGGCAGGCAGGTTTTACTACCTGTAATCAGACGTCTGCTAGATGTTTGCTCACGGACCGTCATATAAGTGACATCCGGTCGAGGCAGATTTTCCTTCCTCCTTTCCTCTGCTTCTGCTGCAGGTGTCGTCCTCTGATAAGGGAGTTTTGACCTCTGCCACCAAGCTCTCGCTCAGATAGAACAGCTGAGCTTCCTCACACGGCGTGCCCTCAGATGGCATTTCACTTGTTTGACAACTAGAGCTTAATGAACAAAGCTGGAGTCTCAGTTACCGCCGTTCGCCACAGCAACGGCCGGTAAACAGAAGGGAGCCCGCTGCCTCTCTTATCTGGGTTGGAGCTTTTATAGCCATCACGTGGTGACCTTGTCTTTCTGCAGAAATGTAAGATGGCTGGAAGCAGAAGAAGTGGCCGGGGGCGTGTGAATGTGGAATTAAATACTTAATGAGTGGCATGTTGTAGCATGAGCGATGAGCTGTGGAAAGTAGGTGTAACGTACCTTTAGACTGACTTTTCATGCAGGTGATAACCTGCAAAACATAATTCAGACAGTATAGTTCAACCGGAACAGGTTCATGGTTGTCACTCGCATTAATATATATACAGTGATCCCTTATTTTTCGTGGTTAACGGGGACTGGGGGACTGGCCCCCCCCCCCCCCCCCCCCCCCCCCCCCCCCCCCCCCCCCCCCCCCCCCCCCCCCCCCCCCCCCCCGCGTAAATCAAAATCCGTGAATTGGAGCCGGAGCCCCCCAAGCCTCAATAATGTGTTTAAAATATGTAAAAAAAAAACAAAAAGTATCAAGGCACTGCAGCGAAACAAGACAAAGGTTCAACTCTGGTCTTTCTGTTACCTTCACAGCCTCTGATCTCTGAACCGTAGTAAAGAAACCACTGGTATTGTGCTATTTTTGGCTCGTAATTAGCGGCTAACACGCTAACAACAACAAAAGATAAAGTCCAGTTTTCTCTGCATGGAACGAGCACTTTATTCTACACTGCAGGAACTTGTAACATCACACAGGTTGTATTGTTGGGCTCCTGTTGGTTAACAGAGAATGTAAATCTATACACGCTGGGCTGCTGTTGATGCTCACTACACTTTTCATCTAACACCGTTTTCTTCTGCCGTCTCACGACACACACACTCCATTACCCATAAGGCCACATCATTACCCATAAGGCTACCTTCTTAAAGGGGCCAGGCTGGCTCACAGCATTTCTTCGCTGTGAGAGAACGCGCACAACATCCTGTGATGTTTCCGCAATTTTTAAATTTTCTTTTATTATATTATATATTTCTGAAAAAATCTGCGATTAACTAAAACCGCGGAACTTATAGCATGAATTGGCGAGGGATCACTGTATTATGATGTATAGATAAATAAATAAATACAATAAAACAACCCAAAGTATTTTGTTTAAAGTAAAGACATGGGTGATATTTGTGATTCATGAACATATAAGATAATAAACTAAGCACGAAAAATTAGAAAATTGTGTAGATTATTTCCTTGTTGTAATAAAGCTTATTGGCACTTAATCTGAAACCGTCGGAAAGCTGTTTATTCCTACTTTAAACGGAGCCACATCTATCAGGAACTCGTTTGAGGGACGAGCAGCAGAGCTGAGGATGGGCCTGAAAGATGACTTGTCACTTCTCCGCCAGTGACAAACTGGAATTCAAACAAGGACTCGACGTAAATAAGGAAAGGAAACGGTGCACGCTGGTGCACACTGGTGCACGCTGGTGCACGTGTTTTGAATGACTCCACATCAGATCTACCAATAAATAAATCAGTCACAAATAACGTCTCGAAAAGTGCCTCCTGTTTTCGTTTCCCGGACAGAAACAGCACCAGGTGACTCGTAAAGAGAGAAAAGGACCTGTGTGCATGTGTGTGTGCGCGCATGTGTACGTGTGTGTCAGCTAGGGATGGGAATTGATAAGATTTTTCCGATTCCATTGTTGATACCGTTTAACGATTTGATTCTTTATCGATTCTCTTATCAATTGTAATTTGGGCAAAAAGGAGAACAAACAGTTTTATTAGCATCAATATTTTTTTTACTTATAAGTCACGATCTTACAAACTCAACAGCGAGGTCAAAAGAGGCCCAAAGCCTGGATAACGTGTTAACTGTTGTAATATGTAACTGTGCAAATACACAAGAATGTGTAACATTTTACTAACAGATTTTTCCTAATAGAAATGAAAAAAATCTCCCTTTTAAAAGGATATATGAGCTCACTAAGCACTCAAAAATAATAATACAGAAAGATAAATACTATCAAATACAACGGAACAGTGCATAGTGCAAATCTGCAAATACTATGAAGAATTAACAATTCTTTTTCAGTAAAATAATCATGTCTTCCAGCCTCTGAACCAGCCAGACTCTCTCTCTCATCACGGTCATCTTCTAAATGTAATGCAGAAGGCATTCGTTTAATAGCATAGCGTTAATGTTATAGCGTGTTTTACAAAGAAGCACATAGGCAGTGGGATAGCTACTAACCAGAGTTACCAGAGGTGATCTTAGCTTGGCTACTGCTGCTGGGTTGAGATCCATCAGTCCGAAGTGTCAGAAACACGACACTCGTTATCACATGTTGTGTGTTCAAATGTTTCTGCATGTTAGTCGTGTTCCCTCCCGACGCTGTTATCTCCACTTTACAATGACTGCTAGTTGCCTTGTTGCCATCTTTCTTTGGTGAAGTGAAGCCAAACTTTGGAGCGTTTGAACCTGGTGGGCGCCATTGTTGTTTACAACTCCAATGCGCGTGCTAAACCGACGTAACTTAATCATGTAAGTGCTTTCTGGAATTGACTGTGCGTAACTTGCGTAAATGACGTGAGATTCGTGCTGGTTGGAATCGATAAGAGAATCGCTGGATAAACTGCCAAACAATTCCATGGAATTGAAACACACGGAACCGGTTCTCTACAGGAACCGGTTCTCGATTCCCAACCCTAGTGTCAGCATATATAAAGGAATCATGTGACCAACTACACCAGCTGCCGTGTTCTGTGATCCGTCCTGTGGTTCTGAAGGGACGGCTCCCCCAGCGTGTCTACGTCTTCCCATGATTCCTCTTGAGTGCAGAAGCGGCTCCCCCGCTGGATATATTCTTCTGCAAACATCAGCTCTGCTGCATTTCCAGAATCCCCCCCCCCCCACCGCACTTAACAAACTTATTCTCTTTCTAATTCGATCTCCAGCCATCCGAAGGAAAAATAAATAAATCTCTGAGCGCAACATCAATTTAATTTCCCTCTTGACACAGATCCAAGGCCACCGGCAGACAGATTATTATTTTTCTTCAGTCAGTTTGAGCGATCACATATCACAGACATGTGATCTGTGCAACTGATATCTATCACTGCCCCGAGAAGGTCAGTGCACACTGTGATCAAAACCAACTGATGCGTGAAGCGAATGGCCCCTGGACTCTGATATCTTCCAGAGGAAGCATTTGGCTCTCAGACAACACAAAGCTGTTGCGTGTGTTGTACGTCTTTAAAGCCAAACTGGAGTGTTTTACACCCACAGAGCCGTGAACCTTGAGCTCGTGCTCTGGAAATACAGCGCACGTCGCAGGTTGAATTGTTTACCCCAAGGATGTGTGCAGCATCAGACAGTCGACGTCACTTAGTCGGAGGTTTAAGCAGGTTTTGTTTCACGGCCGGTTGGTGGTTTGTCGCGTGTTGGCGAGCTGATGGTGGAGTGGACTTCCTGTAAATGTTTTCAGCTATTTACATAAATTATACTAAACACACAAAAGTGGAAAACGGCCTGCAGTTATTTCAGTTATCAGAACTTTAGTCATAAATGCATTTTTTTTAACCTTCCCTGTTTTGTTTTTTTTTTTTTTCATTTTCTTTTGCTTAAGGCCATAACTTCAGTTTTGATTTAACTAGACTAAAAAAAAAATAGTGATAGCTTTCCTCGTTTTGCTCAACATCAGGGCAGCGTCAGATGTTTTGGGGAGAACAGAAATATCGGAACATTTCTTTTAGCGACAAGCTGTTTCTGCTGTTCCAGATGAGATCGGTTTCAGAAATGTGATTTCAAACTGTAATGTGATCCAGTCGTGCTGATAGACCCGCTCTGTTGACCTTCACTCATCTGTCATGTTTCTTCCTCTTTTTTCCCCTTCTCGTCTCCTCTTCGCTGTCCTCCTCCTGTCTGTCTGTCTGTCTGTTAGAGTAAAGATGCCGGCATCAGGACTCTGGTCATGCTGGACGAGCAAGGAGGTATGTTTGCAGGGAGCGATCTCTGAACGGTGTGTCCCCCTTTAATCTGCTCTTGATGCTCCTGATGCTCCTGATGCTCCTGAAGCTCCTGAAGCTCCTGATGCTCCTGAAGCTCCTGAAGCTCCTGATGCTCCTGATGCTCCTGATGCTCCTGATGCTCCTGATCAGGGCCGTCGCAAGGGGGGGGGCGGGGCCCGGGGCAGACTTGAGATGCGAGGCCCTTTTCAGGATAACCTATTGACCTATTGGTCAAGTGTGAGGCCCGTCATAGGTACGTCACAGCGCGGGGCCCTGGGCGACCGCCCCCTTCGCCCCCCCCTTGCGACGGCCCTGCTCCTGATACTCCTGAAGCTCCTGATGCTCCTGAAGCTCCTGAAGCTCCTGATGCTCCTGATGCTCCTGATGCTCCTGATGCTCCTGATGCTCCTTTGCTGCAGTTTTTAACGCTGTATAACACTATCGGCATGTCCAGCCTTCTGCTTTGCCTTCTTGCATACTTAACGCTTATTTGTCACACTAAATAGATATTTTGTGCAAGTCTCGCTGACCACAGGACGTATCAGCTACGTCTTTAGATCTCTTCAGTAGGGGTGTGAAAAAAAATCGATTTGGCAATATATCGCGATTTTCAGCCGCCCAATATAATATTGATTTTTTAGGGAAATTTTATTCTATTTATTTTATCTTATTTATTCATTAAATGTGCAAAAACACTAATAATAAATAAATACAGCATATACATATACAGCACGTTGATTTTTCATCTCTACTTTTAATTTTGATATTAACTGGGTGAATTATCGCAATATATCACGATAATATCCTATCGTGACCAAAGTATCATGATACATATTGTATTGCGAGGTTCTTGCCAATACTCACCCCTACTCTTCAGGTAGAGAAGAATCGTGGCACCTCTGATTTACGCCGACGTTCTTGAATCAGCTGCATTGACTTTTTAAAACAATAAAATTAACTGAGCCATCTCTTTTCTCTAGACGAACCTTTTGAGACGTCTTGTGCATATCGTTTGTCTCATACAGCAGCTGAAGGGAAACTACCAGTTTGATAAAATAAAGCCTGTTAGATCATGTTTGTATTAAGTGCTGGTGGATACAGTTAATCTAAGTTTCACCTGAGTGAATCTGTTGAAATTGAGGGTCATGTTACAGGTTATAACAGCACTGTTTAAACTGAAACCTGTTGTCTTTACCATCTAGTCACCTCTGTTTTGCACGAATGCCGGGGTTTTTTTCAGAGGGGGTTTCGGGGCTAGTTTTAGGGCTACCTGGCCCTACACATAGTGTTCATTCAGCTACACACCAAACAAATAGTCATGAATATAAGCAATAAAAAGGTTAATTCACCATTCTCCAAATAATAGTGGCCACACGATCTCATTAGCATTGGGAGAGCTACAACAAAAGATTTGTTTGCAGTCTTTGTTTTTAAATGCCATGAACTGATCCACCAGCATTCCCAGGTACTTGCAGATTTGTGTGTTTTACTTCGAGGGTGTCGTCAGCTGAGGGTGGGATATCGCTCCTCAGACAAACACTGACAACATTTAGGGCACATGTGTCAAACACAAGGCCTGCGGGCCAAATGTGGCCCCTCATTGTACGTGGCCCTTGAGAGCTTGGGCATTACTGGCTTAAATTTTAAACCAATATTTTAAGACTTAAAATAAGCTTTCACCGCTTTAAAGCACATATTGACAATAAACTACATCTACCATCACGCATTTCATTGTTACCCACAACAATAACGGTAGCTACGAGCAAGACGATTTTTCAGAACTGATGGACTTAAGAAAAACCTTTACAAACTAACCCCAACATGTCCAAGAAGAGAAAAAAATGACATTCTCAAGTATCTCAAGGTGAAATAACAGTACGTCTTTTGTCTTATGAGGCGGGTGTCAGTTGAGAAAGAGGCATTTCACGACTGACTGCATTTTGACAGCAAACACGGAGCTAAGTATGCTAAATTTAGCCTGCAAGAAAAACAAAGAACCGCTTCCACTTCTGAAACCAAGGTAATGAATACTCTCAGCGATGTTTACCACAGACTCTGAGATTTAATATAATAATGAGTTAAATATTTGAAACTGAAATACATAATAAATACAGAAACCAGTTATTTAACAATATAATAAGGTGTAGTTTAATTTATTTTGGTTTACATTGCATTTTGTTACATTCATGCTGTCAATCTGGCCCTTCGAGGGCCAACCATGATGCTGATGTGGCCCTCAGTGAAAATGAGTCTGACACCCCTGATTTAGGGCTTCTCGAGGGGACGTCCCCTTTAGCCAGGGGGCCGTATTTCAACCACCACCTGCTGTACATCAGTTTCGAGCGGCACAGCGACGCATCAATCAATCAATCAAGAGGGAGCCTTCGAGAAACATGCTCACATTGAACTTCCACGTCACATCCAGGGGAGCAGCCAGCCGTCTGATCTAAATCCACTTCACCAGATTTACAACCGTGTTGAACATTTTGTTTTACGGAGGAGACATGGCTGCCTGGTGCTCTGAAACTCTGACCGCTATTTAGAAGCAGATACACATTAACAAAACAGGGAAAAAAAAAACCTGAAGCTCGTCTGTCCTACCGGCCGATTTGAAACCCTTGCTTTATCTCGAAGACCTTACAAAAGGGGCTGCAAGATTAAACATTTAGAACGTGCTGACACCGACTGTTGATATATCTTTGCTGTCATCAGATTAATGTCGGAAGACTAAAAGGGAAACGTCACATTTTCGCTATTTATACTTTCGAGGAAATGTCTCGGGTTTCGAGGTACGTTTGCAGTGTGCAGCAGTCGAGGTATGTGTCCGGGACGATCGACCCTGGTGCTGCTGTCCAAGGACACCAGTCCGTTCACAGGTGTGATGTCATCTTCTCTCCTTCACACTCCTGACCTGGACTCCTCAGCTCCCTCTCAAACTGTTGAAGGTGATAGTTTGTGAGCCTTTGTTGTGAAGTTGCTACGGACAGTCTTCTTAATTACACGTTCTGGAGAGGCCGGGCCATTAAAGAACCGATAAACCTGTGGGATTTAATAGCTCGCCAGGATGGTATTAATTAATACAAAGTTGTTGGGCTGTAAACTGGGGCGGGACTAATCTGCCCTTTACACACAAAAACGCAAGACAAAAAGACGGGCCAGACACTGGAGGAGGTGGGTCTTTTCCTGCAGTGATGTATTACCCACAGTGGAGCTAATGAGCCCCGTCCCTGCTGGTCTGGCGGGTCCACGCGGACCAGAATCAGACCCAGATTCACAGTTGATGGATTACAGCTCTGACTCAGGGAGCATCTTCCAACAGACAAGCTGCACTAAACCTCTGTTTGCCCTTCTATGAAAATGGAAAACGATCTTGGTCATCTGCTCATGAGCAGACATTCGGCAGGTCGAACAAACATTCTCTGGACCCACTGAAGACAACCTTCGCGCAAACCGATGCTGATGGGCGACGCAGGTAAATTTCAGCACCTGCTGGAGATCAGCACGCCTCTAAGACTGAGGTGTTAAATTGTGACAAAAGTCCCGTACAGGCAGGATTGAGGTGAACAGAGGTGGGATTGATCCAGCTGTAAAAGTCACGTTAGGGTTTTAGAGTCGAATGGAGGGAGTTGTGTTCCTGAAGCAAGGCGTGCTGCTCTTCTGTGAATGGCCTCTCCCCCCCCAACAAGGAAGGAAGAAAAAGAAGATCAGGACACCATAATCCTGAAATGGCAGGTTGCTGAATCAGCCCTGATTGTCCAAAGCTCAGAATATAAATAATACACTTCCCTCTCTCACACGTTCCTCCTCCACCCAATCCCTCGCTTTGAGCGGGATTAACTCTGACAGCCTTTCAGCGGTTGAGTGTAGCACTTAATTGGTAAACTCTTCAAACTTTTATGAAACGTTCCTCTTGTGACTCCAGACTCAATTAAACCTTTCCTGCAGCCGCGAACGTGTCCTGCCGACTAAATGTAGCCACGTCCTCCGGCCGGCCGCGTGCAGCCTGACTGCAAGACCCCCAGAGAGTGGAAGAGAGTGTGTGTGTCCTCCTGTTCAGCCGTCTGAGCAGGGATGGGAATTAATAAGATTTTTCCCATTCCGATTCCGTTGTCGATACTGTTTAACGATTTGATTCTTTATCGATTCTCTTATCGATTCTAATTTGGGGAAAAAGGAGAACTAACAGTTTTATTAGCATCAATTTTTTTTTTTACTTAGAAGTCACGACCTTACAAACTCAACAACGAGGTCAAAAGAGGCCCAAAGCCTGGATAACGTGTTTACTGTTGTAATATGTAACTGTGCAAATACACAAGAATGTGGAACATTTAACTAACAGATTTTTCCTGATAGAAATGAAAAAATCTGCTTTTTAAAAGGATATATGAGCTCACTAAGCACTCAAAAATAATAATAAAGAAAGACAAATACAATGGAACAGTGCATGGTACAAATCTACAAATACTATGAAGAATTAACAATTCTTTTACAGAACAATAATCATGTCTTCCAGCCTCTGAACCAGCCAGACTCTCTCGTCACGGTCATCTTCTAAATGTAATGCAGAAGGCATTTGTTTAATAGCATAGCGTTAATGTTATAGCGTGTTTTACAAAGAAGCACATAGGCAGTGGGATAGCTACTTACCAGAGTTACCAGAGGTGATCTTAGCTTGGCTACTGCTGCTGGGTTGAGATCCATCAGTCTGAAGCGTCAAAAACACGACACTCGTTATCTCATGTTGTGTGTTCAAATGTTTCTGCATGTTAGTCGTGTTCCCTCCCGACGCTGTTATCTCCACTTTACAATGACTGCTAGTTGCCTTGTTGCCATCTTTCTTTGGTGAAGTGAAGCCAAACTTTGGAGCGTTTGCACCTGGTGGGCGCCATTGTTGTTTACAACTGCAATGCACGTGCTAAACCAACGTAACTTAATCGCGTAAGTGCTTTCTGGAATTGACTGTGCGTAACTTGCGTAAATTATGAGAGATTCGTGCTGGTTGGAATCGATAAGAGAATCGCTAGATATACTGCCAAACGATTCCATGGAACTGAAACACACGGAACCGGTTCTCTACAGGAACCGGTTCTCGATTCCCAACCCTAGTCTGAACTGGTCGGCTGTTTTCTTGCCTGAAGAGATTAAGATTGGACATCGAGCGTTTCCACGCACCTCGTCCTCTGATGATTTTTATCATATTCCCGACGACTAATGTGAGCAACCCGTGAACAAGCGACTCCGCTAGAATGAATGAATGAATAACCGCCACTCCACTGGGAAGCTTGACCCACAAAATGGCGATGTTGGGTCGACGTGCCCAGGACGTGTGACGTCAGTTCGTCTCAGTTCATGATGTGAAATACTTTATGCGGCTAAATAAAGTCTGAGTGATGCAGTACATGTTGTCCATTTGTATCTGCTTTCTAGAAACTCGTCACTCGTCTGGCCTTCTGGTCCTTCGTTCTGTCTTGTCCAGATCCACCCCTTCGTATTTCTTTTCAAGCTTTTGCCTCATTGTGGCGGGCAAAGCCCCCTCTGACATATCACCCGCTTGGCTTCCACCTGCGCTCCCGCTGACGCGCAGTAGCACTCAGGCAGCCGCTGTGGCAGAACGATCCCTTTCACGTTCAGGAGGAAGCGCTCCGCCGCCGCCACCCGTGACATTCACTCAGAGAAAAGCTCTCAGTCCTCTGGGACGGAGGTATAAAAGAAAAACAACAAACGGAGGTCCACGGGAAAGCTATTCACGTTTAGTTGTCTTTAATTCAGCACCTAAGATGCTCTTCGTAGTTGTCGCCTGCTTTGCCATCTGCATCTAGCCGAACAAACATAACCAAAAAAGCCTCTTGCACCGTAGCCGTAGAGCGCAGACCCTCAATAAGAGCCAGCCGATTTCATTTCACTGCTCTCATGCCTTTGTCCTCACCAGAGCAACTTGATCGTGTGGAGGAGGGCATGAACAAGGTGAACGCAGACCTGAAGGAGGCCGAGAAAGATTTAAAAGATATAGGACAGTGCTGTGGTCTGATATGCCCATGTGTTAAAAAGTAGGTACCGGCCGGGAGCCTGGCGCTCTTGCCTGTCCAGTGCTGGTGGTGGTGATGGTGGTGATGTCTGATGTCTCTCTTGTCACAGTCAATGTCTTTTTTTTTGTTTCTGTCTCTTCTCCTTTGTCTCCCCCCTTCTTCGCCCCTCTCCTCCCTTCCACCTCTTCTTCCTTTCTTCTCTTTTCATGTGCTTTCGTTCTTTTGCTGGGATAAATGACAATGTGTTGCTAATCAGAACAACTGGAGCGCATCGAGGAGGGGATGGACCAAATCAATAAGGACATGATGGATGCTGAAAAGAATTTGAACAATCTAGGACAGTTCTGTGGTCTATGTTCTTGTCCCTGTAACAAGTAGGTGCTGCCTGTGTTGCCCGACTGCATGTGTTTCAGTGCCGCCCGCCTACCTGCCTCTCTACCCGTGTGCCTGCTTCTGGTGTGTAGAGCATGGTGATCTGTGTTGTGAGCAGTCAGGGCCTGAAGCCGCAACGACACACCGGCACTGCACGCACAAGCACGTGTGCACCTTTAGATTGAGACCGAGGTCTAACCGGACGCCCGTGCACGTGCACGAGCAGCAGACGCTGCAGTTTATGACTGGGTGGTCTTGTGCCACTGCGTTCGGTCTCCAGCCTCAGTTGGTTGTTTCCCTCAAGAGCCCTTCATTCCACTTTGGATGAGATTCTCTTCCAGCAGGTAGCAGCATCAGCATCAACGATCCCGGGCACTGTATCCACCCACCCCGTAAGCCCCGCCCCAACACCCTGCCCACAGCATGAGTCTTCATCATGCAGTGTGCAAGTTCTACCAAAGAATGAATCAATGAGTTCCCTTCTTATCAGCTTAATGGTAAACTCTTCATTTAATAGTCGGTTTTCACGGCGCGTCATCCAACCGGAAGTCGCCATCTTGGAGGCACGCGGCAATGTAAACAAAGCGTAAATCGGACATCATCATTGAAAATGGTAAATTATTGCCGTGTTTTCGGCTGTACCAACCGGACAGACCGCGAGAGACACTTGGAGTTTTATAGACTTCCAAAGGTTATTAAAAATCAGGGAGAACAATGGCAGAAGTTGTCAGAGGAAAGGAGGTGCTTGTGGTTAGCAAAGCTAAACCAAACCTGCGTGGCAAAAATCTGGACAACATCTGAATTTGTTCGGCCCATTTCGTGTCAGGTAAGTTAAGGGAAATGTTGTTAGCTCTTAATTTCACACATGAACAATTATCAAGAAAAAAAGCTTTTAATTTCTAGTCTAATGATAATATCAAGCTACCACCTAGCTACACTAGCAACACAGTTCTTAAAATGTAGAGCTACAATGTGCTATATTTCTCATTGTATTCCAGGTGAAAGGTCTGACCTTTATCAAAAGGATGACCCAGATTGGGTCCATCTGTTGGAATGACAGTAGAAACCAGGTAGTTTACGATGTCGGGGTATGCAATTGAAGGGAGGCTCTCCGGCTCGTCATCGCTCCAAGACGAGGGAGCTAACTCGTACGGATCGGCACCACCGACAAACTGTAACTTTTCAGAATATCGTTCCCTTTCCCGTGGACCAAGTCCTCCTCTGTATGTTTTTGCGTCTGTAACACCTTTTGAAAAGCTTTTCTGTTGTTTATCCATCCTTTATCCACGGTCGTTAGCATTGCTCCAGCGGTGTGTTTACATCCGAGTACCTCCAAGATGGCCGCGCATCCGGGTCCCTGACCAAAACGTGACGTAGGTGAAAACCCTCTATTGGTTTCTTTTTACGGGGCTCCTTCAGTGTATTCAGTTAAGAGCGTATTTTAAATGACCACCACTAAAGCTCCTGCGTGAAGCAATCAGGGGCCCCGACTGGCAGAAATGCAATGTAAAGTTACGCCGCCGGGTTTTTCCCAGAGCGTAAAGGCTACACAGCGGCCCTGTGAAGCCTACTAACCCTAACCTTAACCTAGTTTTATGCGCATCGACTGCGAGCCTGGACACAGTTAAAAGTTTTTCTCTGGAAATGTACTTGTGATTTCATCAGATGCAAGAAATATAAAGATCCAGCGTGTAACGTTTTGGAATCAGAAATGCAATTTAATGTTTGCGTACTTTCATTCACCTGGAATTGTGTAAAAATTACAGGTGTATTTGCACTGATGTGTTGTTACAGTTCTCCATCGGGCCAAATCAAGCACTGGCAGGCCTTTCACACTGCATGATGCAACAGTGTTCACTCAATTGGTTTCAATTCGCAGCTTGTGCCACTAGGTGCCAGTATACAATACGCACTGGATCTTTAAAGTGATAAACATGAAACCTTAATCTTTGAACCCCCCCTAAGTTCAACCCATGACCCTCAGATGACAAACTATACCTACAGGATGCTTCCATCATCTACCTCAAGACAGTTTTGCACAGTAAAATGTCATGCATGAGTTCGGCAAACAACCTCATTGATATTAAATCTCTTCAATCAAATCTGTGCGCTTTGAAGAGAACTTGAAGACTTTTACTGTACTTTGTATGCTGAGATGAATTCCTGCTGCCAGTTTTGCCAAACTCCTGCATGATTTATTTTCTGGTCCACAACAGCCAAACTATGGCCACTGAGTCATGTCTGTGCCTTTTATATTATCGGACCAATGCATGTCTGCAGTTGTCTGACTCAGAGCTATAGAAGACACAAGTGGAAAACAAGGAGAAAAAAATTAATTTTTTTTTTATTTTTTACAGTAAGTTACCTCTCTAATGTTTCTCTTGAAGTAAATGTAACAATGCCGTCACAAGGAACCAAACGCCAGTCATGGAAGACATTTTTTTTTATAATGGAAAAGGGTTTAGACAGAACAAAAGCTGATGATTTGGTGGTAGACGTCTTGGATGTTTCCCTGCTTCAGTGCACCTGATTCAAATGAACGGGTCGTTAACGGACCTGGATGAGAAGCTGATGGTCATCTGTTCAGCTGCATCATGTGTGCTGTGCTTCGGAAACATCTGAGTCTTGCAGGACGGCAGCCCTCAAGGACTTGAGTTTGGACACCTCCTGGTTTAAAGCCACAAATTATGAATTTCCATTTTGGAAGCCGAATGCAGCAAAAGAGATTTTGAAATGAGGTCATCCCTTTCACTAACACTAGAATGGAAAGATCCAGTCAATTGACCTTTCGGTAAGCAACGCCTCCTCCCTAGTTACTGTTGCTAGGTTGGACAAACTTTCTGCTCCTGCATTAAGGACTGTGTTAATTCGCTATTTTTCCGATGTGTATCATCAGTATTTATATTATACTTGAAAAGCACCATGGTGGAATATTGCTGCTGGGGACCTGCAACCAAAAACATGTCCCCTCCAAACATTCTGGATACCTCGAGTCACTGTTGCAGGTCCCCAGCAGCAATATTCCACCATGGAGTTATTATAGTATAATATAAATACTGATGATAGGCATCGGAAAAATAGCTAATTAACACACGCAGGAGCAGAAAGTTTGTCCTATCTAGCAACAGTAACTAGGAAGGGGACGGTGCTTACCGAAAGGTCAATTACGCACAAAAGGCTTGAATTCCATCGTAGCTTTCACTTTCTAAGATTTGTCATCAGTTTCTAAACAGCTGGATTTGTTTTTCCGATGACGCGTATGAGGAGCTTCCTGCTTCCAGACACCACTGCTCTGAGCTCAGATCTTGTGTATTCTATAGCTCTCTGGTCTCTCCTTTCATGACCCACATGTTATGTGAACCTGCGGTTCTTGTGTCTCGTTTTGTTTGATCGTGACACTCACATAGCAGCTCCGGGTCAAATAGCATGACGGGAATAATTCTTGCTTGTTGTTCTGAGTGACTGGAGCTCCTGGCAGATGCGATCTGTCTTTCTGAGACGGCGCCGAGATGCCGTCGTTTGTTGCAAACGGGGCCAGAGCTTTAGAGTGGAGCCATCTTGAGTGGAGATCCTTCATCTGCCAGGTGCTCCAGCAAAATAAAACAAATGCTAAGAATTACATTTGCTCATTTGACTGTGTCACCACGTCGTTCCTGCCAGATCCGTGCATCCAGATGAAATGAAGGGCTGGTCTTCCAGTTAAAAATGGATCACAATCTTTTGTTTCACTTTGTCTTTGTTTTATTGATGGATCTAACTGTTCGGCTCTCTTTTAATAGAAATGTGTTTGAACCTGTTCCCCTTCCTGTGTTATGTTTCCATATCTACATGTTTTACATGTTGGTCTGTGTGTGTTTGTGTCTCCTACTCGTCGTGATTTGTGTTTGTCATTTTTGATACATTCCAAATATGACAAAGTGTTTTTTTTTGTGTGTGTTTGTTCAATTGATCTGCATGTTGGATCAATTATTGATACAGACTGCAAATGCATGTATGTAACTGTACATACGTGGCTGTCGTGTTGCTTCTAGCGGGGTGATTAGCTTTACGCCGTATTTGCATTCTAAACATATATTCACGTATATGTTTTGACAACGACCTGCATGAAAGCACGCTGACATTTCAACATTTATGTATCCATGAACACGCACACACACACACTCAATTATCTACTCTCATGACCGCCTTCACTTTCACAAACTGGGTTATAAAAACATCAGGGCTGCACAGTATATCGAAAATTTACCATCATATTGACAAACAATATTGACAAGCAATATCAGCATCACAAATATTGCAATAAACGGCACTCTAAGTGGCATGCGTTTATGCTCTAAATATATGCATTAGGGGTGTGAAAAATAATTGATTTGGCAATATATCACGATTTTTGGCCACCCAATATAATGATTTTTCAGCTTTCAGATTTTTCAAATTTAAATGTGCAAAAACACTAATAATAAACAATAAATAGGCTGTTTTGACTCAATTTGTCCTCTGAATGATCAATATCATCTGATGAACATATACAGCAACTTGATTTTTCATCTCTACTTTTAATTTTGATATTAACTGGGTAGAATATCGCAATATATCGTGATATCGCGATATCATGATAATATCATATAGTGACCCAAGTAACATGATGCATATCATATTGTTAGGTCCTTGCCAATACTCACCCCTAATATGCATATATATTTGAATAAAATACCTTTAACTTCTTTAGTGTCTAGATATTTTTTTCACGGTCTGTGTCTGCAGAGAAGAAGACATTATCGGCATATAATTCTGTGTTCATCAATATGTTACAAGTCACATCGCAATCTTCAACGAGAGTATAACACAACTCGTGTTTTCCTGATATAGTGCAGCCCTTTAAAAGAAAAAAACCACACAGATCCAACCACACTGAAGAACATAATGAGCACGTGATACAACGAGTGCCTGACTGAAACGTGTTTGTGGTAGGATTAAGGGCGGGGGCCAGGCCTGGGGAGCCAACCAGGACGGAGTGGTGAACAGCCAGCCGGGGGCTCGGGTGGTGGACGAACGTGAACAGATGGCCATCAGTGGGGGCTTTATCCGCAGGTAAGCATATGCAGCGTGCGCACGTGTGTGTGTGTGTGCAGAGATGTCGGTTTGTACGTACCGCTGCAGCGTGCGACTGTAGCTGGAGAGCTCGCTCGCCTCTCTGTGTGCTCATCTGTGATTATCTTGCATATACGAGTATATCGTACAGCTTATATCCAAAAGGATATAATATTCCTTGACTTATACTGGAACTGGTTTGTGTGCTTTGAGTCTTAAAGTAACATGTCACAGTCTTTATGGATGACAGAAGCTGAACTTTACAAGTTTTGCAATGATGCAGGAGATCCAAAGAGCTGCAGATATGCCGCCCTCTTTTTGTTCATAGATCGATTGATAGATGCAGTATGACTAGGGATGGGAATTGATAAGATTTTTCTGATTCCGATTCCATTATCGATACTGTTTAAAGGAGCCGTATGTAAGAAGATTAATAAAACGAATCATAAAAGACCCTGATATGTCAACAGATTTAAAAATCATGTTCATTTCAAATACTTATGTCACTGACACAGCACTCAACCAGGATATTCCCGTTTAAAAAGAGGAGTTGCAGCCCTCAAGTCCTGTTTATGTTGTCATTTTTTGTTTTGGCCTGAAGCGCAACCCTCACCGATCTCCCAATCAGGAAGTCAGTTGGTTTCGGCATCCGGGTTGCCAGCTCGGCTCTAATTATCGCAGCAGCCGCTACGTACCAAAACCTAAAGACCTCGTTAGAATCGAAGTTACGTCGTGACAAGTCCGAAATAAAACAAGGATTTGTATAGGAGGTGCTTTTGATAGATGGAGACGGCTGAAAGCGGAGAAGAATTTGAAGACAGACGCCAACGTTGCAGATTTTCTCCTGGACAGGTAAGATTCATAGCTAAATGTTTGGCTAACGCTAATTTACTTGGGCAAGGTAACAGAACAAGGTAACAAAGAAATTTTGCAGTACATTATTACTTTGCAAAAGATCTTTCATAAAGCATTAAATATAATTAACAGAAAATAAAATTACCGTGTAGGACTCATCGCTTGCCATGGCAGCCTACGTTCCTGCTTAATTTTGCAGTCTACCTGGCAACCTCTGGTCGGGGGGGTACACGCCGCTCAACAGTGTTTTGAAAGTGACTGCAGTACCAGGTTTGGCCATAATCTTACAAACGGCTCCTTTAATGATTCGATTCTTTATCGATTCTAATTTGGGGAAAAAGGAGAACAAACAGTTTTATTAGCATCAATTTTTTCTACTGAGAAGTCCGACCTTACAAACTCAACAGCGAGGTCAAAAGAGGCCCAAAGCCTGGATAACGTGTTAACTGTTGTAATATGTAACTGTGCAAATACACAAGAATGTGTAACATTTTACTAACAGATTTTTCCTAATAGAAATTAAAAAGGGATATATGAGCTCACTAAGCACTCAAAAATAATAATAAAGAAAGATAAATACTATCAAATACAACGGAACAGTGCATGGTGCAAATTTGCAAATACCTTGAAGAATTAACAATTCTTTAGCAGAAAAATAATCATGTCTTCCAGCCTCTGAACCAGCCAGACTCTCTCTCTCTTCACGATCATCTTCTAAATGTAATGCAGAAGACATTCGTTTAATAGCATAGCGTTAATGTTATAGCGTGTTTTACAAAGAAGCACATAGGCAGTGGGATAGCTACTTACCAGAGTTACCAGAGGTGATCTTAGCTTGGCTACTGCTGCTGGTTGAGATCCATCAGTCCGAAGCGTCAAAAACACAACACTCGTTTATCGCATGTTGTGTGTTCAAATGTTTCTGCATGTTAGCCGTGTTCCCTCCCGACGCTGTTATCTCCACTTTACAATGACTGCTAGTTTCCTTGTTGCCATCTTTCTTTGGTGAAGTGAAGCCAAACTTTGGAGCGTTTGAACCTGGTTGCGCCATTGTTGTTTACAACTGCAATGCGCGTGCTAAACCGACGTAACTTAATCACGTAAGTGCTTTCTGGAATTGACTGTGCGTAACTTGCGTAAATTACATGAGATTCGTGCTGGTTGGAATCGATAAGAGAATCGCTTGATAAACTGCCAAACAATTCCATGGAATTGAAACACACGGAACCGATTCTCTACAGGAACCGGTTCTCAGTTCCCAACCCTAAAGGCCCGTTATACTCTCGGGTCAATGTGTCGCCGTCAGCTTGTCGCAGAGATGCCGCAGACACTTTTGATTTATACTTGCGCAGTCTCCGCTATGTTATTCCAAGCCACAACGCATGAGGGACGATCAGTTTGTCCACCAATGCTGCCGTACATTTTGGGGGCTTAATTCATCATGCTTCTTAAGGGTTGTGTATACTCTCACAGCAATGTGTTGCAGTTATCTTGTTGTCGGTATGCCGCAGTTATTTTGGATTTATGCCCAAATGCGGTCTCCACTGTGTTATTCCACGCTACAACGTGAGAACGACAATCACGAACTAGCTAAACTTACTAAACTTATCTCTTGTGTTTTTCCACTTCCTCACCGTCTCGGTCGTATCCAGACCCACAATCATCGCTATCTCCCTCCATGAATTACTAGAATATGTGCTGTCTTTGTAGTGTGGAGAACAAGAATCGTACAGATGTGGGTACTTCCTCATTTCTTCAGTGACGCGCTCTTTTCTATGCGGATGTAGAATTGACCAATCAGAGGCCTCCTTTCGCTCCTCTCTCCTCCCCCTCTTCACTCTCTCTGTGTAGAGTCTGTGTCGAGTTACTTTTTTGGAGAGGTGCACGGGAGTCTCTGTGTAGTGTCTGCGTAGTTTGGGGGGGCACCTCTGCCTTGTCTGCGTAGGTGAAGCAGACGACCTGACGTTCAAGTATAAATCAGGCTTAAGTATGACGTGCTTTAAAAAGGCATCAGCGCGATGTATCATCATCATCATCAACATCATCACGAAGGTCCACCCGTAACTCGTGATGTAACACGAAGAACGGAGGAAACTTGAGATTTGTTCTAACAATCATAGTCAGTCTTTTCAGGGTCAGAGGTTGTATCATACTTTACCTATAGCTTCAGCAGACTCTTTAACAGTCAATGTAATCCAACACTGCGGGGAGAAAACACAACCAAATCGTCTGCGTAAATGAAATGATTAATAGTAGTCCTCCCAGCTCATTTCAGATTCTTACAGTTTTCCAGAAAGATCATCCAAACACAGGCTAAACAGGACAGGTGACCTCGTCAAACCCAGTTAGTCTCATGAAAACGAGCACACGTGCTCCTGCCTGCTCAACACTATGTACCAACAGGACGAATCAGATGATAATACTACGTCTCAAAAATCCAGAAAAACTCAACGTGAGGCAACGCTGAAAGTCTCTGGCCAGCATACTCGAGATGCTCTGCGGTTATTTCGTCAATGCCCCATGCTTCGTTCGCCTTCAGATTCCCAACCTCGTTCAATCTGTCAACCACACTTGAATTCATCACTGTTTGTTCCATGCAGCTCTCCTGTCCACCGATGTGCTCTCCCAGTCCCAGGTTCTGTCCTCGGCGCTAGCATCAGCAGTTCCTTGGTTTTGTCGTCTTCTTCCAAATCTGTCGCATCCCTGAACGAGCGCTTTGATTACTCGTGGCGATTATACAATACGTCGCGCGGTGACTTGTGTGATTTATTTTCGCTACTGGGCCATGAGGTCACAACAGAGCAGACGCTCTGCTGTGTGACGTCAAAAAGACGTCAGCTAATATTTTGGTCAGGCGGCAAGAGGTGCTTGAGCGATAAATGTGGAAAAAAAAAACAGGTGGGTCGGTTATTGGATGATGGGGCCGAGCCGTGAGGCCGATCTGTTCGCTTCAGCTCTGTGTTTGTGACACTTTCTATGTCATGAATGAACAACACACGCAGCTTTGACGATGAGTCAACATGTAAATGCCGTAAACAAACATTGGAAATGACTCGTCTTTACTGAAGGTGTTTCCCCTCAACACTGCGAACGTTTGAACGCATGTGTTCAGAAAAGAAACAGGAAATTTGACTGACTCACTGGCCACTTCTTAAGGTCCACCTTGCTAGTACCTGGTTGGACCCCCTTTTTCCTTCAGAACTTCCTTAATCCTTCATGTCATAGATTCAACAAGGTCCTGGAAACATTCCTCAGAGAGTTTGGTCCATATCGACATGACAGCATCACCAGTTGTCATCCATGATGAGAATCTCCCGTTCCACCACATCCCAAAGCTGCTCTACTGGACTCAGATCTGGAGACTGTGGAGGTCATCTGAGTCCATTAAACTCATTGTCATGTTCAAGAAACCAGTCTGAGATGATTGGAGCTTTATGACATGGAGCGTTATCCTGCTGGAAGTATCCATCAGAAGATGGTCCACTGTGGTCATAAAGGGATGGAGATGGTCAGCAACAATACTCAGGTAGGCTGTGGTGTTGACACAATGCTCAGTTGGTACTTATGGACCCAAAGTGTGGCAGGAAAATATCCCCCTCACCATTACACCACCAGCAGCAGCCTGAACCGTTGATACCAGGCAGGATGGATCCATGCTTTCATGTTGTTTCCTCCAAATTCTGACCATCTGAATGTAGCAGCAGAAATCCAGACTCATCAGACCAACGTTTCTCCATCTTCTATGGTCCAGTTCTGGTGAGTCTGTGTGAATTGTAGCCTCAGTTTCCTGTTCTTAGCTGACAGCAGAGACACCTGCTGTGGTCTTCTGCTGCTGTAGTCCATCCACCTTTAAGGTTGGACGTGTTGTTCGTTCAGAGATGCTCTTCTGCAGACCTCAGTTGTAACCAGTGGTTATTTGAGTTCCAGTTGTCTTTCTATCAGCTCCAACCAGTCTGTTCGTTCTCGACAAGACATTTGTTCCCACAGAACTGCAGTTCTCTGGATATCTTCTCTTTCTGGACCATCCTCTGTAAACCCTAGAGATGGTTGTGGTGAAAATCCCAGTAGATCAGCAGTTTCTGAAACACTCAGACCAATAACCAGGACACGTTCAGAGTCACTTAAATCACACCTTCTTCTACCGTTCTGATGCTGGTTTGAACTGCAGCAGATCGTCTTGACCACATCTACATGAATAAATGATTGAGTTGCTGCCATGTGATTGGCTGATTGGAAATTTGCGTTAACTAGCAGTCGGACCGGTGGACCTGATAAAGTGGCTGCTGAGTGTATACTATCAACTTGAGCACACTGTGTTTGTCTGTGGTTGTGACTAATTCCAGGGGGGTTCACATATTTATTCCTCACCACTGTATTTTGTGGCCTGACCGCACCCCCCTCCTTCTCCTGTTCATTGAAGGGTAACAGACGACGCCCGGGAGAACGAGATGGATGAAAACCTGGAGCAGGTGGGCGGGATCATTGGCAATCTGCGTCACATGGCGTTGGACATGGGCCAGGAGATCGACACCCAGAACCGCCAGATTGACCGGATCATGGAGAAGGTACCGTGTGCTTGCACAGAGTGTAAAAATTAAGCAGATTTTTTTTTTTAAATCAGAAACTGTAGTCGAGAAGCTGATGATACCCAGGCAGTAGTATTTAGCTGATGGATCACAGACTCGCCGTACGGTCGAATCCTGTTACAGCCGGTGCTTTTTTCCCTTTCAGGCCGACTCCAACAAGACCAGGATCGACGAGGCCAACCAGCGCGCCACAAAGATGTTGGGGAGTGGCTAAGCTGCAGCCGGAAGTCCCCTCATTCCCGCTTGACCCAAGTCCCCCGAAAAAGAAACGCCACCAACCGAACCCTGCCCCCCCACCCCCGCCCCCCCCCAACACAGATGCCGACAGCAGGCGCTGCAGAGTCTTGCTTTTATCGTGATACTTGTAGAGGTTTGCACACACGCAGATATCATACGATGCTTCGCCCCCCCCCCCGTCTCCGAGCCGCCATCCCTCCCAACACTTGTCGGTATCGTTACGTGATGTCGTTCTTTGATTTTTGCGAAGAAGTAATAGTTCCATTACATAACACTCGAACCCTCTCGAAGCTGTACATAAAACTTCAATTGCTTCAGTGATTTAGATCACACGTCCTGTTTTCTTCATTCTTTCTTTTTTTTTAAGTCTTTGTGTAAAATAAACTGTATGTACACCTCATCTACATGACGTCCTCTCCACATTTCAGTATTGTAGTGATGTCCATGTGAGGCGCACTGTGTATTCGTCAGCTAGGACGCGATGAGGCCACGGCGGTTCGCCGAGGAGACAGCGACCGTAGTCCACTTCACGTGGATGCGACGCTGCTCAGATCTGACTAGTTACATAGCAGCCCCCGTGGATACTTTGTTAAATATTTGGGCCGTCTGGACGGAAACGTGGCTTTTTGGTCAGGACTGTGTGCCAGTAATTTTACTAACCCTTTTTCGATTTGAACAGTATTAAAATAATTTGAGGTTGTATCGTACGAACCATTTCCTCAGGGAGCTAAATCTTGCCACTCAAACAGAAGGTCTGAATATTCGACTGATGCATTGTGATTTATAAGAGCGTCATACTTGCATCATGCAGTACGTGCGAGAAGTTGCATTGGGATTGTTAAAGGCTGATATTTGGCATGAACCATAACGACCAACATATGACTGTAAAGGGAGAGCAAGGTTTAAACGTTGAGCACATTTAGGGAAGGGTCAGTGACTTCACTTACAACACGACCCTTTATTCAACCCGGTATGATACGATGCTTTAAGTATGTCATGCATGTCCTTCCACCGCTAGAAACCGAACGACTCTTTTATCCAGGCAACATGGCAGCTGCATGCTGCGTATGTAGGCCACACAGAGAGGAAGCCCTTGTTTATCTGCAATAGTGCCACTCTGTTTCATGTCTCTTTACCTTTCCAGACTGTGACCATCACAAAAATCATATGTACCATGGAAATGCCAATAAAGCCATCAAAACAGTTGGACCAAACCAAGCTTCCTGTCTGCTTTTGTTGGAGCGGTGTGCTTAATTAATGAAATGAAAAATACTTTATTGATCCCAGAAGGGAAATTCAACATTGTTGTAAGGGCTTTTTTTTCCAACAATAAAAAATGACAGAAATTTTTAAAATAATGTCTTGTTGTGGAGGCTGATGGCTGCTGGCAGGAATGATCTTCTGTATCTTTCTATCTTGCAACGGACCTGAAGAAACCTCTCACTGAACACTCTGTTGTTTGATCACTGTGTCATGGAGAGGGTGTGAAGAGTCCTCCATCATTAATTAATTAATCATCATTAATCTAAACAGGCTGAGTGGTTTTTATGTGCAGTTAGTGCTCGACATCATGGATCCCCCGAGATTAGAGGCTGAATGTACGTCTGCACTGGTGACATAAAGCTCATGTTTTTTTCCTATACTTTTTTATTCCTCTTGAGTCAATTTTTTTTTCTTTAACTCTGCCATGTGAAGGAAGTTTACAAGGGGAACATAAATGTCTGATGAAGTAATTCGGTATCATAATTAAGCAGACGTCAGGAGATAAGGATCCTGAGAGCTTGTTTAAAGGAGCTGGTTCCTGCAGTGTCGTCAGAAATTAATTATTCAAAGCTCAAGTGTGTTTGAAGGATGAGGAGAAAAGAATATATAAAAAAAAAGAAAATGGGCAAGCTTGGATAGGGAGAGAATTGGAGAGGCAGACAGAGAAGGAAAGATGTGTAGCAGCACATTACAGTAATGGACATCCACTGTGTGGCCTGAGGCTTAAGGCGGATTAGAATTTAACACGTCACTAAGAACACTGACACAGACACACGAACCTGAATCAACAACAGGGACACACCTACACAGCAGATAATCCACTACACCTTGATTACATCCATTACACAGTCCCAAAACATGCACACGTATACGCACATGAAATAATGAATATGCAAACTGTAGAACAGACAGAGGGACTCCAGGTGATGCTCCAGGTGATACTCCAGGTGAGGCTCCAGGTGATGGTCCAGAGACTTGAGACGCCTTTTCTGCAGAACAGCCACTCAACAGCTGTTTCACAATCAGAAGTAGCAGCTTTTAATCAAAAAGTAGCAATTTTTGAATCATGATTTCACATCAGACATTAATGATTTTTACAGAAAAAATTGCAGCTCAAGGAAAGTTGTGAGTCCACGATGAAAAAATTGAGAATTTTTCTCTAGAAGTTGCAGTTTGGTGAATTCCGTGCCCTTAGAAAAAGTGATTTCCCATCAAAATGTCACAATTTTGTGAAAGTTGACATTTATGACAAAAATGTTCTGGTTATGACAAAATTGCGATAATGGGAAATTTGTGATTTTTCAACAGAAATGTGTGAATTTTAGGACATAAAGTCATAACTTCATGTCCAAAAGTTGTAATTTTGTGAGACATTTTTTTTAGGGCCAAAAAGTTGTTTTATTACATTAAAGAATAAAAATCATGATTTTTACGAAAAAAAAAGTCTGATTATAAGACGAAGCTGCCACTAAAAAAAAAAATAAATAAATAAATCACAATTTTGCAAAATTTTTAATTTTATGACAGAAATTTGCTTTTTAAAACAGGAAAATTGCTGTACTGAGAAACTCACAATTTCAGGACAGAAAGTTACAGTTGTATGAAATTTACAATTTTACAACAGAACGTTTTATTTTTTTTTTTCAATTGCGATTTAGCCAAAGTTGATATTTTACTAAAAAAAAAAAGAGAGATTTTGCAAAAGAAATTACGTTACAGTAAAATTAGGCTTTCTTTTTTTAAATGTCACGATTATATAATGTAAACACGTGTCATTTCAGGGACTGTGTCAGTTTCTCTTGACCTGAGCACCTGCTCCTAAAAATATCTGTCCGGGCTCTGCTGAAGAACATTTTACAATCCTTAATCATCTGCGTATAAATCATAAATATGATTATTTTGCTTTATCAAAAAGAAAATGTGAATGCCTTTGAGTAAACTATGTCTGATCTTTTTCTTGCTTTGACAATAACAGTTAAATTATGGGGGCACCAGTAAAGAAAACATGTTACTGTGCGCTTAAGAGTGTTTTTAGAGCAAAGGCTCCCTCTGCTGGTCACTTATGCCGCACTTTCTACTTTCTAAATTGTCCTTTTACTGAATTAGATTAAAGGCATCGCAATGAAAGAAATTCGAGGGAAAATAGATATTTAAAATAACGTTTTGGGATGTTGTTATAAATCAGAGCACGTGGCCCGGTTCCTAAAACGGGGACCGCCACGGGGTTTAACGGGGGAAGCGTTCGGCTTTCTCCGTGAATCACGTGACCATTGGCGCCCTCATCGAGTCCGTCCGCCAGGAGTCTTCCTCTTTAACACACAGGACGGTTAGCAGCGGCAGCCAGCGATCATGTTCCGTGCCGTTTTCCTTCTGTCATCCGCAGGGGCTCGGAGTCTGGCACGGAAGCCACCCTGCTTCTCAGGTGGGACTGACCACTTTATATCCGAACTGACATTAGACGGGCTGGGTCAGAGCGGACCGCGGTTCGCTTATTCGGCTAGCCGCTTAGCTTAGCTCCGGCGGTGTGCAGGTATGTAGCTAGGAGCTAACGCGGGGTCACATTGAATATTTTGGGATATGCAGCTGACCTTACGGACTTCAGACGGGAATGGTTTGGTACTTCTGCGTCTCATGTGGTGTTCAACATAACTCGGCGCAGTCTGGGTTCAGAAGAAAAGGAGTCACGACCTTGTGATGACCCTCCTCCGGTAGTTCAGGAGCGTCACTGACCGCAGTTCTAACGCAGTAGTTGTCCTCTCTGAGCCCTGGCTGCATCATTTATGTCGGGAGTAGGTTTGTTTTTAGATTCTGCGGATCCTTATCTCGCTGTGGCTTCTTGTTGACCGACCTGACGTCCCCAGCTCAGGTCATCAGCTGTCATCTAGGCAAACGATGGGCGTGTAAAGTAGGTTTTAGTTCACTAAAATACGACATTCTCTCACAGTATTGCATTTTGTTTGTTTGGACTCGTGGGTTTCTGGGAACTGTTATGCCAGTGCAAGTCTTCTTTTCTCAGAAGGTTGTAAACATGACTCCCAAACATGCAACTGCAGGCAGAATAGCTTGGATATTTCCCTTGTTTTATTTCACCTCCTGCTTTTATAGTAGTTGCTGTTTGGCACACGGCCACCAAGAAACACTCTCTATTCTTTAATATTGACAGTGGATCAATTTGTCACTGAATTCAACTGTCCACTTTTCTCAAGGGATTAACAATGACATTGTTACTGCATGCATGCCTGATTAAAGGCCTGCATGGTCTGATTTCCCTCAGTCATGTGGGATATTAATAGAAATGATGTAGGTCAGTGGATACCTGCTTCCTAGTTTGATACAAATATTGAATTAATCAATTAAATGATGATTAGGTCATAAGACATTTTGAATTTCTGTATCACCTTTACACATATACATGAAACTAGAAATTTAAAAGCCTGTTGACATTGTGCTTTCCAGCTCCTTTGGCGTCCAGGTGTTATTCCCATGCCAAGGTAGAGACGGATGAGGAATTTGATTCCCGCTGGGTGACATACTTCAGCAAACCTGACCTTGATGCCTGGGAGCTGAAGAAAGGTGACTGATCACTGATTCTTATAGTGTAATAAAGTGTCCTCATCTCTCTCTGTCTCTTTTTTTTTTATATTACTTCCTTGTTTCGGCATTGTTATGGCTTTGACTATGGGTTTGTCTGGAAACAAGACCAGTCTGAGGTTGCGTTACTTCATTACCAAAGCTTAATAAAAATAAAAGAAATCCTGAGTCAGGAATCCAGTAACACCAGGAGTTAAACCTTTTGGTAAAATTGTCACAGAAATCCATCTTGTTACGAGACAATCTATACCGAGAAGTGATCTTGCTGAAGGCATTCAGTCAGGCCCTTGCCTCTATTTCATATTACTATTTCAGCTAGATAATGCATTTTTGTTTTTTCAAAATATTTGTATCTAAAGGCATGAACACTCTGATTGGATACGATCTGGTACCTGAACCCAAGATCCTGGATTCAGCACTAAGAGCCTGCCGGAGACTGGATGATCTGGCCAGCGCCATCCGCATCCTTGAGGCTGTCAAGGTGAATGACACTGGAGCTCAATCCTTTTTCCTTATTTTCATAGATTGGAGCGGTTCTTGGAAGATGAGTAACTGGAGCTTGAAAGAGAATCCTTCACTGAACTAAAGAGTAAAATTGTGACAGTCAGAAATAGCCAAAGAGCAAACAAATCATTACATCTTATGGTTTGAAGCCAGTGTTTTAAAGTGGGAATGAGACCCAGTTTTGTTCATCGCTCATTGTTCACAACATTGTTTTTTTTTTTTTTTTTTGAAGGATAAAGCAGGTCCCCACAAGGACATCTATCCCTTCCTGATCCAGGAGCTGAAGCCCACCCTCGCAGAACTTGGCATCTCAACACCAGAGGAGCTGGGAATTGACAAATTATAAATCGTCAAGGTTAGACTGCACCATAAAACACACCTTTTGTGCTTGCTGACCCCCTCAAACTGCACATTACCTGCTTACAGCTTCTAAAGATGTCTTTCTTCTGTCCTCAGGTCTTTCTGAAGCATGAAGCTCCTTTGATGATCCTCACTTGAAAATGTCTATATTGTTGATTAAATACATTCTGTCCTGTTGTATACAAAATAGCGGATATAATAAAGAAAATAATAATTGTATGTGGGGTTTTTTCTTCTTTTTATTTTAATGCAGTTTTATTTGCATGGTTTAAAAGGCTACTTATATGGAACTGCTAATGTGAGTAATAAACAAAAGGTATGTTGTGAAAAACTACTGTTATGCTTGAATAGGTGGGTCAAAGGTTGTGGATCATTTATGTGTTGCATTTGATTAAAGTGGTATTGGTAGTATTTTTTAAAGTATGATTGAAGTAAAATTCCATAAATGTCACCCACCGTGGCAAATAAAAGCGAAGTGACAGGACAGAGGATCGTGCTGCTTCTCTGCTGATTTAAATCTAACCCTAGAGATGGCTTTTGTCAGTAGTTAAATTAATTTGTATTTGCAGTAAAGCCTGAATAAAGCCGTAAAAATTATGTTTTAGAATGTTTAAGCTGCATGTAGATGAAGCTTTCATAAAGGAGTGCCCAGAAATAAAAAAAAAATATATTCTAATTGGTTTAAACAGTATGTCGTAGGCTGCTATGAACCCAGATTCTATTTCCCCTTTCGCCTCTTTGCCACTAGATGGCGACAAAATAAGGAGTGGAGTTTTAATTTTGTATTTTTCCTCTATGAACTAGTACTGCTGTTAGACGTTTTGGGTTTCATGAAAAGTGACTTTTTCTACAATTTTTTTACAAAATAATTTTCATTGACTTTCCAGTTTTATTTGTGTCACTCTAATACATTAGTGTTAAACCTCAAGCTGGAATTTGTTAAACGTAAACATGGTAACAACGTCAAGTTGTATTATCTTAGGAATTAAAAAAAAAAAAAACCGAGTCGTGAATTATTTTTGCCTTTAATGATTCATTAAAAAAAAAAAAATTATTTAGTTTTTTTTTTTTTTTTGTTGCCCGGAAGTAGTAGGAAATCCCAGCTGTCACTGAACGCGCAGCTGGCTGACGGGTCCAGTCCTGAAGGAAAACAACAACAACAGTCCCTCCTCGGCTGATGGACAACTGTCATGGCTGTGTTGTGGTGTAAACTGTGACAACTCCAAGATGATGAACGACATAATAGAGGAACCAGAAAAGGACAGTCTTCTGGAAGCGCAGCAGGAACCGCACGTTTTGTCGGTAATGCCAGCTAATGCTAATGCTAGTCCTGCTAACGGCAGTTGGTGGATAGAAACAGATAAATAAGTGATTCCCCTTCTGAAAATCCCGTACATCGTTATTTGGGACATTTTTCTGGGGCATTAAGGATTTAATTTAGATTTCTAAAACCATTTGAAGATTAAGTTTTGAGTTTGTTTCACAAATTATCTAACGGGTGGCGCACGAGCCCCTTCCGCTCCGAAGATAATTTAGCCTTTCCAGTTATTCATCACATGATGTCAGTTGGGGGATTTCGCTGGGTGTGACCTCTGGATGCAGACTAATTTCTTTCATTCCTGAAATGTCAGGGGTCGAGCACCGGCACGAGACCCAAGACCGCAGATGGAGGCATCAGGCCGGTGGAGAAAAGGGGACCTTATATCATGTCCAGAGTTCCAGCCATCCACCTCAAACTACGTGAGCATTTCTTTGACACGAGGAGCCAGTGGCAGAAACAAACCAGTGGTTTATTTTATCTTGCAGTGATTTATTTGCGAGTGTGTTCTTCATAACAGTAGGAATAAATAACATTGCCTGTTGGAAAGATTGTCCTTTTTTGTAATTAATATCAAATATCATAGAAGAATCATTTCCACCCAGAATACTTGATGTTGGGTTTTAATTTTGGGACTAATGCCCTGTTTGCACAGGATTATTATTATGTGAGGACGAGATAAGTGAAGTCTGTGTTTTATTATAATCCACGGACATTAATTCCTGAATGTGTCATCAAGGCTTTGCAAACTGTTCCATAATTAATATTTAATTCACTGATTCTTTCATTATGATATTGGCTTGTATGCGTGCAATCATGAGGAAGTATTGAATTGGACATGTCTGATCATACAAGTTGGACTACGCTTCTTATCGGCCAACGATTAATTAGTCAGCTGATGAATTTCTTGTTTTTCCTTCCTTTATTTTACATTGCTTTAATTTCATGAGTTTAAGTGACTTAAGATGACAGAAAGTTACATTTGGAAAATAACTTGTCCTTGATAAGGAACAAGTCTTACTTTCTCTTTCTTAAATTGGATTTTTATGAGGTTATATATAATAATGATGGGGGGAGAGGGGAGTCAGTAATAACTGATGATCTTGTTATCCTTGTATATTAATAAAGTGAGCTCTGTCCGCACAGTAAATGTTTTTTTTTCCTTTCATGGTCCAAAGAAAAACACAGGGAGATGGCGAGGAAAGCCCTGAAGAAGAAAGCCCTCTCAGCAGGACCTCCAGTCACACATCAACCCAGACAGGGAGTTAAGAGGTGAGGAAATGGGAACGAGGGTCGTGTCATCATTTTATTTTATTTTATTTTTTCTGACGTGTTCCCGTCCTTCCTCTCAGGACAGTGAAGTACAACAAGGGCTACGCTGCTCTGAGTCAGCATGCTGAGGATGCTTTGGTTGCACTGGACTCAGACAGGTAAGACAAACCCGGGAGGGGGGGGCTCAGCAGAGCAGGATTAGCGGCTCAGTGAGGTAATCTGAGGTTCGATTCTTGCTTTTCAATGTCACAGAGCTGATTCACCTCTTACCGAGGTGTGTAACCATGGAAACCTGCTCTGGAGCAGGTTGGGTGAGATAACCTAGATGACAAGATAAGAGATCAGCACATGTTAAAGCAACACCCCCACATATACATCTCTTTAAGAAAAAAATCATTTAAAAAAATGCATTTAGAGGATCTCTCCTCTTTTTCGTCTCTCTTAATATTCCAAAATAAAATGAGATGTTTGCACTCGGCACAATGACTGCTTTGAATCAGTTATGTTTTTACTTTAAAGCAAATGGACTTTAAAAAAGCAGTTGTTGCATCTGATTTACTTCCTGCTTTGACTGCAGCAGATGTGCTGCCATCAGCCTTTTACAAACATTAAAATTCTCCAGCTATTTAGGATTGCAATTTGTTAATTTTGTTGAATATTTGAACTCCAGATGCATGATTGTGATTGGTCATTTGACACCAACATGTATCCATCGGTAAATCCACGTTGACTTACTTAGTTGATAACCAGAACTGAGATTGTGGCTGCTTTGTGTGTTCTTTGTTGTTTAATCAACCAAAAAAAAAAAAATCATGGATTTGTAGAAGCTGCTTAGTAGTGAGCAGTTCATGTGCTGAAGTTAGTAGCTCCTCTTTTAATCCTCTTAATGATCTAATCATCAGCAGGTGTGCTGACCTCTGCAAAAGCAGTTTGCAGGTGTGGAGCATTCACATGTGTGTTAACACAGTGCCAGGAGGGAAAGACATAAGCAATGCTCCTGCAGAAGCGACTGTTGCTGCACATCAATCCAATTTCGAGTTCATTGTTCTACAATGAGAAAGAAAAACCTGCTTCTCAGATTCTACAGGTCTGCATGTAATTTAAAATCCATGACCACACAATTAGAAAAAGACTGAACAAGTATGGTTTGTTTGGAACAGTTTCCAGAAGAAAACATCTTTGGTCTCAAAACATAATGGGTTTGACAACTGAGGTTTGCAAAACTGCATTAGACCAAACCTCAAGTGTTTGGAAAGAATGTCCTACGGACAGATGAAACCAGGAATAAAAGTTGGATTATTTTGCCTGAATGTCACTGTATCCCAGTGTCATGTTTGGCAAAAGTCAAACAGAGAGTTTCAGCAGAAACACCTCCTGCCCTCTATCAAACACGGTGGTGGCAGGGCTGATGGTTTGGAGTTGTTTTGTAGCTACAGGACCTGGCAGTCTGAAGTGGATCATGAACCCGTCTGTATCCCAGACGGCAGCTAAAGCTTTGGTCAAAACTGACTTATACAACAGGGAAAACATCTAAAGCACACCCAGAAATCTGTGCAGAAGAAAAGGTCTTCCAACCTTAATGAACTGAAACAATGTTGTGAAGAAGAAATGCCTCCACGATGATGTGGGAATCTGATAATGAATGCAGGAAGTAATTGTTTCATGTTATTGCTGCTAAAAGTAGATCTACAAGCCACTGAACCATGAGGGTACTTTGCTTCATACTTGTTAGATGGTACAGTGGAAAAAAACTGACCTATCAGGAGATGATGATGTTTTTACACACACGAACATAAAAAGCATCAGATGAACTTCTGGACATAATTAGACCTCAGGTATGCAGCTGATGAGACTGGTGACTTCCTTCTGTTCACATTAAATAAAAAGCTTATTAAATGTTTTTCTGATAGCTCTGCAAATCCTGTCAGTTATTGGATATGAGAGGACATTTACCAGCTCCAGTCTGAATTTTGACATCGTTGACATTTTGTTTCAGCTTATTCAGGTTTTTATTTGACAGTTAAATGTATCAGATTGATGGAGCCCGTCTGACTTGTCTTTGCAGTGATGAAGAGATAGACTTTGAGCAGTACTCCTCAGGATACTCTTCAGCAGAGGTGAGTTTGACCCACAACACCTTTTTTTTTTAGCTTATTTTTAACTCTGCAAAGAAATGTTATCAAAGTGTCTGTGTGACTACTGCTGTGACTTGGTGGAAAACCTGTTCCAGGCCACCCAGGTAGAGCATGTGGTAAGATCTGATATATACAGTCATGGAAAAAAATTATTAGACCACCCTTGTTTTCTTCAGTTTCTTGTTCATTTTAATGCCTGGTACAACTAAAGGTACATTTGTTTGGACAAACAAAACGATAACCACAAAGATTGCTCATAAGAGTTTTATTTAAGAGCTGATATCTTACCATTTTCCATGGTTTTCTTGATTATAACCTAAATCACTTAAGTTTTTACATCAATAGCTATGGCGTTGTACTGCCAAAAACACTGCTTTTATGCATTCAGTGTTTTCTTTTCTGTCTGTTTTAGTCACATGATGACGTTTAGTGGTACCAAATGGTGGTCTGATAATTGTTTTCCGTGACTGTATATCTTCTAAATATTTCACAATATGTAAGATGGTTGCACCATCACATTACGCACAGTTTTCACGCGGTAGATAGAACAAAGAACCGGTTTGTCTCCAAGTAGTCGGATAAAACAACAGAAAAACTCATCATGCATTTCAGCTGGTGTCAAATCTTGTTTTTGTTCCATGCATTTGCAGAATGTGCTGATAGTCTGACAGTGAGTAAATGTGAAAATATTATATTTGTTTTGTTTTTTTTTTTTTACTTTTACATGCAGAGCCTCTGGCTGTTTCCTGACTCAGATATGTGACATTCTTTACATTTAATTCAAGACTACGTCTAAATTTCAGCCTAAGTTTGTTTACTGCAGTTGAAAACCTGGAAAATAACCAAAAGACAAAAATTCACAGATTTAAATGGTAAATGGATGTTCCAGCTCTTTGTTAATATGTCTCAAGGGACGCAATCTATATTTTAAAATCAATTAAAGAGTCAATTTTAGTGTGATTTCTAATTAAAACAGTATGCATGTTCTTTAGAAAGTCAAATAAACACTTGACTGAGCCAGATGTTTATGTAGAAGGGGAAAGACTACAGATCAGAATCAGAATCAGAATCAGAATCAGAAACAGTTTTATTGCCAGGTACGTTTTCACATACAAGGAATTTAGCTTGATGTCTGGTGCAGAACATATAAACATATAAGATATAAGAAAAATATAGAAATATAGGAAATAAAGAAAAATATAGAACAGGTACAGATAGTCTCAGTGTTTAAATATCTCGGTGTCATGATTGATAGTAATCTGTCATTTAAAGCCCAAATTAAAAAGGTCTGTCAGAGAGTTAAATTCAATCTAGAAAACTTTAGATATATATGGAACTGTATGTCCACAGGCTGCAATTATGTTTATCCATTCAATGATCTATTCCTACATTACATACTGTTTAACAACTTGGTCTCAGGCCAGTGCAACATCTCTTATGTCCATTCAGTCCCTTTATAAACAAACCCTCATTCAAGTTCTGGATAAAAAAACCTAGATATCATCACCACTGTTTCATTTTAACTAAATATAAACTCCTGAGTTGGGAAAACCTGGTGAAATACACTAACTTATGCCTAACCTACAAGATTATAAATGGACACGCCCCTTCTGTGTTAAGACAATTTATAAAACCAGGTTCATCTGCAAACATATCCACAAGAAGCACAACTAAAGGTGACTGTATAATCCAGATGAGAAAAAGCAGTTTTGGCCAATCTGCATTTGCCATTAGAGCTGAACCTGAGTGGAACATAATACCATCCCACATTAGAGATATAAGTACATACCATATATTCAAATACAACCTAAAAAAATGGTTAGATAACTACCAGATATGTCAACACTAAACATCACACTGTCACCTCTACTTGTTATTAGCTGTACATTGTCTTATATCTTTAACCTCTTTTTTTTTATTTTAACCTCCTTTTTCCTCTTTCCCTGTTTTTCCTATATTAACTATGCTCTTTTTTTATGTCTTATGGGTTTTTTTTTATCAATAAGTTTTAACATGATGTTTGTGTATTTTATGATTTTGTTTCTTTTAGTATGCATCTGACCTGTTAACATCAGTCCATGGACAACAGATGGAAAATAGCCATTTTGGCTAATTCTGGCACATTTACATTCTATGTTTATCAATGTGCACTGTCCATGGCAAATAAACCATAAATAAATAAAAATCAGATGGCAATGTGGTAGATTTAAATGGAAATGCCAGTCTTCTCAATACATGCCCAACTTTTAGATAATTCATGTTTCATTTAGATGGTTTTATCTAACTCATTAGCCGTGTGCTTTTCCCACAAACTCCTGTCAGTTCATGCAGATTTCTTTATTATTGTTGAAATAACTGTGTAATAATATATGAATGTGGGATTTTTTCCAGATTGAGCTCAAATATGTGACAGATATGCAGCTTCAGTGTGTTCCTCTGGTCTCCAGGTCCACCCTGATCTGAGCAGGCAGCTGCTGCAGGATGGCTACCGTCTGGATGAGATCCCCGATGATGAAGACCTGGACCTCATTCCCCCCAAAGCCATGGGCTCCTCAGTCTGCTGCTGCTCTGACGGCCCGTCGTGCCACCTGCAGTGATGTAGGCGCTGTGGTCCGGACCTCACGAAGGCTCGGCTCAAACTTCAGGTGACCTCAGTAGGCGGCGCCTGATGCCTTGTTTCTGACGCAGCTCCACCGCTGCATGCTGCCTGAGGACTTCCAGCTCTGACGCCACTGCTTCCTAATCCAGGACCTCACGTACTGAGATGGCTCAACTCTTAAAAGGCGGATGGAAGCAACAGCGAGCCTTATCCACTGTGACCCCCCCCAACTGACCGATGTTTATTATTTATCCTGTTTTCTTTTGACAAGATTACACTAATTGCTCAATACAGCACTGGTGCAGATGAAGCAGCAGAGTCGGTCACTCGAGATAAGAAGAACTGGTTACTGTTTCCTCCTGTGAGACCAGCGGGTCTGCTAGCCTCTGGGCGCAGCGAGTACGGCAGGTTTGTGCGTTAATGTTTTATCATTTTGGTGAATCTAATCAACTAATTATCAGTAACTGCTGTCAATGACAGGCGAAGTAATGGCACCTCCCTGGACGTCGCCTGACTAACTGTCGCATTAGTAGCCCATTTTCTTCGTCTGCTAATTCCTCAAGAAGTGCGAGGTTTGCTCCCCAATAAAAAGAGCGACTCAGAAAGGTAGAACCGACTAGAGAAAGAAACAAAACATGGGAGGCGTAGGGTTCAACTAAAACTCATTCATTTCATGTGTGATGACTAAATGTTTTCCTGATTAGCATCTGTGCAAGAATCATTACGTTACAAGTTTTCACTGAGCAAACTGCAACATGGCAAAACTGCCCCCCCCATCCCCCCCAACCTTCACAGCTGCATAAGATTTCACATCTGTGCAGTTAGAGGTAATACCTGCACTGGAAGCTTCTTTCAGTGAGTGTGTGTGCATAAATACACACACACACTCATCCAGAGAACCATCTCCCACATGTTTAAAAAAAAAAAGTTTTGGAAAAAAGGTATCATCAGTGCCATTGTGCACAGATTTAGAAACTTGCATCTTTAGTTTAAATTCTCCTTAAAAAACTGCTGGATTTTCATTGTTTACTTCTTCCATGGCCGTGGAGGATACGTAGCGTTCTGGTGAATCCAGTACAACTGGGAACAGAGAGGATTTTAACACGTCTCACCTGTTTCCAATATTTATTATGTTGCGTTCACTGAAATAGCTGTTACAAGTCATTTACAGTTCATGAGTTGAAACTATGCATCGGTCATGTTCGGTTTTCCACTCGACACACTCACGAATAACATTTAACTTGAAAAAGGAAAAAAACAAAAACAAAGATCTGTTTCCTGTTTCACTGTAGCGAATGTTTCTGTTCTCTCTGCTCACCGTGTGGATCGTATCCTGCTGTTACTTTGATACTTTACTAACATAAACTCAGCTGTCAGACGGCCACCGTCACCTCTGAAGCTGTGCGCGCGCCTCCAAACGGATGAACAGAGAGGAATTTGCCTTTTTCATACCTTTGTAAAATAAAAGTTTGACAATTACATAACAGGTCCGATGCATGAAGGTTCTGAATCAGGACAAACACGTGGCCGCTGGTTTACTCGGCTGCAGGCCACGCCCTTATTTCTCACGCTGTTACGTTATGGTAGATGAATGATGGAGCAGACAAGTTCACCGCAACAAAGAAGTCCACCTCTCCATGTCTGGATCAAGCAGGAACCCTGGATTGTACTTCACTGAGCTGGGATCAGTTCACGAATGCAAAATCAGGAAGTGAAATCTGCAACGCATTCAGTGGCCTCCAAACACTTAACGTGTCATAACGAGTGTGAGTAAGATGCTTTAAATGGACCGGATGAATTTTAAAGTGTATTAAAACCCAGCTCTGGCTCTGCTGTGTTTTGACGTATGGGAACATTTGCACTGGACCCCAGTGGTCAGTAGCGAGTACACCTGACTCACCTGCACTATGCAACTGTTGGGACAATCCGCTTGTGACATTGTGACAAAGATTTGTTATTGAGTTCTAAATGCAATAAGTTTTTGTTTTCATGAAACGCTAACCTTTTTTATTTGTAACATTTATTGGTTTATATTATTGAATAAAACCCACTTATCTATGCTTATGATTTTTTTTTTTTCTTTATGTTATAATAAAGAGTATTTACACTCATTGGTCACTTCATTTGGTCCACCGTGCCAGAACCGGACTGGACCCCCTTTCAGCCTCCAGAAACCGCCTTAATTCTTGGTGTCATGGATTCAACCAGGTGTTGGAAACATTCCTTCCTGACATGACGGCATCATGCAGTTGCTGCAGATCCATGATGTGAATCTTCCACCACATCCCAAAGCTGCTCTGCTGGACTGAGATCTGGAGGCTGGAGGCCACTGGGCTGCAGTGAACTAACTCACGTTACAGAAACCAGTTGTAGATGATTTGGGTTTTGTGACATGTTGCATTATCCTCCTGGGAGGATCCTTCAGAAGATGGGTATGCTGTGGATGGATGGACATGGTAAGCAATGACACTCAGGTTGGTAGGCGGTGTGTTGAAATGATGCTCAGTTGGTACTAATGGGGTCACAAGTATGGCCAGTATATCTCCTACACCACGGGTCAAACACAAACACGGGTCACAAACACAAACACGGGTCAAACACAAATGTGGCCCTCGAGAGCTTGTGCATTATTGGTTTAAATTTTAAACCAATATTTTAAGACTTAAAATAAGCTTACGCCGCTTTAAAGCACATATGGTCAATAAACTACATCGCCCATAATGCATTTCGTCGTTACCCACAAGATAACGTATATATATAGCAAGACATCAAGACGACTTTCAGAACTGACGAACTTAAGAAAAACCTCTACAAACTAACCCCAACATGTCAAAGAAAAGAAAATTTGATGCACAAGGAAGGCAGTTTCATTAACGACGAGAAAACGAATACAAGTTTGTACCTCAAGGTGAAGAAACAGTAGGCCTGTCTTTTGTGTTATGAGGCGGTGTCAGTCGTTTAAGAGTTTAATCTACGTCGCGTTTTGACAGCAAACACGGAGCTAAGTATGCTAACCATTACCTGTGCGAGAGCAGGTTTACAACCACAAACCCCGAGTTTAACATAATAATTGTTAAATATTTGACACTTGAATACATAATAAATACAGAAACCGTTATTTAACAAGGTTTAGTTTAATTTATTTTGATTTTCATTGCATTTTGTTACATTCATGCTGTCAATCTGGCCCTTCAAGGGCCACCATGATGCTGATGTGGCCCTCAGTGAAAATGAGTCTGACAGCCCTGTCCTACACCATTACAGCACCAGTACCAGCCTAAGCTGCTGACCCAAGGCAGGATGGGGCCATGCTGTGATGTTGGGCTCTGCTCCAGGTCTGGTCTGCTGCTGTAGCCCATCTGCTTCAAGGTTGTTGTCATCAAGGTCTGCGCAGGTCTGTCAGCCAACCTTTTCGTTTGAGCCGGGGGTGGAGGTGGGAAACATCTCAAACGTACAGGGAGGGGGTCTGGAGGACCAGGATTGGGACACCCTGCATTGGTCCGCCAACATTAGCTTGTTTTTTGTTTTGTTTTTTTTGTGTTCAGTGATCTGACCTTGTGCAGCTCGTGAAGGTCAGAAAAGGCCATTCCAGCAGTTTCGCTACAAACCTTAGCAATGTCCTGCAGGATGGCTATTTCTCCATTTTTATAGAAAGTGACCCATGTCAATGGATACAAGAAAAGTAAGAACACATACAATAAAACATTAATATATATATATATATATATATATATATATATATATATATATATATGAAATAGCTACCAACAATAAACCGTGTACCTGATAAAGTGGCAGGTGGGTGTATAAGAACACCAACTCGGACTGGGCTTTACTTTAGATTTATCTTACTTTATTAATTTATCGATATTTTTCTAATAGAAAAGTGCAGCAGCTGAGAGGAAATACAGATGAACTCCTGCCCGGCCCACTGAGGTCCAGCCAGCGTCATTCACATTTGCGTGGTCAAATCAGCCGCTTCCTGAATTTCATTAGCACTCGTATTCGAATGTTTACGGAACGTGAAAGCGAATCATATACAATTTCCGGTTTCCAAAATAAAAGTACGAGACAAATAACGGGTCATTAAAAATAAAAAAAACTTGGTTTGTTAAACAACTTTACTCGTTATACTAGACTAATATCTATGCCACAGTGTTTTTTTTTAATGTCTGTAGCACTTATTTTATTTGAGGGTATTTAGGACCTTTTATTGTTTGACAAGTAATCTTATGTCACTAATCCTGTTCTAAATTTTTTAATGTTGAAAATAAATACTTGAAATGTCAAATTGTGGAGAAATTAAATCATGAGATTAAATATTTTCTTAGAGAAAAGACTAAAGGCAGAAGTTTGAAGTACAAGAAGACCATGATAATTTCTGATAAATAATAAATTACTGTTGAAGATACACTGTGACTGTGTATGAAAGAAATGTCAAATATGTACAGACAAAATGGAATGACAAGAAGTTTAGAGTAATAAAACGGAAAACATTGATTTAAAAGTTCAAATGTAGTCCAAATGCCTATTTTTAGGATTGAGCCATTACTTTCTGAGGGACTCCAGATTTTTATTTCTCCATAATCTCTGGCAATAACTGTTACAGATCACTTCAGGACTATGCTGACTACCACCGCACTCAGTATGAGACACTTTTATTCCACAACTTGACATTTCATGTATTTATTTTCAACATTAAAAAAAAGAACAGGATTAGTGACATGAGATTACTTGTCAAACAATAAAAGGTCCTAAATACCCTCAAATAAAATTAGTGCTACAGACATTAAAAAAGAAACGCTGTGCATAGATATTAGTCCTAGTATAACCGGTAAAGTTTTTTTTTTAATGACTAGTTACTTGTCTTGTACTTTTATTTTGGAAACCGGAAATTGTATAAGAGTCGCTTTCATTGACGTTCCGTAAACATTCGAATACGAGCGCACGATGAAAATCAGGAGCGGCTAATTTGACCAGGCAAACGCGAACGACGGCTGGCTGGACCGCAGTCCCGGTGCCCCGACAACACCGACTCACCTGAACGTGGTAAGCCGTTACTTCCACGGGGGGGCAGCAGAGAGCCGCGCGTGCCTCCTCACGTTACCTGTTGCGCTTCACACGTCACGGGACGCTCCTGAAGCGTCTCGTCGAAACATCTTCTCATAGTCTGTGTAAAGTTATTTAGAGTTCAGACAAAGATTTTAAACTATAGAGGCACCGTCGCCTCTTTTTTTTTTTTTTTTTTAAATTGACCGACATTCAACATTTAGTTTTAGACGATAGAAAGAGTGGTCCAAAATTATATATAATTTTATATATATATATATATATATATATATATATATATATATATATATATATATATGTATATATATGTAATTGAGTGAAATGGAGAAGGCTGGCATTCGTTGCGGCCGTGGGCGGGTCTACGCTGCTGTGCGCCATGTGGGGGGGGTGTCAACTGAAGGGGAGGGGAGAAAAAAAAACGGCTGGGAGTTACCTCAGCGCTTTCCGAGATACGAGATCGGGCCCTTTTCCCAGTCTGTGGCCCTTTTACCTGTTCGAGAAGAACCCCAGCGGACCCGGAGGGGACGGGCGGACCAGAGTCGGGGTCCGGAACCACAGCGCACAGACGCGTCTCCGCTGGCGGATCGGTCGGGACCACGGGGTCTAAACGGAACCTGCGGTTTCACGCTCAGCGTCTCTGTCCCCCCCTCCTCCTCCTCCTCCTCCCTCCCTCCCTTTCCTTTCCTCCCTCCGTGCGCGCGGACGCGTGTGTGCGCGCGCGTGTAAGTGTGTGTTTACGAGCGGCTTGAAGGAGTGCCAGAAACGAGGGAAGAAGGAGGATAAAGCCGAGGAAGGAGGGATGGTGGACAATTCCAGCAGTAGTAAGGCACAGACGGTGAGTCGCGGTCCGGACCGGACCCCCCCCTGCTCCTCCTCCTCCTCCACCTCCACCTCCAGAGGCGCGAGCGTTTCAGTCACGTTACGGGTTTTTAGTTCGCTCAGTGCTGCAGTTGCCAAAAATAAAATCGCAATACAAACTTCAGATGTAACCCGAGCTCGCGGCAGCTTCGCTTTTCGGTCCATTAAAGCGACACCTCGGGAGTTTACGCGCTTCCAGACGCGTAAGTGGACCACCTGAACTTGTTTGCGCCTTACGTCGTCTCGCGACTACGTTACCGTATTCAGGGCAGTACGCGGTTTAGCCGTTTTCTCTCTTCCACCTGTGTCTGCTTGTCTTTTATTTTTTCTCTTAAGTTGACTGTTAACAGCGAGCTTCCTGCCGGGTCCCGGTCTGAAAGCCGTTCACGCGCCGCTTTCAACCTTCCAGCTGAGTCAGATCTGAATCTGCTGAAAATATGCAAAGCAAACGTTGTGCGTCAACTGTTCACCCGCGCGAGGTTCTCATAACAACATCTGCTAGTTTAACGGGAATTTTAACACTTCCTTTTTAGATTATCTTTTTTTTTTCTTCTACTGAGGCTGTTTTTATGATCGCATTTGCGCCCCCCCCCTCCCCTTTTTTTTGTAAAGGTCTGGTGAGTTTGTATTTATCCTGGTCGCATCTCAAGTTTCCATCTTTGCTTGTGAATTGTTTTGCCTGTTTACACAGACGTGTTGCAGTTTAGATTTAAATATATGAGAATGTAAACACGTTTTCAAGTTTGGATTTTAGTGACCCTTCGGGTCAAACATTGACTCAAGACAGTGTTTGTACATTTCATGTAAATTATTATTTTCTCTTCCTACTTGAGGTTAGTGGAAACTTGCAGAGTGATCGGAGCGGTTCTTGTTTTGATGCCGGGACGTTGGTGTCTCTGTCCTCCTGCAGCCCAGCATGTCTCAGGAGCCCGGCGTGGCCTTTCCCCAGAGCACCTCCACGGGGGGGATGAAGCTGGAGGCGGTGATGGAGCAGCTCCAGCGCCAGCAGCAGGCCCGGCTGGAAATGGAGCGCAAGGAGAGGAAGCTACGGGAGGCCCACATCATGTACGCCCAGCAGGTCGCCGCCCAGCAGGCCATCCTGGCGGCGGCCCGGGCCTCCGGCGCCGGCTTCATGGCCAAAGGTCTGGCCGGGGGCGTTCCCGGCAGCGGCGCGCCCCCGCGGGTGTCCAACCAGAGCAGCGTGGACTCGGAGAGAGAGGACGACGAGGACAGGGGCCGGGACTCCGGCGACGAGGACGACGACAACGAGATGATGGAGGGGGACGAGGGCAGCGAGGAGGACGAGGGGAGCGCCAGCGGCCTGGAGTTCCTCCGCAAGCAGACGCTCGCCCTGCAGCAGAGCGCCTCCCGCGTCCCGGTGGCCCGTCCGTTCCCGGGCTACTCCGTGTCGGCCTCCCAGAGGGCGGCGTCCCCGCCCGTCAGGGTGAAGCAGGAGCCCGACGAGGGCCTGTCTCCCGCCGGGCCCAACTCCGCCGCCTCCCCGAACGGACAGGCCGACTGGGGCTACGACGACCACTTCAGACAGGTCGGTACATCTCCCTCCTCCTGGCGCTGCACCCTGCTTCGGTTTCCCTCGAAGGTAAAGGGGATGCCACCTTTTCTTAAATGCGTTTATTTATTTTAAAGCGTAGTTCGGACCCTGATGCTCCGGTCCTCCTGCGCTGCTTCAGCCGTGTCTTTGCGAGGCTCTTCAAATCTCTGCAGGAGGTTGACCGCCGATTGGCTTTTGTGGCGGAAAAAAAAACCCTCCTGAGTGAGTCTTGGCTGAAGGCCAGGCGGAGGCGCGATGTGTTCACGCTCGCTAGTTTTCTCCTCTTACGTTCACATTCCGACTGCGCTTGTGTGTGTGTGTGCGCGCTTGTGTGTGTGTGTGCGTCTCTTGCTCTTTGTCCCTCTTGGCGCTTTGCTCAGACTCTGGTTTGGCTCGGGTCCAGGTAGTGGAGTCAGGCGGGGCAACGCCGCTGCCGCGAGGCTGTGGGTGGCTCGCTGGGTCAGCTCGAGGATTTTGGGTGGGTGGGAAGGTTGGATGTCATGCACAGTAGCACCCTGTCACACCCCCCCCCCGCTCCCCCCCCCCCCCCCCCCCCCCCCCCCCCCCCCCCTCCAGGGTTCGGCTGCGCGCCAAGTGAACTTTCTCTCTGAGGTAAATATTGCCTCAGCGCTGCGCTGCAGAACGCCGGGACCGGGAGCCGGGCCGAGCTGCGTGCGGTTTGGCGCCACGGCTCCGAGGTGTCGCTCGGAGGCCCGTGAGCGATATAAGGAGGTGTAGCTACGCAGGAGTGGTGGCGTGAAAGGACATATCTGCGCTCGATCAGTGGGCTGAAGGGACCTGGACTATCATGTGTCTGGGTTTTATTACTGTCTATTTAAAGGCAAATGTCTTTGACGGGTCCTTCTCTCGGGCCACATTTCCAGAATTTAGCTTCAGAGCGCGTACAATAGGCAGTAACGCTTTAAAGGTAGCACGGACGCGGCGAGAGACGGATCAGCGGTTTCTATTTTAAACGTGTTTTAGACGGTCTCCTGCATTCTTACTGATCTGTAAGAGGTGGCGAAAACGCGGCCCGTCCCCGCCAAACGTGAAAAGTGCGCCGGCGCCGGGTCTGTACTACATTGTTCAGACCGCTCATTGTTTCTGGAGGCGTCAGAAATAATGGCGCCTGCTCTGTGAGATGGCCCGGCTCTGCCTGAGCATTGTCAGAGCAGAGGATCATAGCGGGCAAAGTTGTTGCTGACCAGCACCCAATCTGTGGCCTGGTGTCTTTTATTAGGAGAGGCGGGCTGAGCCTGGGGGGGTTGGGGGAGGCATTATGAAACGAGAATTGGTCTGGCCTTTTTTTGTTTCCTCTCTTTTATCTTTCCTGTCATTATGTCAGCTCTGCAGTATTTAATGATGGCTCATCTCTTCAGGCAGTTTCAGGTTGCACTGCTGGAGGGGGGGAGGGGGATCAGTGGAGGCTCGGGAAGTGTGTTCTGTTTTCCTTTTCTTTTTTTTTTTTGTTTTTTTTTATGTCATTGTCTTTGAGGGAGCAGAGACGAGCCTGACAGATGCTGCAAATGCCGAGCATCTAAAATAACGGGCGAGGGCATTTATTATATTCTGAAAGCAGTGACAGAGGGGATATAGGGTGACCGGTTGAGGGGATATTAGTATAGAAGGCCCCTCGCTTTAACCTGCACGTCTCATGTAACCAGTCACATTGAGGTGGAGGCTTTTATCAAGCGCCGTGTCCGGCGGTACTTCCGTGGTGCTGAGGCCTAGCAGGCCACATTTAGAAAGTGTTTGGCGAGCAGCTCTCAGAACAATCAGAAGATAAAAGCAGGACAGTAACCATCAACTGCCAGTTCACCAAAGTATCTCACACATTAGGGCTGTAGCGATACACTAATCTCGCGATACGATACACGATACTTGGCTCACGATACGATATTATATCGATATTCGTCTTAAGATACATTTACATCATTTTCTGAAAGATTTTATCTTTCAGAATCATTGAAGAAATGAGGAAGTACCCACATCTGTACGATTCTGGTTCTCCACACTACAAAGACAGCACATATTCTAGTAATTCATGGAGGGAGATAGCGATGAATGTGGGTCTGGATACGGCCGAGACGGTGAGGAAGTGGAAAAACACAAGAGATACATTTAGTAAGTTTAGCTAGTTTGTGATTGTCCATCTTGCGTTGTGGCGTGGAATAACATAGCGGAGATGCGCTTCAAAATTGAGCATAAATCAAAAGTGACGGCGGCATCTCTGCGACAAGCTGATGGCGACACATTGCCGCGAGAGTTGGGGCTGTAGCCATAGTGCGAATTACGGGGGGGTTTGGGGGGGTTTGACCCCCCCAATTACAACGGTCTCGACCCCCTAAAGAAGGTACAAATTGTCATTTTTGTCATCTTCGACCCCCCTAAAGATGACAAAAATTGTCATTTTTGTCATCTCTAGAAAATGTTGACCCCCCCAATTGTCACTGTATAATTTGCACTCTGGCTGTAGCGATACACTAATCTCGCGATATGATATATTTGGCTCACGATACGATATATATCAATATTCATCTTACAATACATTTACATCATTTTCCAAAAGATTTTAAAGGGACAAAGTGATTTTGGTGACATCTTGTGAGTGTTCCAATTACTTTGTTTGAATTAATTGAACTGAAAGCATCAATTACGCATTATATGGCTGACAGGCAGCTTGCAAATGCTGGACAAAATGAATATAAGACAATAGGATAGCGGGGCGCTATAGAAATGCTCTACAGCGACACTAGCGGCTGGAGGACTTAATGGCTCTTCCTGCACTTTGCAGGAAGAGCACCCGTGCGGGACACGGGGGGTTTGAAAGGAGCTTAGAATATCGATACCCGTGGCTGAAAAATCGATACTCCCTGGGGAAATAAAATATCGCATAATCGATAAAATCGCTCAGCCCTGTCCTACATATAAAAGCCATAACTGTAATGATTCTTTTTTTGTATGTGAAGATGTTGACGTGACTCCTATTTGATGTGTTCCTGAGTGTCTGAGTGGTTGTGAAGCTCTTAAAGACGGCAGGTGGGTGCGGACCGACATGTAGCCCGTCGCCCCCACATCAGTGACGTGCACCCCGTGACCTCGGCCCCTCTCCCCGAGCAGCAAAAGTGAATAAACGTCGAACGGGCGCAGGGGGACAAAGGCGTCGCGTGGCGGAGGAGGTGGGCCGAGCTCTTCCTGCGTACATGGACGTGTCCGTGTTCCCCTTCCTCCTCCCGCCCTGATCTGTCTGTGATAAACAGAATGAGAACGAGGCCTGCAGCGCGCCGGCCGTGCGCCGCGTCGCTGTAAAACTGACAGCAGCATGTGTCAGGCGGGTCGGCTGCGTGCTGCTGCGACTGCTGGAGGTTAGACCGGTATGCTGCAGGTGTGGCCTTCGTCCCGCAGGTCTCATCTGCCTGATTCAGACCTCCCACGAGTCCAAGTGGAGACAGTGAGCGGAATTCGGTTTCGTCCGAACTCTTTCCATTGTGTCACATGTAGGGATGCATGATAACTGTTTTTTAAAACTGATACCGATAACCGATAACTTTCAGCTCCTAAAGGCCGATACTGATAACACACACATATACCTAAGATCATTACATCAATACTATGAACAAAATCAAAAACAGTTTCGACTCTTTAAATGAACAGATATTTATTTTTTCCAATGAAAAACTATTGGCAAGCCTCTCAAACATTTTTGTAAAGCTATCAAACAAACCTATTTGATATCTCACATTAACTTAAATAAGGTTCATTACTGACTGATATAAAAAATAAAGGCTCCTTGAACTGATGGAAATACATGAATCAGAATTACTAACTGAAAAAAGATTTACATTTAAAGGATTTTGCTTGTGGTTCCATTTAAATTAATACCTTTAATTAAAGTAAATGAGGTTCAGTGATTTTTTTTTTTTTAATCTCATGGAAGCTTAAGATGAGGGAGAGGAGAGGGGAGACTGCTGCTGGCCTGCGCATTTTAGCATTAGCTCACGTTAGCACAATTTCAAAACTCCATGGAAGCGATTGTTATACTGTAGCTGGCTGGTCGGGTTTGACGTATTAATGGTTTAATGCTTGTGTTTATGCGTTCCTCCTCATGGAATTCACTTGGAGCATTTGTCACAAATAACCACCAAACTATCTTCTTCTGAAACCTTAACGAAGTTCCACGCCACCATGTTTGTTGTGATCAGCGAGCTGTGCTGCAGGCTGCATTCAAGCTGTAACATAAATTCCCACGTTCTTTCGTTTGCTCGTCGTTCTTTCAGCCTTTTCTGTTTTTTTCTTTTTTTATGTGTAACATGTGGGAAAATGCTGCGAATATCGATTCAAGTCAGCAACTACCAAAATTATGACCGAGTTAACAAGTTGTTTTCTGGCATGAGGAGGTATTCTTGATTTTCCTGATTGAGAAATCGTTTTTCTGATTATGCCGACGTCACTTGAACATAACATTCACTGCCGGTTATTCAAGGCTCAGAGGGAGCGAGACACTGCTGTGTTGACAAAAAATATATATGTTATCGGGGCTGTTCGTCGTGGTATCGGACTTATCGGGATGATGTCATAATTTCCTGTTATCAGCCGATAACTATTGGCCCGATAACTATCGGGCCCGATAGTTATCGTGCACCCCTAGTCACATGGACTGGCAGCCGTGTTGCTGTTGGAGTCGGGAGGGTTATTCAGCAGGTTCAGAGACTAGTTTCCGCCCCGCAGCTCGATCCGTTTGTAGATTTCCTCTTTGGCCACGGGACTCTTGGAAATGCTGAAAGGGGGCTAAGTAAGTTGGTTCAACAACTTGAGAACTCATTTGTCTACAACTGGGGTGAGGAATGTTTTTAATGGAGGAAAAAAAAAAAAAAGGTGGCCGACCAGAGTGGGCCCAGTCTGGTTTCTCGGGGGGGTTAATTGGGCATCTGTTATTGACGAGCTGTGGGAACACTTGCCACCCTTGAACCTCCGCTCTGCTCGCTCGGGCCTGTGTGTTGAGGCGCCGCTGTTGCATAATTTAGCCGTCGCCCCAGCAACACATCAGTCAGGAAGCGGGGAGCTGCACAGCTGCGGCAGAGCGGCCGATAAGGATTGTGAAATGAGCCTCAAGGTGTGAGGAAGGAGGTTGCGTTTTGCAGGGGGCGGGGCTTGAGCTCCTGTTTTGACAGTGAAGGTGGAGCAGGTTGAGCTTCAATGCATGGATTCGTTGCTGGATTAATGTTGTTGAAATGACTGCATTTGTTAAATATAACACAAGAACAAGTTTGTCGTCGTGCCTGTCATAGTCTTGACGTGCGTGCTGTGCACAAGTCAGCGTGACCCACATTCAGCTTTGAGCATTATGTTGCTTGCATGCCATTACTGTCAGTGGGTTTTAAATGGCCTACTCAGTATTATTCCGTTTACTGGACTTCCTGTTATGCTGATGTAATAAGACTGGAAATCTGAGCTCTGTTTGTTCAAATTGCCTGCAAATGGAGGCCATTCAGATGAGAAATAATGAGGGAAGCAGAGATCCATTAAAACCTGTTGCAGAGCCTGTTCAAGAGCAGAGCCTGACTTTTAATGTGTGAGGCCTGTTATATCTTGCTCAGGCTGCTGAACCACACAGTGGAATTGAAAGCCTCAGCCCTGTTAGCTCGTGCTATGAACAACTGGTATGTGTTAAAGAGGTCAGCTCACCTGTTATTGTTCATCAGCGTAAGGTGATAAGCTCCCTCGTTGCCCTTCAACTTACATGCGCTCCGTGCTTCCTGGTGCAGAGACGCTCTGATCGCTGTTGTCCAGGCTCATTTAGATTTTTCTAAAGCTCCGACCACTTAGGTCTGATTCCTGTTGTTGTTGTTGTAGTAATAATAATAATTGATTTAGGAATGCACGATAACTGTTTAAAACCGATACCGATAACCGATAACTTTCAGCTCCTAAAGGCCGATACCGATAACCGATAAAACACACATATACCTAAGATCATTACATCAATACTATGAACAAAATCAAAAATAGTTTTGACTTTTTAAATAAACAGATGTTTATTTTTTTCCAATGAAAAACTACTGGCAAGCCTCTTAAACGTTTTTGTAAAGCTATCAAACAAACCTATTTGATATCTCACATTAACTTAAATAAGGTTCATTACTGACTGATATAAAAAAAATAAAGGCTTCTTGAACTGATGGAAATTCTTGCATCAGAATTACAAACTGAAAAAGATGAATCTTCAAAGGATTTTGGCTTGTGGTTCCATTTAAATTAATGCTTTTAATTAAGGTAAATGAGGTTCAGTAGTTTTTATTTTTCATTTTTTTAATCTCATGGAAGCTTTAGATGAGAGGAATGAGGGAGAGGGGAGGGGAGACTGCTGCTGGCTTGCGCATGTTAGCATTAGCTTCCGTTAGCTCACGTTAGCGTGATTTCAAAACTCCATGGAAGTGATTGTTATGTTGTAGGTGGCTGATCAGGTTTTACGTATTAAAGCTTGTGCTTCCCTCCTCGTAGAATTCGCTCGGAGGATTCGTCACAAATAACCACCAAACTATCTTCTTCTGAAACTTTAACAAAGTTCCACGCCGCCATGTTTGTTGTGATCAGCGCTGTGCTGCATGCTGCATTCAAGGTGTAACGTAAATTCCCGCGTTTCCTCGTTTGCTAGTCGTTCTTTCAGCCTTTTCTGTTTTTTTCTTTTTTTATGTGTAATACATAGGAGAATACTGCGAATATCAATTCAAGTCAGCAACTACCAAAATTATGACCGAGTTAACGAGTTGTTTTCTGGCATGATGGGGTATTCTTGATTCTCCTTATTGAGTGATCGTTTTTCTGATTATGCCGATGTCACTTGAACATAACATTCACTACCGGTCATTCAAGGCTCAGAGGGAGCGAGGCACTGCCGTGTTGACAAAAATATATGTTATCGGGCTATTCGTCGTGATATCGGAGTTATCGGGATGACATCATAATTTCCTGTTGTTGGCCTGATAGTTATCATGCACCCCTAAATTGATTGATTATTTATTAGCATTGAGCACAGAAATGGATCCTCCCTGGAAAAGAAGGTGAAAAAACTATATTCCTTCTGCTGATCTGTGATGTCACAGTTCCCTGCAAATTAGCGTCACTCGCCACGTTCCAGTATGTTCCTTTTTAAACCACGATATCGCTGCAGGTTCCCCAAAGCAGGCAGCTGGACTGAAACGATTTAGCTATTTAGATGCCAAATTTCTCCATCGTCACTCCTGTTTATTCCCCAGCATCCTCAAGGTGGGACTGATCCACCTTCGTCGCACGCTTGTCTTGAGCGCTGCGTTGGGTCTTGGTCAGGGGTCGATGCGCCTCTGAGCTGACGTGGAAGCTGGTGGCGGAGCCACGCTGACAGCTGTGTGTGGGGGGGCGAGCCGGCGTGGAGAGCACAGCTGCTGGTATCGGGGGGCTGCTGATTCCTGCGCTGCTCCTGTCACTCAGACGCTTCCTCAAAAACTGGCGTATCATGCTTGAACACATGTTGACGTGGACCCGTGCCACCTCTGGTTTGGTCAGTGTGAATCGTTAAGCTACAACTTAACAGGTGGTGCCTTTTTTTTTTCCATTAGCAAGGAGTCCAGGGTAGTTTTACGCTGAATTTGACGTGCATGTCACCCGCCGCTGCGTCCTTCACTCGAAGCGCAGGTAGATTTGAATTCTACGGGGGTTTTTTTGCATGTGCACTTTGCTCAGGACGACAACAAAGCATCATTGCACCGTGCAGGCCGTTGAAGTGGTGAGATTTCAGATGCTGATGTTATTTTTCTGGACGTCCTACAGAATTACAGCCAAGCATTCATGATAGCAGTCCTTCCCTTTCAGTACAGATACATGCCGCGCTGGGCTGACTGTGATCGCACGAGCTGCTCACTTAACTGGAAAGAATCCGGCTTTTGAGCGGTGGCTCTGCTGGTCACCCCTGTCGAGCTTAAAACTGGCCTCCTCTGGACTAGGGATGGGAATTGATAAGATTTTTCTGATTCCATTATCGATACTGTTTAACGATTCAATTCTTTATCGATTCTCTTATCGATTCTAATTTGGGGAAAAAGAAGACTTAACAGTTTCATTAGCATCATTTTTTTTTTTTTTTACTTAGAAGTCATGACCTTACAAACTCAACAGCGAGGTCAAAAGAGGCCCAAGGCCTGGATAACGTGCATCTGCGTAACTTGCGTAAATTACGTGAGATTCGTGCTGGTTGGAATCGATAAGAGAATCGCTAGATAAACTGCCAAACAATTCTATGGAACTGAAACACACGGAACCGGTTCTCTACAGGAACCTGTTCTCGATTCGCAACCCTACTCTAGACGCCAACGCAGTTATTAGCTGCATCCCTGAAAGTCAACAGCTGGATCTGCTGTAATCAAAGAAGGACCACATGAAATGATATCCAGTGCAGTTTTAACTTGAAAGTAAATGGCGCTCTGAACTCTGTGTTTCAGGCTTCCCTGTGTTTCAAATATGATTCTCCTCGTGCAGTGGTGGATTGTTCTCCATCCAGATGATGCCAAAACTACAAAATTATCCTCCTAATGGGACTCCGTCCTGACCGATTTGATTCAGGTGCTGGTGTTGGTTCAGCTCTGAGCTCATTCAGCTCTGGACCGTTTTAAGAATCGGTTTGCTTGTCCATGTACGCAGAGCCACATCGTTCATGTCATTTCGACCTTGCTCCGGTGTCCTTTTAACTTCCTGAGTGTCTGTGAGTTGCAGGAGAAGTAGATGAATATATTGTGCGGTGGAGCGTCTCTCAACACATTGTCCCAAAATCATTGTATCAGCTTTACTGATACGATGAGTAGAGCAGCAGTAGCAGCTTGTATCGGCTCTGCAGTTTTCTCTCTTTTTCAGAGCACTGAGCTCTCAATAGACCTCCTTCCCAACCCTGCTGCTTCTTTCTTTCTTTCTCTTTTTACCTTCAGTGTAAAGTAAGCTGTGGTGCTGTTTGCGCACTCATTTTTATTTGCTCGGGGAATCTTCGGCTCATGTTTGTAGTCCGTTGGTCAGTGATCTTCGTTTTTTTTTTCCTCATTAACAGTGTGTAAATGATCCTATTCTTTACGTAGCTTAATGCAGGCCATCCTTCAGGGTAACTGGTGAATTTGCGTCACGTGGAAACAAATAAATGTGGCTGCGTAATTGTGTTTTGCGCTCAAAGTTTCCAGTGCACTTCATGTCCGGGGTTCATTGAACGTTTAACTTAATTTCAGACTCTTCTTTAGTTGTCCTACAGTAAGTTCTATTGATATAAATCCAAGCCGGCGTGCATGTGAGCAGTCAGTCATATTAGATTAATGTATGGATCACATTTTTTCCAGTGGCAGCTTGGCTTGAGCTGCTGTGTAAAGTTATAAGCGCGCCGTTGTAAAACGGCTTAATTTTGCGGCGACCCCTTAACAGCTATGTGCTGATCCGCTGCCCCCTCCCAGAAATAGAGGTATTGAATTTGGTAGGGAGATGGTGGGAGTGGGAGGGAGGGGGGGGTGTCGTAGGAGAGCGGTTGCTGGTCTGGCTCAGCACACTGCACTGCCCCACCCAGAGGAAACATTCCAGACGGAATTAAAGAGTTAACTCTTCAAACAGTGAACATTCCCACCGGGGGCTCCCAACAAGAGACCGGGGGGGGGGGGGGGGGGGGGGGGGGGGGGGATGCATGTCCGTGTGGTTGTCGTGCCTCTGATTGGTGATCTTTCAATTCATTTCACTTAGTGTCACAGGGGCTGTAAAAGAAAAAAAGCCCAAGGGCCTGAATGGGGGGACCCGCTGGTGAACACAGAGACAGCTTCTTTTTTCACCCTCATTTGTCTGAGACCGAAAGTGCACATCTGCTGCTCGCAGACAGCAGAAGGCTTCTTGTTTGAAGCTTCTTCTAGCGGCTCCAGTCCACTCGCCTTTTGTCGCGTCGGGGCTCGGTCAGACTCGGCTCCCGGCGGCGCCGTTGAGTCGGTCGCGGTGATTCTGCCAGGATTTAGATGTTATCTAGTTGTAACAGCGATGGCGTGAGGGATACATTGAGAAGGCACAAATAATGCAGCCTGTCCAGCTGCATTTTTGAAAACAGGAGTCCGCTGATGACTCTGCTGGTGTGACGAGCAGCCGTGGCCCCTGCGTGATACAGCAGCGTGATGCGTCAGCTCATCGGAGTTATCACAGGGTTGCTAGAAAGATGAGTTGAAGGATGTGTCTTTATCCCTCAATGAGAAATTATACTGTTACAGCATAAACTGAGGAAAGAAATAACTTAGTAGATGACATGAAGGAGAACTAACAGTTTAATATCCGGGTGCACAGAGGCTCCTTCACAGTCCCGCTCCTTTTAGTTTTGTCACTTTGTCTATAGTCTCTGATAGGGATGCATGATAACTGCTTTTTAAAACCGATACCAATAACTGATAACTTTCAGCTCCTAAAGGCCGATACCGATAACACACACATATACCTAAGATCATTACATCAATGCTATGAACAAAACCAAAAATATTTTTGACTCTTTAAATGAACAGATATTTATTTTTTCCAATGAAAAACTATTGTCAAGCCTCTCAAACATTTTTGTAAAGCTATCAAACAAACCTATTTGATATCTCACATTAACTTAAATAAGGTTCATTACTGACTGATATAAAAAATAAAGGCTCCTTGAACTGATGGAAATACATGCATCAGAATTACTAACTGAAAAAGATTACCATTTAAAGGATTTTGGCTTGTGGTTCCATTTAAATTAATAACTTTAATTAAAGTTAATGAGGTTCAGTGATTTTTTTGTTTTGTTTTTATCTCATGGAAAGCTTTAGATGAGAGAGATGAGGGGAGGAGGGGGAGGGGAGACTGCTGCTGGCTTGCGCACGTTAGCATTAGCTTGCGTTACCGTGATTTCAAAACTCCATGGAAGTGATTGTTATGTTGTAGGTGGCCGATCAGGTTTTACGTATTAAAGCTTGTGCTTCCCTCCTCGTAGAATTCGCTCGGAGGATTCGTCAACAAATAACCACCAAACTGTCTTCTTCTGAAACTTTAACGAAGTTCCAAGCCATCGTCGCCATGTTTGTTGTGAGCAGCAGGCTGTGCTCATGCTGCATTCAAGGTGTAACGTAAATTCCTATGTTCCCTTGTTTGATAGTCGTTCTTTCAGCCTTTTCTATTTTTTTCATTTTTTTGTGTAACATGATGGGAAACACTGCGAATATCGATTCAAGTCAGCAACTACTAAAATTATGACCAACTTAACAAGTAGTTTTCTGCCATGAGGGGGTATTCTTGATTTTCCTGATTGAGAAATCGTTTTTTTGATTATGCAGACGTCACTTGAACATAACATTCACTGCCGGTTATTTAAGAGGGAGCGAGGCACTGTCGTGTTGACAAAAATATATATGTTATCGGGGCTATTCGTCATGATATCGGATTTATTGGAATGATGTCATAATTTCCTGTTATCGGCCCGATAATTATCGGCCCGATAATTATCGTGCATCCCTAGTCTCTGATGCCCGTTTTTGTCCGAAAGCAGTTGTCCCACAGCCCCAACTTGGTGAAGCGCATAAAAAGACCTCCCCGGTATTTCCGCACTGTCCTTGTCAGTGCTTCAAGCGAGACGGGTCTCAAAATTTCCATAAGAATCGTGGGGGGGGGGCATCATGCATGAATTCCTGATGCATCTTTAAAACCAGAGTTGTCAGTGTGCGTACTTCATCACCATTTTCCAGCTGCAGGAATAATGGGGTTAGAAGGGCAGCGTTAAAAAGTTTTTATTGTGAAATACTTAAGTGTCTCTAGTTCCTTGAGCGAGTCGAGGGGAAAAGTGTTGGTGTTTTTTTTTTTCTTGTTCCAGATCACCGCCGCAGGTCTGTGGAAATGATGTTTTCGAAGACTCAGAAACAAAATGCATTCCCTTTTCAGTGCAAAAATGTTCCACATCCACTGGAGTTCTCAAACTTTCTTTTTCCCCCAGATAAGAGGAACTTGCCTCCGGTGAAAACTGAACTGTTGATGTCTGCTGTAATGTGATCAGTTTGTAGTAAAACCACAAGCGCCTCTCTACATACAAATGCTGGTTTCATTTGTCCTTTACAACCACTCCCACTGAACACATCTCAACACCTGCTCTTTAATGAAGGCAAACAGGCCGAGGGACGTCGCCGAATGAAACTAAGACGTCCGCCAACGCCTTTAGCAGCTGCAGACAAACATTGAGGTCGCCGCCGCTATTTTTAAAATTTAATTTATATCTTTACAGAATGAACAGAAGCTCAAATGAGCTCACCGTCTTTGTAATGGCACAACGCTGCAGAATACACAACCCATGACGTTCTGGCCTCCTGCGCACCATTTATTTGACTCGATAATTTCTGTTTACAATGCCTCTCGTGATCATGTCTCTGCCCGAGTTTGGTGCATAAAGGAATCTGATGACACATTAAAATATGAACTACAACAGGAGGGCCAACCCACCTGTAAGGGGGCGGGGCTTTGACCCATCCGGGGCTTTGCAGACACGCATCTTCCTCCAGTTTATCCTGATGAAGCAGATGAGGTCACCACTGGTGTCAGTCAGTGTTGATCTCTAAGAGTTTTATTGATGTTAAAGTAGTCTAACATTAGGGGTGAGTATTGGCAAGGACCTCACAATACGATATGTATTATGATACTTGGGTCACGATACGATCTTATCGCGATGTATTGCGATATTCTACCCAGTTAATATCAAAATGAAAAATCAAGTTGCTGTATATGTTCATCAGATGATATTGATCACTCGGAGTCAAAACTATTTGCTTCAAAACAACCTATTTATTGTTTATTATTAATGTTTTTGCACACTAAGTATTTTCCTAAAAAATCTATATTAGAAGCTGAAAAATCGATATTATATTGGCCAGCCAAAAATCGCGATATGTTGCCAAATCGATTTTTTTTCACACCCCTATCTAACAACGTGAATTGATGATGAAGGAAGAATTCCCACCACTGTCCTTTTTTGTTTCACAAGCATGTCAGCCGGATTGTCGGTGCGTCTGCCAACAGTTAATTATGAAAAAGTGATTTGATTGGATTGAAGAGTACTTCAGAGACTGGATGGCTTCAGTGTTTGCAGCACATAGTTTGACAGACTCTTTGTGTTGACCTTTATGATCTTTCTGATTATTCTCGCCCGACCCTTTGAATGCAAACCGTCACCAAATAAATGTTTTCTTTTAGTTTTACGGACTCGTTCCTCTTCATTAGCTTCGCGGTATCCTGGTGTCTGCGTCCATCCTGAATGTTGTTGCAGAAGACGGCGGCGGATGAAAATGAGACGCTACAAGTATAATTTTAATGCTGCATAGACTACGGGCCCGATCTTCCGCCAGATCTCCTAAAGCCGCTATTGAGGGATAGCGGGTAGCAGGAGGGGTGTTTCCCCGCAAAGAACGCAATCTTCCACCTTGCTAAACCCGCTATCCCACCTGCGCTACCCGCTACATTATGCATAGGAGTGGTTAGGGCGTTCCACCTGTTAAACCAATCAGTGCGTCAGCAGCCATTGCCTTTAAGAGCAGGTTGCGCTACCCGCTAACCGCTATGGAGCGTCTTTTTATCCAGATCAGAGCAGCTTCCTCCTCTTCCTTCCTCCTCCTCCTCTGCACTGATATATACATATAAATATTTTTACACAGACAATTCCTATCGGCTACCTGAAAGTCCCAGATAGTTGGTGTCCTCCCAGTAAACACGCTGTGGTCGTCTATGGTTTAACTGGCGAGCAAGCTGTTTAAGACGATCTCTGCCATTTTCTCAGGGGTTCAACTGAGGCCAAATCACGCTTTTTATACAAGAGTTAATTCGAGAGGTAGAGCCGTTTGTGGACGTCCACATGTGACCAGGTGGACGCACATTGATGCCATTTGGACGCGCTCTTGTATGTGCCGACATGCGGATTGCGGGTAGTGGCAAGATACCAAGTTTGCGGAAAGGGCAAAAGACACGCTCATTGCCACACCTACAATGTGAGTAAGGGAGTCGGCATAACAGGTAGCTGCTTTAAGGAGCGGAAGATTACATTAGCGGTTAGGGGAGGTTCCTAAACCCGCAATTTGCGGGTAGCAGCTAGCGGGAAGTGTATGATCAGGGCCTTCATTTCTATAAGTGATATGTACATACGGTAGTCTCTAGGATGATATAATATGTTAAAAAAAACAATTTATTGTGTGTGTGTATATTTATTTTGTTAAAACACCCAGCCCTACTGCTGAGGTTAGAAATTTAAATATTTAAGGCAGCCCAATAAAAAACTGAACCCGTCTGCTTTTGTTAAATACAGTGGTACCTCTACTTACGAACATCTCTACATATGAAACTTTCAGGTTACGAAACGCCTTAAAGGGAAACTATTGCCTCTAGTTACGAAAGAAATTTCAGGATACGAAAGGCAAAAATACAGTAGCGCTGCTACTCACAGCTCCCAGAGTTTACTGAACGTAAACATAGCTGTCGGCTCTGTATCTCGGTTTGAAAGTGGTGCCTCCAAGCTGCTCTGCCATTGGCTATCCCTTAGCATCTTCCTGGCATCCCATTGGCTAGGAGGGCCCCTTGTCTGTATGAGCGTAACCTAGCAACCCAGGTAAACAAACAATTTTTACCTCCACCAAGGAGGTTATGTTTTTGCCGGCGTTTATCTGCCTGTTTGTGTTCAAGATAACTCTAAAAGTTATGGATGGATTTTGATTAAATTTTCAGGAGTTGTCAGAAATGTGAAAAGGAAGAACTGATTTCATTTTGGGTGTGATCCAGAAGAAATCCTGGATCACTTTCAAATTTTTGATAATTGTTGCTCTTGGTGGAGGTCTGCGTCCTCCAAGTGCTTTTCTAGTTCTAACATGTATTTCTTACAGGTTTTCATGTCATTTCATGTATTATTTATAATTTATTTAAAAAAATTATGTTCGAATACTGGGGGGCTCGGAACGGATTAGGGCATTTAGATGGAAAAACGTGCCTCTACTTATAAAAGTTTCAGGTTATGAAAACTACTTAATTTCGTAAGTAGAGGTACCACTGTAGATTGTTTTTTGACAAACGTGTAGACGGGTAGACATTTCAGTTCAGTGGGCCAGCAGTTCACTTCCATCCTGGGTAAATCTGTCACCACGACAATATTAGACTTACAGTTTATCCAAAACACACGACACCGCTTTCTGAGCAGCGTGACCACGGCGGGAGAGAGAGAGAAGAGAAGATGAATCCCTGAGCTGATTTTCTGCACTGAAGCCTGATAAAACTACTTTTTCAGCCTCCCTTTCTGCTGCACATGTCCTTTTAAATCCTCAGTTCTTCCATAAAGCACGTCTTTTCATGTTCATGGTGTTGGATCTGTAAACCCCGCTTCCACGTGTCTACTTGCAGGACATCTTTCTGATTGAAGAGAGATCCGTACGTCACGAGTTAGCGGCTGCGTTCGAAGCCTCTGTCACTGTGTTGTGTAACGTATACTGTAACTGCAGCCTTTCTGATTTATTCATTTATTGTGTTGTTTCAGATCGAGTGCAGTCTTAGATGGATTAGTTTTTCAGACCTACGTAATATCACTCCTTTAAAAAGATAAAGGAAAGGAAGCTTGTTCTCTGTAGTTTTTGGCGTATCTGTGGACGACGTTATATTACCAAAGAAACGGGGCGAGGGGGTGGTTTTCTCATGGAATCAAACTATTAATTTTGATTTTAGGTTTTATTTTTTTAAACAGGTTTCTAAAAAGCAACAACCCCTACATCAGTGCAATCTGTTACATGACATGAAGCCTTTATGACCTTTATGAGGCGATCTCCCATGAAGCCACCACATCTTCAACCTGGTGAGCTGCTGTTTTGTCCGTCTCTTGTTTTGCGCCGTGTTACAGGGTTCAGGCGGTGAGCAGCGAGAGTTGTTTATTGTTAGCGGCTTCCTCGGCCCTCCTCTGCTACCGCTTTGGCTCAGCTCCAGACTGGTGTCGGGGGCCTGCAGGCGCTAACTGGGCCACTGTGTCAAGGCACTCGGGTAAACACGGCAGCTGACTGGGACCTGGCACGACGCCACGCTGCAGGAGGAGCAGTCAAGAGGAGGTTCGGGAGGCTTTCCTTACACCGCTGCCCGTCCGCTCCTCACTCAGCGTCGCGCCGGCTGCCAGGACTCCATGTTGTTTATAGCAGCACGTGGCCGCGTTGTTTATCTTCAAACACGAGCTTGGCGTAAATCAGAAGCTTCCGAGAGGGAAAAAGAAAAACGCCAGAGGACGAAAAAGACGACCCCCCCCCCCCCCCCCCCCCAAAAAAAAAAAAAAAAAAAAATCTCCTGGCTGGAACCGGAACCCAGGAAATGTTGCATTAAACCAGTATCAGAGGTGAACAGTAATGGGGGGTGGGGGGTACCTGGTTAATCGACAATCACGCTGAATAGAACTATGAACCACATCGACTTTAGTCAATAATTTCAAAAGTCACACTGGTAAATGATTAAAGACTGACACAGAGATTTAAATTTCCAACATGAAAGAATCAGGGCGGTGGGGGGGGCCATTGGGGGGGGTGGGGTGGGGGGGCATCAGTTTTCCAGTATTGGATCTCTGGTGAAAGTGTTTTTCCATTTTAAAACGAATGCGTACCAGATAAGAAAGAAAGCTCTCAGGTCTGCGACGGTCACGTGGAATAAAGCGTAATAACGTCTGCGGCAGGTTCGGATGCTCCGCCCCCCCCCCCCCCCCCGGTGGACCCAGACCTGATTTGCGAGCCATCTGATCAAACAAAGACGTCTCAGGTTTTTCCTGCTGCTTGCGCAGATGTGATTAGAAAACCGTATTAGGGCCCGAGCTACTGCGCGTGTGGAAAAATATCCACGAGTTTCTTTTTGCGACTCTTATTTTTGAGCTCGACGGAACGAGTAAATGCAGACAGTGCTGCGTTGGAGCGTTTCCTGGAGTCCGGTTTTTCTTTCTCGTCTATGATCCTTCCTGACAGTCTAATAACTCAAATTTACCTGCGGAAATCATTAGTTTCACCTAATCTGATATTTATTTTGCATTTTAGTGTAAAATCAAGCGAATCACTCTTGATTGTTTTACTGAATAATTATTTTTTAATGTTTGAATAGATTTATTTATTTTATTGGAGTAAACCGTCACAGCTTGAGTGACTGAAATTCAGATTGGGGGATTTTTAGATTTTTTAAAATTTATTTATTTTTGTCTGTTTTTAACTTTATAGGTTGTATAAATTGCTGTTTGCGTTGTCTGTACTCAGTGGAAAAACCTCCACATGGAAGCTTCCTTGTGGCCACGTCATCATGCATGTGCTTATTAACTGGGTGGTGGGTTGGGGGGGGTAGAAAATAGAAAAACAGATTTGTCAATACTCCATCTTGTAATCTCTGCTTTCCTCTGAGTTTCCAGTAGAGACGTAGCTTCTTGACAGCCTCTGGGGGACGAGCTCCAGTTGAGGAACCCCCCCCCTCATCGATTAGGCTCCACGAAAAGCTGCGAATATGGTTTGAACATTTGATACTCCGTACAGAGAGGGTCAGTCATAACAGTCCCCTGATGCGGACCCCCACCCCCCCTGCACTTCTCTGCCCCCGCTGACAAAGAAGTCATTTTACCCATCTGAGTCCAGGCCTTTCTGACTTCTGTCATTCCAGATGTTATTAACTGTGATGTGTTCTAACAGCGGCGGGTTTTTTTTTTTTCCTTCCGTTCGCCGCGGCTGGATCGAGTTCCCCGGTGCTGTCGGCACACTGAGAACGTAGACGGAGACCTGTCGGGCCCGTGCGATGTCTCCGGCTTGCCATTAGCACACTGGTGACCCGCTCTCTGAAAGACGTGAGATATGTGAGGTATTTTAGCCGGACCTTTCAACCCGGCAGAAGACATTTCTAATGGCTGCACTGAACGTAACAATACGGCATTGATCATGTGACCTCTGCCTTGATGGACATGTGAGGGATAATTACTGGAGGCAACTTTAATGTCTTACTTCAACACTTGGAAGAGCAAAAACAATGGCAACAAATCAAAAGATCCATGAATAGGCGCCCTGCAAGTCAATAGTTGGGAAATTGATCCTCGGGGGTCCATTTTTTTCTCCTTTTTTTTTTTCTCTCGTGGCCCAGAAACACCATTGTAAGGGGTTAACTCGCAGAGGGCTGTACGTGGTGGCACAGATGTGCTTCACTAAAATGTTTGCTCTGCTTGTGAAAGGATCTTTGAACCAATGAGTGTGAACTTCTGGCCACACCACCCTATAAACGTTGCATTTGTGTGAGGCAGGCGAAAGGGGCCGTCTAGTGTAATGGGGGATGGGGGCCGCTGCCTGAGGAATGTGGTGTCTTGGTGAAAAGGGTTGGAGTCGAACAAATGCAGTCAGTTTATCTGGCAAACCAGACTGACTTGTTACCAACAGACATGTTTACCCAAGAGCTAAATATCTAGGAGTCCACAGCCGCCTCTTTCTTTCAGGCTGGCGTTTATCTCCGGATACTGTTTTCTCTCTCTGTCTGCTTATTAAACTGTTTGAGGTGGGGAAGAAAAAAAAAAAAAGATTATTGTGCAAGTGAGTTTTTTTTGTTTCTCTCTGTGTGTTTGTCTACCTGCCTATTTCCCCAAATGCATCTTTCTGTCCGCCCCCTCCTCCTCTCCTCTGTCTTTTTCCTTCTTAGCTTTGTAATTGGAGTGATTAATGGAGGGAGGGGTGGTCTTGCCCCGGAGGCCCCCGTTTCTCAGTGGCCCATTGAGAGGTGCAGCGCCACCGGAGCTCAGAGCAGGTAGCGACACGTCGCGCTCCTGGACGTTTGCCCCCCCCTCCCCTCGTCCCCACCACTTTACCTCTTCCCCTCTGAAGCTCAGAAGCCTCTTCGAGCCACAAACATGACCGGACACTCACGAGCAGATGTGCCCTTGGGGGGGGCGGGGGCTGCTCCCTGATGAGCTCAGCAGCTTGATCTCCTGGGATATTTGACTTTTTCTTTCTTTCTTTCCTCCTTTTTTTTTTTTTATCCGTGGTCCTTAATGAGAGCGCGGAATAAGCAGCGGATCTGGTAGCGGGTTCAGACTCTGCCATATGTTCCCGAGTGTCAGCGAGATTTACTTCCCTCTTGTCGCACATGGGATCGCGATTAGCGGGAGCCCTTTGTTGACGGCAGCGTATGGCCGGCTCATCACGAAATCCCTCACGATAGTTAGCAGATCAAGGACGCCAGCTCTCCTCGCCCCCCCGTCCATAGAAAGAGTTCATCTGAATCAGTCCTGGAGTCCTGCGGGGGGGGGGGTCAGGTCCCCAATTATTTGATCTGGATTAGTGATTTTCCCCCCTCCCCCGCGCTTGTTGTTGCAGGCCTGCTGAGAGGAAGCAGATTCACTTTCCATGAGGGTTGTTACGCAGATTAAATAGTTTTATTTTCATCTTTATACATATATATGTACATATATAGTTCTGCTGGAGGCCTCGATTGTGTTTCTGAGTTTCTGCTGTCCCTGCTTGAGAGATTTCCCTCGCTGAGCTGTTTTGACAGGCAGCAATTTGGCCGAAAAGGATTAGTCCCAGAATGAGACGTTAAGAGTACCTGTGGGATGAGAGCAGCTCACCGTTATTGCGAGATCCTGTTTCTGGTGTGCAGGAATGTGGTGATTTTTTTTTTTTTTTTTTGTTGCTGAGGCCGGCCCGCCTCCCGTGTTTGCTCTGGCAGAGATCACATTGAGAACGCCGCGGTGGGTCTTTGATTTACCGCCCCGGGGGTTGCCATGGGAGTCCCGCTTCTATGAGCATCAGTTCTGCTCTCACCCAGGATAGGTGCGCTTTTCCCGAGGATGGCTGCAACTCGATGAGGGTTTCCCTGGGAAACCTTCGCCACGGCGCCATAAGTTAGGGTGTCTTGTTGAAGGTGGGGGGGTTGTTGTGTCACCCTGGGAGCTGCGATCTCGGCCTCATCTCAGTTTCCCTGTTGTGATGGCGGATGACCGAGGATGATGAGTATTGACGTGTGCTGTGAGGTTCTGTCCGGAGGGGGGGGAGGGGAGGGGAGGGAGGAGGAGGGGGGGGGGGACTTCCCCTGTGTTTGCACATCCAGAGCTATTGATTTGTCCTGCCTATTCAATCGCTGTGGCCCAGGGGACTGCAGCCGTGCAGGGTGGGATGAGGAGAGCCGGGACGTTAGCTCGGAGCAGGGGGAAGCAGCTCGCGGCTAACGAGGCTCCTGGACGGTCGCAGATGCACGCCGCCTCTCACGAGCTTTTGTTTAGTTCACGGGATCGCGCCGGCGGGCCGCGAGACGACAGCTGCTTCCAGCTCCGCGCCGTGTTTCAGAGGAGCTTCACCTGTCGTCTGTGTTGTGAAAACGACTTGATTCACTGCTACACTTTCAGGCTTTCTCACAGTCCCACACACACATCTGTAATATATATATATATACTTTCCTGCTCATGTTATCTTTGTAAGGTCCTCGAAGTGAGCAGCTGCTATTTGAGTCTTGCCACCCGTGCCCTGTAGGAGTGAAAAGCAGACCTTGTGAGGCTTTCATTAACAACAAGCCTCTTCATCTCATAACAGCTCTGCTATCAAATTGGAGAAGTGCTGTCAACATCCTGCGCAATCAATGCCATCCACCCCCCGCTCCCCGAGCAGCAGCAGCAGCAGCCATTAACCCCTCTTGTTCCGGCATGCCTGGCCTCACTAAAATGGTGGCTCCTCTGCAGTCGTCTTTCAATAATGGCCGAGCAGGACCGCCTCGGAGCAATGCATCAGCGTTCAGGCAGGAGCGTGTGGCACAGGTCGTCTGATGGGGCGCTATGTGAAGAATGTCTGCCTGTCCAGGGCCGTGTTGTGTTGTGCGTTGATGCGCGACACGTTTGCCTTTATTTCACGACTTGTTTACTCTGCAGAAACCCTTAAGTGGCAGATAAAACGTATTCAAACGTTTTTCACATAGAGACCTTGTGCAGTCGCAGAGGTGCCAACGGACTTTTCTCCCCTCCTTCGAGCCTCGTGTCTCTCCTGGTCGTCTACCTCAGTCTTATCCCTGACGGGCGTTGAGCCAGCCCGCTCACGTTTGGCCCGTAATGTAATTAGGCCACCCGCTGCCCGGCCGGTAAACCCGCTAACGGCATGAAAACGGAGGAGCTCGTCTGTTCGTCCTGCGGGCAGCGCACACGGAAGCCGGAACATGTGCAGACGATGCACATGCACAGAAACGCTCTCAGTGTTTTAGCCTAATGTTATATGTTATTAGACTCGAATTCGATTTTGCATTAAATAGAATGTATTGTATTTGCTGGACATGTGGCTAAAAATAAAAAAGTAAGTTAAGCTCTCTCCATAAGTACTGTGTCCTGGCTGAGGTCTTCAAAAGGTTATTTCTGCATATGAAACGTACAAGCTGTGACCACCCAGCTAAGTCTAGTAAGTCTAGATAACCCACCAAGCGTTCCTGCTGTGGATGATCTTGTATTAGAGGTCTTCGGAACTACCCCACAACCCAAAAACCCGAGGTTCCGACTTGACCCGAATCGGGTTTCAGATCCATTCAAAAGACGTGACTCCGAGTTCGGGTCGGAATCGGTACAGTTGTGCCCCTTTTCCATTAGTACCTACTCGGCGCGGCGCGGCTCGACTCGACTCGGTCTCAGTGGTTTTCCACTGTAGTTCAGTACCATCTCGATGTGGGTGGGGCCTTCATGGTAGAAACCCCCACATAAACTTTCTCGTTCCTCGTTGCTCCGTCAAGCTCACTCTGGATTCGGTCGTCAGCCATGAAGCACAGTAATGTGTGGACTTCGTCATTCGACCATGGAGTAGACTTGCCGGCCATTCTTCGTTTTGTGAAGTAGACAATTGCAGGTAAAGTAAAATCGCTGTTGAGTTTGTTGTTGCCGAGTTTTAAATATGGCGGGTGTGGAGGAGTCGCTTAAGGCTCATCCGTGACGTTGCTCTCTGGCCAATCAATGGCCCGCGGCGTGGTGACGTTGTATTCTCGGCCCGACTCAGCCTGGATAGAACCCCAGCCAAGTAGGTACGAAAAAAGGAGGGCCGAGCCGGTACTATGACCTAGTAGAAAACCTCCAAAGCGGAGCCGAGTCGAGTCGAGCCGCGCCAAGTAGGTACAAGTGGAAAAGGGGCATTGGTCTCGGGTCTGGTCGGTGCTCTCTGACAGGCTGGGTCCGCGTTTACTCGTGAGAGGTAAAGATATTGGCGGTGGCAGCCAATGTCAGGACTCGGGGCAGTTTAATTAATTATTTATTAACATGGCGTATTTGTCATGAAACAATCCTGTTGCTGTAGCGTGTTATTAGCGGTTTGCCCGGCAGCTGTAAAGCACAACAGATCGGCAACATGACAACGTTGGATCAGAGAACATATTTACGACACATCCTGACCGGTGTAGGCTATTAGCGTTAGCAGTTGCTACCAATAGCATCTGTATCCACAAAGAAAATAACAACGTGGATTTATTGTTGTTTACATCACGTAGCCTATGTAGCAACTGAACCGGTAGAAGAAGACAACTTTAGGTAAGAAAATCAAGTTTTATTCAACGCTAGACAACTTTTAACAGGAGCAACTATGGGCTGTATTGTCTTGGTTCTATTCGGGTAACTCGGTTTGGTTCGTGGTCGGAAACTAAAGACTCGGGTCCATTCGGGTTCAAACTCCCAGACTTATGATAATAGCTCGGGTCGGGTAGGTTTCGGGTTGAATTTTCACGGGTCCGTTCGAGTTCGGGTCCATGAAAGTGGACCTGTGAAAACCTCTATCTTGATCTGGGTTACATCCAGGGGAAAGAGACTCTTCACAGAAGCGTATTTCAGTGGTTTGAATACAGAAATCCCAGTTGCTGAAGGTATTTTGCTGGTTGTGAATACACCTGGGCAGATATTAATACTGTGTGGGGAAACCCTGCAGGTGATGCCGACGGTATTTTTGGTCTCGTTTTTCCACGTAAAGATTTGATTTGGATTATTGGGGGATGTATAACCTGACGGCCAAATTCAAGCCCGTTACCTACGTGTTGATGATCCTCCAAGCACACTTTAATGAACCAGATTTTCTCGTTTTATTAACTTGAATGTCTGCTTTGCTTCGTTTTCGTCTTGTTGGCATGGTGACTAGATATGGTCTGGTCCCCATTAACTGCGAAAAATAAGGGATCACTGTACGTGGTTTTCACATTTGTGGCAGTTTTAACGTGAGTGGCCGTTTTCTGCACGATCGTGTCGTGCTGAGTTGAGGGCAAAGGTTTTGTGGGTCTGAAACACAAAAATGCTGCTGCTCTGCTTTGTACAGTCCATTGAAAGTGATTATGAAACATACTAGGTGAGGAAAACCTTGTAGATATTAGTCATAAAGGGTGGGAAGGCATTGGAAGGTTTTCTGGGTGTTATAAGGGGCCAAGTGGCCGATCATTGTGCTCCCAGCAAATCAGGAGCCGCTCTCATGTAACAAAAAGCAACATATTAACATTCCTCAGCTGACCATGGTCCCAATTCAAGAGCCGACATGTCTGTTCCTGGTTAATGGCTCATGTTATAATTGCTGTGTGTTTTCTTTCTTTCTTTCTTTTTTTTTTTTTTAACCCATTGAAGGAGACATATTTCCTGCAGATACAGCCAGGTTTGTGTTGACATATATGTCAGCAGAATTTACACTTTTGGACCCACAATGCATTTATTTGACACCACTCATCCTTTTTAAATGTATTATTATAGAAAGAGCGAGACATGGTGAGATATATACGTTTAAATGAGCGCAGCTGCTGCTTGATCTCAAAACCTCGTCATCTCTTGTGAATCCAGCTAAGCGGGTGGCGCTTCCCGGCGCTCCTCTCCGAAACTCCCAAGGTCACGTTGAGGATAGAGCGCGGCGTCAAAACTGAGCCGCGGTGCTTTCTGCGTTCAGTGGGCCTTCGGCTTTAGGCTTTGAAGGTGACATCTCGTAGCTTCAGACGATGATGGGTTTAACGCATATACTTCTGTCTGCTTTTTCGGGTGGTTGAGGCGACATTTTATTTTCCGATGTCCGCTCTCCGCTAGGCGCGATGCAGCGAGTAGAGGGAGATCGTCAACACCATGATTCTTTTTTTTTCCCTCACCTTGATCATTACCGGGAATCTTGAGATTCCTGGGAAGTAAAATGGAGGAAACGGTGGGAAAGGATGTGACTATTACATATTCAGAGACAGGCTTGTGTCAGCAGACTTTTGAGCACAAATTCCTCCGCAACAATGTAAGAGACAGACAACAATGCAGAAAAGATTTAATTCTCTCTGAATTTAGTTTTTCACACACTGTTTATGATTTAGTTCTTGTTGAAATGCTTTTTCTTTCCCTTAGCAGGTTTCCCTGACCCAGGCGTAGGGTTAGGGTTAGTGCGGAGTGCGTCTCAACTGAGGTTATGTTTTGCTGATTGGAACAACTGGACAATTTCAGTCCCATTTTTTTAAGTTAATCCCTTTCAGGGACCGGAGTATACAGCGGAGCGTTGAACCAAAGCCTGATATTGACTGGACCATATTTTCCTGACGCTTTAGACCGTTTTTTTTTCTCTTCTGTTTGATGTCAGGGACGCCTTGACCCTTGAACTCCCATAACATTGTCCCTGAGGGAGGCACAAGTATGCAGTTTACATATAAACATATTTGTATGCTCCTAACAAATCCAATAGCAGTAACCCAGCGGCTACTGCCCTCAGCCTTGTTGTTGCATCTGATACTGGTGAGCATTCGCACTGGGACACTGGTGACAGAGTTGGACTGAGGTCATTATCATTACTGTGTAACAAGAGCGTGCACAACATTGCATGTCACTTTAGAAACCACAGTTAATGTACTGCATCTTTTTTTTTGTATGTACCATTAAACACGGGACATACATGTTTTTTCCTTTAATTTTAATGGTTTCATCATCTACAACATTTACACATACAGTTGAAACCAGAAGTTTACTTTCACTATAAAAAGACACTTTTTTTTCTCGCTGTCTGACATTAAATCACACTAAACATTTCCTGTTTTAGGTCAGTTAGGATTAACAAAATTATTTCTGTTTGCTAAATGCCAGAATAAAGAGAGTGTGTGTAAACGTCTGAAGAAGAAAGTAATAAAAAAAAGTTATCTCAAAGTTTCCTCTACCTTTAAATAGTTTGAGAAAGCTCAGATGATGATGTCACGGCTTTGGGAGCTTCTGATAGGTTCATTGAGAATATTTAAGTTAATTGGAAACACACCTCAAACAGCTGCTTCTTGCCGTGACGTCATGAAAATCAAAAGAAATCAGCCAAGATATCAGGAAGAGAATTGTAGACCTCCACCAGTCTGGTTCATCCTGGGGTCCAGTTTCCATATGTCAGAAGGAGCCTCGTTCATCTGCTCCAACAGTTCTCCACCAGTAGAACCACCATGGGAACGTCCACCATCATAGTCCTCAGGAAGGAGACGGTTCAGAGATGAACCTGCTTTGGTGTTAAATGCATCACCTTCAGAACAGAAGCTGAACAGCTGGTGAAGATGCTGCTGAAGCTGGTCAGAGAGGGTCATCATCCACAGAGAAACCAGTCCTGGACCAACATGGACTGAAGGACCACTCAGCCAGGAAGAAGACATTACTCCAGAAGAGACATAACAGAGACAGATTACAGTTTGTAGACGCTCACAGGGACAAAGAGCTTTATTCCTGGAGACATGTCCTGGTCTGATGGAACTAAAACTGAACTGTTTGGACATAATGACCATTGTTACATCTGGAGGAAAGAGGTGGAAGCTTGGAGACTGAGAACACCATCCAACTGTGAAGCACAGGGGTGGCAGCATCATGCTGTGGAGGCGTTTAGCTGCAGGAGGGACTGGTGGACTTCATTAAATAGATGAAAGGATAGGACATTATGTAGAAATACTGAAGCAGCATCTCAGACATCAGCCAGGAAGTTGAAGCTTGGACACAAATGGATCTTCAGATGGACGATGACCCTGAACGCACCACCAGATTAGTTAGAGGCTTCAGGACTACAGAGTCCATGTTCTGGAGAGGCCATCACAAAGACCCGATCTCAATCTAGAATATTTGTGTCCAGAGCTGATAAAGGCCTGTGAGAGCAAGGAGACCTCCAAACCTGACTCAGTTCCTCCAGTTCTGTCAGTAGAAACGGACTACAATTCAGAAAACTACTGAGAGAAGCTTCCAGAAGGAAACCAAAAACACTTGACCCAAGTCAGACAGGTTGAAGGTGACAATACCAAATACTGAGGAGATGGATGGAAACTTCTGACTCTGAGGAAAATCATAAAACAGGAATTATTGGCATATTTGAGGGCCACTGCATGCAAACCTTTATTTGAATTCTTTTTTTTTTTCAGACAATAATAAGAATATCAGGCTTGACACGTCTAACGCAAATCATCTTAATTCATAATCATCTATAGCAGTTAAAGTTTAACAGAAGTGGTCAAACTGTGTGCAAAGGTCTTCAGATGTACCATATCAGAGGTCTATGTTCGGATCATGAACCTTCGGTCATCCGTCACGCATCAGAGATGACATGGTTTGAAAGCAAAATGAGAGCCATGACAGTTGATGCATTCATATATATTTTAAATCGGAGTTGATTAATCTTCTTTTAAACAAATTCTTTTATGATGCTGGTCAAATACTGATGTCCAGGGTGTTTCCTGCCTCTCGCCTGATAACTGCTGGATTAAAGGTGGGGTGGGTGTTGTTTTTTTGCAACACTTTTTACAATATTGCCTGAAAACCTTTTCACATTTCCATTGCACCCACTGAAATAAAATGTTTGCAAAAAAAACTAAACATTTTGGTCCAGTTTAGAAGGTATAATCAGAGAAAAACTCTGACCAATCAAAAAAGTGATCATCACTATTTTGATTGGCTGCCTAATACATCCATCAAATATCACCCCTCCCTCCCTCCCTCCCTATGGTTCATGCAGTCGTGAATCATGTGAAGGCGTGGTTTCGAGGGGTGAGCTGAAGAGGAGGAGGCGGAGCCTTTGGGAGGAGGGAGGGAGTGTATATTTTCAAAATCTCACTTGAGTTGGATTGCTGGAACCGTTTTTCAAACAACACCTACTCCACCTTTAAACCACCCTCCCAGTCACCCTGAGCACAATGGCCATGGTTACATGATGTTTTTTAATTCGGAATTAATTATTCCGAATTAAATAATTCAGAATTAAAGTGTTTTCCTTCGAGTTTACGTGGAAATAGTAATTCTGAATTGAGGTTCACATGGAAAACACGTTTGATCGGCTTTATCCAATTCCGCTTCTGGGGGTTGGAAAGGTTTCTGATTGGATGGGGGGGCGGAAGAAAACAAACTTACTCGATTAGCAACAACATGGAGGACTACATTATTAGCATCCTTTTTGGATTAGTTTTAATTTTATTTTTGAAGCAGCAGGACGACAAGATTTAACCTGGCCGCTAAAACTTAGAAAAGCTCACAATTTTTATGTTTCCTGCCATCTGTTCTTTTAATTATTTCCAGTTCCTCCAAGCTATTTATTAAATAAATCGTCTCTGCTCTTGACCACCGTTTACTGCGTGCTGCCATCTTGACTTTATTTCAAAAACAAACCCCAGCGCGGAATATAAGCGTCATCACGACAGACGGGCAAGAAAACGAGCATGCGCAGAAAGACCGGAATTAATTTAAAGCAGAATGAGTGTTTACATGACCGCGGAATTATTCTATTCGTATTTAAAATCAGAATAAACCAGCCACTTACTTCAGAATTAAGTTTAATTCGGAATGGACATTTTCATTCGGAATTAGGTGTTTACATGGTAATTTTTAATCATTTTAAATCGGATTTAATTTTAATTCTGAATTAAAGAGGAATGAAACTTCCCATGTTAACGCACTAAGTGGAAAAAAAAAACATCTTCTCATCTCATTGTTACCACCTACAGAGTTAATTTTCACCTTTTTGTACGTTCACCTATTTCGCCTGTTTGACCCCGAGCTCTCCTCGCGTCAGAGATCGCGCCGGTGCCTGCGAATATCAGAAAGTCTCAACGTTTAATAAGTCATCTCGAAATGCACCCCTTTTGCCGCGGATTTAGCTAATGAGTATTTGTTTAGGGAGCGTGAGCGCTGGCCGCCGCACACACACGAGTGTGAGAGGGTGAAAATGACTTGCTCCCAGGGACCTTGACAACCTTTGCCCTCCTGGCTCTTGTTTCAGGCCCTGTAATTGCCACTGACCAATGGGCTCCCGGTTGAAACTGGACCCCAGGGCCGCAGCTATTAACGTCCCCTCTCCAAATGGATCTTGTTTTGATTCCTGATGCTTTTATAGGTTTTGTCTTTTAGGAGACATTCCTGCTCTGCACATACCGTGCACTCCTTTCTGCCTTTATTTTCCTTCCTTCCCGTCTTGTGGGGGCCATTGCCTCCTCCCCACCCCCCACCCCTTCCTGCATTCACAAACATACACACCAGCCGTAATCAGCCCGCACACATTTGCGTGTGTATATATCTATATATGTGCATATAGGAGCGCACACGCATGCCGAGGCTGCTGACCAGCCCGCCCTCCTCTGGCCCCTCCTGATAGCCAGCTACACTCTATGAACTTGGCCACCCGTCACAGCTGCGTTAAGGTTGAAGGATGGGGGGGCCCGTGTATCCAGCTGGGTCGGAAGACATGGGAGGGGGGCAGGGCAGGGCCAGATGCAGATGGTTTAGGTCAAATGGAGATGTTTGAGGATGAAGGGGGGAGGGTGATTTGAGAGCTCGGGGGCACAATAACTCCAGGGGTTACTCTTCCCACCGCTGGATGAGCGGGCTCTTCCAGTCCGAGTGCACGTTTTGTCTGGAAGAGGCTGCGTTGCAGAGCCTCGTCTTAACCGGCCCGAATCGGCTCACTGTTTCAGTCCAGCGTCAGCTTTCTGGCCTGCAGTCCGTCAACCAAACAGGGTAAAAATACAGATGAACCCGTTTCATTCAAACGGTAAACTACAGTGATCCCTTATTTTTCGTGATTAATGGGGACCAAGAATCAAAATCCACGAACTGGAACGGAGCCCCCCGAGCCTCAATAATGTGTTTAAAATATGTTTAAAAACCGCAAAAGAAGTAGCGAGGCACTGCAGCGAAACAAGACAAAGGCTCAACTGTGGTTTTTCTGTTACCTTCACAGCCTCTGGTCTCTGAGCTGTAGTAAAGAAACTGCTCTTTCATCTAACCTCGTTTTCATTCTGCCGTCCCACAACACACACACTACATTCTCGCAACAATTAAATCATAGGCAACATAGGCAATCTAAGTCCAGTTGCCTATGATTTAATTGTTGCAAGAATGGAATTGACCTGGATAAATGAGAATATCCACACACACACACACACTACAGTACCCATAAGGCCACCTTCTTAAAGGGGCCAGGCTGGCTCACAACATTTCTTCGCTGCGAGAGAACGCGCACAACATCCTGTGATGTTTCCGCAATTTTTTTCTTGATTTTTTTTAAAATTTATTTTTATATTATTATATATTTCTGAAAAATCTGCGAATAACTAAAACCACGGAACTTAAAGCGCAAATTTGCGAGGGATCACTGTAGTCTGGAAAACGCAAGTAAACTACTATATTTATTTCATCACGTTCGTCTCATACGCTTCATTCATTTGTCATGTTTCCATGCAACTCCTTCCAAAAAAAAAAAAAAAGAGACGTTGGGTGGTTTCAGGGCTGGTAACGAGGAAGCTATCTGTTCAAACGCGATCTTCCTCCAAGAAAGACTGGAAACGCTGCTTCTTCAGCAGCGCACGATATCAAACGATTTAAAGGCGCTTAAAGAGGGGTTTTTCGGAGCAGCCAGTGCACGGCTAAACTGGACGCCCGTGATCTTTGATCCTGCAGACAGCTACGCGCCGAGAGCAGTCATTTATCAGTGGCTGATATAACCACATGGGCAAGAGATTACCTTGTGAAATCTTTCCAGAGGAGCACATGCTGCCTTCCAGTCCCCAAACAGAGAATCAGTAGGGAATTTTTAAAATGAAAAAAAAAAAAAAAAAATGCAGCAGCAGCAGCGACCTTGTGCTATTGCAGGCCTTAAGATATGAGACATTAGGACAAAATAGCACCTGAAACTCTCCATCCCCCGGTGTCCACAGTGCCAGAACGGCTTTAGAGCGTAATGAGAAGTAATTACAGGACTGAAGGCAGTAAAAGATGTACTGCGCCGACCGTTTTTAGGGATGTGTTGCAAGCTTGAGAAGATAAATTAAGTTATCGGGACAAATCGTAAAGCATCTGGGGCTTATTCTGCATGCAGTGAAATAAAAGTAGATATAGGAGACGTTCACTACGTGCATCTCAGCTTTTTCTGATCTGGTGATTAGGGATTGTAAAGTAAAGGAAATAAGTCCAGAGGTCATGCTAAAGAACTATAAATTAGTTGGGTTTTTTTTTCTCCTTTGTGCACTGGCTGATAAACATGTTGGTTCTCTTTCCCACTTTTCCTGTCACCGCCTCCTTTCGGTATTCGTCGCCACTTTCAGTTTAAAGTCCTGATTTATGTTGTAATTTTTTTTTCTCTGTTTGCTGCAGAACGGCAGCGCTGGATGGGCTGATGAGGCCGACAGCAGCAGAGGACGAGGAGAGGCCTCCAGAGACTTCGCTAAGGTGAGCCTGTGGAAAAATGTTACAAGTTGGGCCACGACACAACCTTGGCATCATTTATGTCGTTAGTAACGTCTGTTCTCGTAACGGTCTCAAGTCAAGAAAGGACGGTGGAAAGTTAAAAAAAAAAAAACGACAAACACTGATACGTCTGTGTCCTTTTGCAGCTGTACGAGCTGGACAACGATCCCAAAAGGAAGGAATTTTTGGACGATCTCTTTACCTTCATGCAGAAAAGAGGTAAGCATGTCACTCAGGAGTTAAAAGCATATCAAGCAGCAGCTGTGTTTTTTTTTTTTTTTCCCATTTTCCAGAGCATAGATGTTGTTTGAATTAAGCCACGCCCATCAGTCTCGTATACACTTAGAAAGCAGCAGACGCTCATTTGTGCTCATGTGAATCCTGTAAGCAGTTCTAGTTTTAGTTTTTCTCCCAACATCAAGTTATCTACATGTTGGAGTTCATGAGACCCTTTCTTTATTCTTTATCGTGTAGTTTGACTCATCATTCGCCGGTTTGGTTTTATTCCTGTAGCTGCTTGCATGCACGTGTTTCAAACTCAAAGCTGCTCACCTTTTTGGTTTTCAGTCACAACTGGTTTCTCATCCTTCGTCCCGTGTGGTAAAAGCAAATACCGCACGACTTCCTTTTCCTCAGTCGTTTCCTGACTCAAATGCCAGAAGGAGCTGCTCCTGTTTCAGGGATTTCATTGTTGGAGTGACTGACGTCTGCAGCACAAATCAGTGATCAGGTGGAAAACTGCCAGAATACATAAGTTTGTTAAATATATTTGTAAAGGATATGGTTGCTTCTGTTTTCCAGGAGAGCTGCGTCTCTGATTAACTTAAAATGAGAGAAAAAAACATCCTGTAACTCACACCACATTGGCTAAGAAATCCTTTCCTAATTCCCCTCCCAACAGTAAAGGGCTTAAGGTGTCAGCAGGTGAGATCTGCCTCAGTTGATCCTGCATTATCAGAGCCAAGCAGATCTGCCACAGGCCTAAGTTATTAAGCTGGCCAACGGGCAGGGAGGCTCATCTGGCCCTGTTCTGCCCTGACCCTCCTGCTAGACCCATCAAACCCTGGCTTCTAATTCACCGAGACCTTGATCAGACGAGCCAGGAGCCGGCTAATGTGCATGACCTGATCGCTGCCTGTCAGATTTAATCACAGTGTGACGAGTGGTCACATCAATGTTTCGGGAACGCTGCGGTGGCGGTGTACGAGCGCACGTGTGCTTCGTGCATGGTTGGACGATGTCGTTGCTGTGGGATGGATGCACGTGATGCAGGGTGCGTACGTCTCTGCAGGTGAGCCATTAACGGTTCAGCGCGTAGCACTGTTGCTTCACAGCGAGAAGGTTCTCCATGTCTCACTGAGGGTTTACGCTAGGGCTGTCCCAATCCCATATCGGATATCCGATATCGGATATCTATATTGGATATCGGTGCGATATCAGCCAAAAAAGAATTACAATGATCCCTTATTTTTCACGGTTAATGGGGACCGGCGCCCATCCGCGAAAATCAAAATCCACGAACTGGAGCCGGAGCCCCCCGAGCCTCAATAATGTGTTTAAAATATGTTTAAAAACCCCAAAAAAGTAGCGAGGCACTGCAGCAAAACAAGACAAAGGCTCAACTGTGGTCTTTCTGTTTCCTTCACAGCCTCTGGTCTCTGAACCGTAGTAAACAAACTGCTGGTATTGTGCTATTTTTGGCTCATAATTACCGGCTAACACACTAACAACAACAAAAGAAAAAGTCTGGTTTTCTCTGCATGGAACGAGCACTTTATTCTGGCACTGCAGGAACTTGTAACATCACACAGGTTGTAATGTTGGGCTCCTGTCGGTTAACAGAGAATGTAAATCTATACACGCTGGGCTGCTGTTGATGCTCACTACACTTTTCATCTAACCCCGTTTTAGTTCTGCCGTCCCACGACACACACACTACATTACCCATAAGGCCACATCATTACCCATAAGGCCACCTTCTTAAAGGGGCCAGGCTGGCTCACAACATTTCTTTGCTGTGAGAGAACGCGCACAAGATCCTGTGATGTTTCGGCAATTTTTTCTTGATTTATTTATTTTTTTCTATTGTATATTTTTGAAAAACCCGCGAATAACTAAAATCTTAAAGCGCGAATTGGTGAGGGATCACTGTATACGGGCAGTAAACTTGTTAATTTGTTGAATTGTATAGGATAATTCACGATTTATTTTTCTATTCCACAGTTTTTTAAATTATTAACAATAAATGTTATGTTCTCCAATACTACTGTTGTTGACTATTATTCTCAGTTTGAATAATATGCTGCCTTTTTTAAACACCCCACACTACAGGATAAATAATGCAAGTATGTTTCATCTGTGGCATGCTGATATCGGATTGATATCGGTATCGGCGGATATTCAAGGCTGAAATATCGGTAGTGAAAGTATAGTATCGGGACAGGCCTAGTTAACGCTGTCTCCTTCATGCTTTATGGGTTTGCTCTCTCACTGGCTCAGTCGGCCGACGGCTCATTTCTGTCGTGCTAGACACCTTCGGGCCGCTGGGAGGGACTCTGTGACGCATTGGTGAGCGTCTTTGTAGTGGCTTTGAGTAGTTCACGCGATGACCGACCGCTCACCCATTTTGGCTCCGCCCATGGCAGCAGACGTGTAAAGATTCCCATGAAAAGGGTGCATTTGTTCTGTATCCCTGGAGCATCTTCACCAGAGCGTGTCACAGATATTTCAGTAGGACTCCAGGAAGTTTGGCCAACTTTTGGAAAACAAAAAAGGGGGCTTTAGTGTATTTTCCTCAATGGTGCCTCTGCCTTTCTCTAGCTGATAAGGGCCTTTATCTGCCTTGGATGTTGCTTCTGGAAGCACTTAGGCGGCCAGGTGAACTAATGACAACCAGACCAGACGGTACTCGCTTTTCAGCGCCAGAGAAGACGTCTAATCCCGTCTTTTGAAGCGTTTTTCTCACATGGCGTTAGCTTAATGAAAGAGTCGCGCAATTTGCACAATTGAAAAACAGCTGTGAAGGGCTACTGGAAAATAACGTCAGCTCCACAAATGACTGAGCTAACGGATGTCTGGGTCCCGCTGACCAGAGGAGGCTCTCTGCTTCACACCGGTGCCAACAGAACCAAAAATGAAGGTTTTCGTGTTGGATCCTGTGGAATATGAGTCCCAGACCATGAGAGCAGCCGTCTCTGGGGATCTGGTCTGGTCCGGCACCCTGAGGTCTTGTTTGGAGGGTAATGAATTAAGCAGAGCCGGGGGGGTGGGGGGGCAGGATCTGTCAGGCCCCTGTTAGTGTCTCTTCTCTGCAGCAGACGCCAGGAGTGTTTGGTTGACCCTTCGCTCAAACTGGTCAAACAGAGATTTCCATCACTCTGAGCCAAAACTGAAACTTAAAACTGATAATTGTCCGATTGTCATGTTGACTTTCTTTCACAGCAGAGGCTGCATCCAATTCAGTTCATTTATAACAGAACAAATAACTTCACGGACCGCTGCCGTGGCCCACATTGGGCCTGTTTCTGTTCCGCTGCTCTCCATTTTTAATGGTAGGAAGTGTGTACGCCGACCCCGAAATCCCAGCGAAACAAATAAAGAAGATACCCAAGAACTCATGTCGGTCACGTGTGGTTCGGCCCGTTGAGCTGAATCACATTTCCAGCGTGAGTCACGGCCGGTGTAACTGGACTCAGCCTGCGTGGATCGAGTTCCCGTGTCACTTGTACAAGCGAGTACTAGTTAGGGGAGCGCAGGGGTCAGCGCTCGACAACGGTTGTAACAAATATTACTGTTTCCCCGGTCCATCAATAATGGATAAATGACTCGCAGGAAAAAAAAAAAAACACGCGCTCGGGAAGTTGAAGGCCGTCGGCAGATAAAACAGGTTTTTATCGCTGCAGAGGTGAAAATAAAACGACATCGACTCCGCGGTCGCAGGAGCCGCGTCCCGGGGAGCTAATGAAACCTTTACACGGGAGTAAAAGGTGTAATTTCTTCCACTCAAGGGCGAGCGCTTTACCTCCCTGTTTAGACGAGAACTTGGCTGACCTCTGCTGTCTCTCAAACCAGAGCTTTAATCACAGGGAGCTGCTGGGCTGGATCCACCTTTTCTTTTTTTTTAGGCCAAGCTCTTGCAGATGCTGCCCTCTAATTATACTGCATCAGCTACTCCCGTTTCTCTCCACGTCAGTGGAAACGGAGAAATGGAGGGAAGGGCAGAGTGGAAGGAGCGCGGTCGGCCCGGAGACAAATGGCGAGGTGCTTTTTCCCACCTTCAGCTGGGAGGGGGGGCCCTCTGAGCCTTGAAAGGAAAGCAAGAGCGGAAGGAAAACTTACGAGGGATTCCCATTTCCTGCCTCTGTGCTTGAAAACATGCCTGCGCGTGCATGTGCGTGCGCGCGCGTGTGTGTTAATGGCTCAGGAATTTCAGCAGCTGTCCTAAACGGTGTCGGTGTGTAAAGAGGCCCTCTGATGGGCACAGAAACGGCAAAACACACCCGTGCTACTTTTCAACCCTTTAATTAGTTTTTTTTTTCATCACGAATGTGGCTCAGGAATGCATTCAATTCATTTATTCGTTGCAGTTTCTGCCTGTTTTACTGTTTACTTGTAGTTTTGCAGAAGCATCTCATCCTTAATCAAGCAGAGCTCGTGTGTTTTCATCATTTCGTTGCAGAAAGAAACATTAGCTAATGGCCTGACATGAACGTGTAGTATAAATGCATTAGGTCCGAGTGTACATAACCCCGATGAGTTACAGCAGCGTCACTGTTCATTAGATCCATTACAGGCTTTCTTCTCTCGCTCCCACTGGCTGCTGGGAAAAAAAAAATAAAGAAGCTTCAAGCTGGCTTGACGCTATTAACCACGGCGGAGGTTTGGTTTAAGCAGATGGGTGATTGTTTGTTTTGGTTTGACACCCGTTCGCTATGTTACTGGACATCAGGGTCCGGACCCTGAGGTGGGCTGGCAAAGCGGGGGTGGCGGAAGTTAGGTTAGCGGTGCTGTAGGTGCACGATAAAGGTAAAATAAATAAAAAGAAGAAGAAGAAGTGGGGGTGAGAACATAAGAGTGATGCAGCCAACTGCCTGTCAACGCTGTCCACTTGAGATGATAAATGGCCGCTGGCTGTGATGGACAGAGCCAGAGAGAGAGAGAGAGAGGCTCCTGTTCATTGAAATCACCGGGTCAGAAGGGTGGAGGGGGGGGGGGGGGGGGGGCTTAAAGACAAGTGTTTCTTCTTCTCCTCTCCCCAGAAAACCTCACACGTTGCAGCCAGCGAAGGCAGGACCCTTCCTCCTTAATGGGAAGTGTAGTCCCAGCTTAAGAGGGACCACATGGCGCGTGATCGCTGCTCCAGAGTTCCTCTGCTGGGGGGGGGGGGGGAACCTCCACGCAGCAGATTTAGGGCTGTTAATAGAAATAAAAGGTTAAGCAGGGCTTGACGTTAAGTTCCTGCTGTCTAGGTGGGACCGAAGAAAGTTTGAGTTATAGGAAGGAGCGATTATAATGGATGAGTCCTCGTTTTTCCTGCAGCTTCAAATTTGCTACGACAAATCTTGTGAAGCTCTGACAACCTTCTCTCGTTCTCTCATCAGCTGGCGGAAATAAATACTCTTATTTTAGTATTTAAACAATTGTTTAGATGGCTCCAGGTGAAACAAAGGCGAGATGAGATTTTCTTTTAAACGTATTTATTTTTTAAATCTATTTGTTCTGCTGTGGGATCAAGCAGCCTCTCGGCAGGACGTCGGAGGAAGTTCCCCGACTGTAAGCCAGAGCTTCTGTCCGCACCAATTACACCCTGAATGGGCTCTGGGGGATCTCTGTGTGCATTATATGACTCCCCTGGTCAGCCTCACGCTGGCCCTCGTAACAGCCCGGCCCTCTGCACAAACGCCGCACCACAAAAGGAACATTCTACGCCTCTTTGATATGGCCTCGGCTTTTTTTTTTTTTTCTTTTTTCCTTTTGGCCGACACCCCACAACTTCTGGAAAGTTGCAGCACCTGGTCGGGTCGACAATAAAAGGCGCGAGGTATTGTGAGCGCATCTGTGCGTTTTAGTTGACGCGTCGGTTCGCGCTTGAAAGCTTTCTTTTATCTGAGAAGCTCATCATGCAAAAGTTGTTCATTTACTCTGAGTTACAAAAGACTTTATCCAAATGCGTGTTATACTTTTTAAAAGCCAGTAGGGATGTTTCACAGAGTAAAGCAATAAAATGTAACAAGGAACTGACATTTTGTTGTCTCGTCTTTCCTTCTGTCTCTGTTCCATCCCTCTTTCTTTGCCAAACTGTCCTTCCCCCTCTGTTTATTGTGCTACAGTTACAACCACTGAAACTTGATAACACCGTGGGGGATAGGGGTGGAGGGGTGGCCTGGCTGGTCAAACTGGTGTGGGTGGGGGGGGGCTGGATTAAAGCACCTCCTGTCCTGCAGAGGATGATTAATGATCTCTTAATAAGTGGGGGCCAGCATTTCTTTTTTTTGATTGGGCGGACCTGACAGACGGCAGACAAGGCAGCGACCGTCGCGTGTCTCCGTGTGTGACGGGGAGAAAACGGGGGGATGAGGGATGAAGAGGGCAGACACGGACACGGCGGTAGGAGGAAAGGGCAGACGGGGTGCCAGGGTGACTGAGCAAAGGTTAAAGGAGACGTCGGCCGGCTTGTGCAGAAACAAGGCCGCGCGCTCTCGCTTCCCTTTCAAAGCACTTTTTTTTCCTTCTTTCTTAAGTGGGCTGAGCTCGCCGCTGAGACGGAGGGTTAATCAGGCAGAAGAAAAGTGGGACTGGTGGCCCTGATTCCCAGGAAAAGGGTGGCGACCCGCCGCGGTGCGTGGCCGTCGGGCCGCTGCTTTCTAATCGCAGCTCCGAGGCCGACGCCGCAGGAAGCGAAGGGGCAAAATCTTCTTCATTCCCCTGCGTTCGTGTTCAAACGTTTTGCGGTATCTCGGTATATTTAGGCGCTGGGATTATCTTTAAACTTTGCGACACCCCACCCAGCAGCTCGCAAATTACAGCCCAGCCTTTTGTGGGGGCAAACATCTGCAGCAGCTGCACTCTTCCTCCCAAAACAAAAGGAAATAGTAGTTTTCCTGACGTCCATGTGTGTCGGGAAGGCATCAGATGAAGATCTTGACTTGTTTTTGTTTGGTGTTTTTTTTTTTGTTTCTTGCTTTCCACCCAAAGGTTCTCTTTGTGTCTCTTCCTCCATGTTTCTCCCCCCACCCCCCCCCCCCGTCATTTCCTCTGCCATTTTAGCCAGACCTTTCCACGGCCACCGCTGCGCTGCCAGTCTTTAATCACAAGCATCTTGCGCCCGGGATTCGACTCGCAGGGCTCGTTAATCACCGTGCCCGTAAGAGGACGGGCGGCGGGCCTCGAGCGGACGCACGGTTCGTTCACGGTGTAATGTGAAAAAAAGAAAAAGTGAATATGAGTCTGTTGAAGACAAAGAGACGATCATCCAGGATGGAAACGACTCGTCAAGGCGAACGCAGCTTCCTACTCTGTCTTTCTGGAGCCGTTGGTTCCTCAAAAATCTCCTGTGATCAACAAATTTTCCCAAACCTCCGCTATCTGCGTGCCTCGCTTCTCCATCTGTGTCCTGTGTGTGCTCTTAAAGCAATGTTTCCTGCCCTCCACACCCCTTTGATGGATGGTATGAAATGCATTACAGCCCCCAGAGGAGCCCTACACCAATACAATAGCCCTGAGCTCACTTCCAGTGCAGCTCTGCATCGCCGCTCCACAAGCCACGCGGTAACCAAGATGTGAGTCCGGTGGGGGTGGGGGGTGGGGTGGCTTAATGGAAAATGAAGGATGAAATGGATGTGAAAACAGATGCTGTTGCATCTTCGCCGGCCGTATTTAAGCTGATGCTGTTTGTCGTTTACACACTCGGAGGGAGGCGGCGGTCGTGTAACAGGTGATGTTTAGTGACGTCACCGTGAGACACAGGGCATAAAATCACGACTAACTGGTCCCGACCAAAATTTGACCATTTCTACCGTTTTTTTCTGCCTTGTCGCCAGTGGCGAGGGCCACAAAATCCACCATCAACTTAGAAAATAAATGATTTTTTTTTCTATGATTTCTGCACATTTGTCATGTGTCACCAAGGCAAACATATCTAAATAATTTAGAAACAAAGTTTATTTGGCGAAAAGTGGCCATGTTTTGGGTGCACAACGCATCACATCAAAATGCGCTTTAATGTGTTACCGTACGGCCTCTGGTCTCTGAACCGCAGCAGGGAAACTGCTGTACTGTGCTATTACAGGCTCGTGACAAGCGTGTAACACACCAGTGAAAACAAAAGAAAAAGTTGGGTTTTCTCTGCTTGGAACGACACTTTATTCAGGAACTGACAACGTTACAGTCTGTATTTTTCAGCTCCTGTCAGTCAACAGAGGATGTAAATCCATAACACTCGGCCGCTGCTCATGCTCACTTCACTTGCTCCGTTCAGCCGCCCGCACTTCACAAACTACATTACCCATCAGGCTACACCCTTAAAGGGCCAGGCTGGCTTACAACACATGCTTGTAAATGCTTCTGAAATGTAGTGATAGTGGGCGATAATAGGGGTTTTTCATACGCCATCTGTCAAAACCTTTCTATCACCATATATACATTATATAGGTAGACCCACAAGCTATTCTTGATCATATTGACATTGATAAAAAAAACCAAAAAAACATTTCAAATAAAACAATAGTGAAGTGATGAAATTTCCTATTGAAATTCTGTCTATCGAAATGTCTACTACAGATGGTGGAGGCTAGGGGTGCTCCGATCAGGGTTTTTGGGGCCGATCACCAATCACCGATCACTGAAATCAATATCGGCCGATCCGATACCGATCACCAATTGTATTTATTTCCCTTTGTTTCTTGCTGTCTTAGACCTTCTCGACTTGAAAATTGTGGACATGCGCCCCCTAGTGGCCCCGCCATAACTGGAGTGTGCGGCGCTCCACCAACTAACCCAAACACAGCAGCGTGGAGCATCTGTTACGGATAACGCAGACATGTCTTGGATTGATGATGTTAGGTAGTGGCCTCCAGTTACAGATGAAGGTAGTTTATTGCTGTTTTTAATGATTGGTTATGGAAATAGCATGATCTATTCCCATAATCAAACACTAAAAACTGTGGAACGCTGCAATGCTGGCTATAACTAACGTCAACAAGCCATAAAGATTATGCTACTGTAACGTTAACGCTAGCGGTAAATTAGGCTATGTGTTAATGTTATATTTAATTTATTTTATCATTCTCCTAAGTCACTCATTCATTCATTCATTCATTCATATATAGGCTTGTGCTAGTGCCGAGGGCTACAGTAGCCTCATACTGCTGTTCTTTCGGCCAGAATCGTCCGGGACTCTCAGCGAGACTATGAGTAGTACGAGACTGAATGTTAACGAAAACTCACCCGGCTGTATTTATTTGGAACAAAGTCCTTTCTGTTGATATTTTTCACCCACGTCTTCCTAACTTCTTGTTCTGCAAACAACGCAGTCTTCGTGCAGTAAAGGCTTGTGTATTTCACATACTTTCTTCTTCCATTGTTGAATTTTCACACCATTGTTGGCACAGTTTATGACGGAACATGTATTCCCACTCGACCGACTCGACATTATAAAAATATATATTTGTAGAAAGAGAAAAACACTGGTTAATCTGCGAGCCGGTGAAAGTGTCGCTCGGTAGCACAACCCAGCAATGGTGGACGGGGTACTTCCGGGGGGGCTGGCCCGAAACGGTCTATACACAGTGTATGCGCACGAGAATAGAGCATTTTTGATCGGGTCTTTTGATCGGCTTTAATGACAATTCTGACCGATCCCGATCATATGCATATCGGCCGATCCGATCAGGTCACCGATCGATCGGAGCACCCCTAGTGGAGGCCATTGAAGCCATTGAGCGTCCATGATAATGTCAGAAGTCTACTGGGGCGTATGGGGCGACGAAAACACTGGTGACCAAAATTAATAACTGGCTACCAACTTCAAAAACCTGGTAGCCAGGGGCGACTTGGTAAAAATTCTAATTTTATGCCCTGAGACGGGATTCACCTTCTGCATCACCACCTTGTCCCGGTTCCCACGTTCAGCTCTTGTTATTGGTTCTTAAGATTGTTGAAACCCTGAAAATGTTTGCGTCTTTTAAATGCAGCCTTTAATGACTTAAAGGCTTATTTCTAATTGCAGGAGCAGGGGGGGTCAAACGATGTCGTTGCCCTCTTGAGTTTCTTCCCCTTTTAAAAGCATTAACTGGAAACATAAATGTGTGGCTGGCTGCACTGCTCCCCCCCCCGTCTTCCTCCTGTCTTCACAGCAGCTGATGTCCTCCGTATTGATCGGTGGTGCCGGGCCCTAAACGGGGGCTCCTCTCCACTAATGGCGCTGTCCGTCCGTCTGGGCAGTAGCGGATGGCTGTGGCGGAGCTCGAGTGTGCATCGTCCCAGTCCTCCCAGTTGGTTTTAGTTGAATTTCAGACTGTTGCGGGGGGGTTGAGCCTAACCGTCGCAGTTACTCGCCCCCGTAATGCCGCGGCACCGTCACAAACATTCTCGACATTCCCTGCTGCTGGTTCAACGCTGGCTGCAGGTTAGCTGGGTGGATTTTCTCCCACTTGATTTTCCAGTTGTGTGTGTAAATTTAGAGCAGAAGTCATTCGGCAGGTTTGACAAAGCCGTGACTCAAAAAAACCACCCCCACCCCCAAAAAAAACAAAGACTAATGCACACATGATAGAATATTCATTATTTACCGTCGCCCATGATGCAGCAGTTTGAATGTTCCTTAAACACGGTTCAGTTTAATGTGCCTCAGTGAAATTAATGGATCATCTCTAGGACTCTAAGGAGGACAGGAACGGCTCTCACCGACCTTCCCCGCCCGTCGTTAACTCACAGACGAGCCTCTGTGATCAATGTTTTTACCTCCAACGTGCACGTCAACAAGGGTTTTACCTCTCATCGTCTCCTAAACCACCCAAAGCTAAAAAAACTAAAAAAAAACTGGCCTTCTGTTGTCTTCTGTTTCCTCTCGAATTCAGAGTTGAAATCAGGGTTCCATGATTGAGCAGAGCAGGTTTTCATCGTGTGACTCCGCCTTCAACGTTTCATAATTATGTCAATGTCATCAATGCCTCAACCCAAGACGAGCTACCGACTGGATGGCCCTTAAATGCGTAAACGCGTCTAACTGGGATGACGGAGCTATAGAGAGAGGATGGAGGACAGAGAGAGGATGGAGGACAGAGAGAGGATGGAGGACAGAGAGAGGATGGAGGACAGAGAGAGGATGGAGGACAGAGAGAGGATGGAGGACAGAGAGAGGATGGAGGACAGAGAGAGGATGGAGGACAGAGAGAGGATGGAGGACAGAGAGAGGATGGAGGACAGAGAGATGGAGGACAGAGAGAGGACGGAGGACAGAGAGAGGAGAGACACAAATGACTGAATGAAATGACAACATAAACAGATGCAAGTAGCAGCACTGAGGTGAGATGGTCAGAGGACTAGATCACCGGTCCCCACAGCAGCCGGCCCCTTGAACACACCTACACACACAGGTGGAGGTAAACGCTGGGATGGACAATGATCGTATGAAGCTTCGTGGGTTGGTTTTGTGCACCAGCCACAGTCGTTACAGAGGTGAAGATCGTTTTTCACCTGGCGGTTTATTTCAGAGCCAGACCGACTCACTTCCTCTCACACCAGCTGAGCAGCTCCGTTCCACACATCTGTCTCCAGTCTGGTTCGGTTAAGACTAAATCTTCCCGGTGAGCGCTGCTCGTTTCCTCAGCGGTTTTGAAAAATAACTGCGCGGACGCGTCGGCTGTCTTCACCCTGTTTGGTTGGCCGGTCTTGCAGATTTATTTCCTTCCAGGAGCGGAAAGATCGCCGTAAACACTGCGTCCGTCACGTTTTCATCCACCAGGATGATTAAATGAACTTCTGTTTGCAACAGGTTCTAGTGGCTGTTTTGGTTCAACTCCCAGACCGACGCATGTCACCGCGAAGACGTTGAGGACGTTCAGGTGACCTGGTTACCTGCTGTGATGCTCTCAGCTTTGGTCGTCGTTTCTTGCTTTCAGTAGAAATCAGCAGGGCGAAGTGACTTAACCGAATTTACCCTGAAGATAACTGATCCCCCAGAGGGAAATTACTTCAGGTTTGTTTGAACCGAACTGAGTTAAAATTGAACTGAACTGGTCTGAAACACTAATTCATGGCGACGGTAACATTTGCAGTCAGAGCGACTCGGTCATTTTTCTTTTCACCATCAGTGAATCTGATTTTCTGCTGTTTTAAGGAGCTGGTTGGTAAATGTCTGTCAGGTTCCTTTTTAACTGTGGAAAATAATAACTCGGTGACATGCAGACCTTCATCATTGCACGTCTGGTATGATTTAATTTAGGGATACACGATAACTGTTTTTTAAAACCGATACCAATAACCGATAACACACACATATACCTAAGATCATTACATCAATACTATGAACAAAATCAAAAATAGTTTGGACTACTTAAATGAACAGATATTTATTTTTTCAATTGAAAAAGTATTGGTAAGCCTCTTAAACATTTTCGTAAAGCTATCAAACAAACAAACTGATAGAAATACATGCATCAGAATTACAAACTGAAAAAGATTAACATTTAAAGGATTTTGACTTGTGGTTCCATAGGTAATGCCTTTAATTAAAGTAAATGAGGTTCAGGGATTTTTTTTTTGTTTTTTTATCTCATGGAAGCTTTAGATGAGGGAGAGGAGAGGAGAGGAGAGACTGCTGCTGGCTTGCACACTGTAGCATTAGCTTGCGTTATCGGAATTTCAAAACTCCATGGAAGTGATTGTTATGTTGTAGGTGGCCGATCAGGTTTTACATATTAAAGCTCGTGCTTCCCTCCTCGTAGAATTTGCTTGGAGCATTTATCACAAATAACCACCAAACTATCTTCTTCTGAAACTTAAACAAAGTTCCACGCCATCGCCGCCATGTTTGTTGTGATCAGTACGCTGTGCTGCAGGCTGCATTCAAGGTGTAACGTAAGTTCCCACGTTCCCTCGTTTGCTAGTCGTTCTTTCAGCCTTTTCTATTTCTTTTCTTTTTTTATGTGTAACATGAGGGGAAATACTGCGAATACCGATTCAAGTTAGCAACTACTAAAATTATGACCGACTTAAGTTGTTTTCTGGCATGAGGGGGGTTTTCTTGATTTTCCTGATTGAGAAATTTTTTTTCTTATTATGCCGACGTTACTTGAACATAACATTCACTGCCGGTCATTCAAGGTTCAGAGGGAGCGAGGCACTGCAGTGTTGACAAAAATATATATGTTATTGGGGCTATTCGTCGTGATATTGGACTTATCGGAATGATGTCATAATTTCCTGTTATCGTCCCCATAGTTATCGGCCCGATAATTATCGTGCACCCCTAATTTAATTTGATAGAGATCTTCTCGCCTCTCCCTCACCCATCCTTCAGTTCGTCCATCCATCCGTCTCTCTGTTGACTCCAAATAAGCCACCGTTGATTGGGGTCTTGTCAGTTGATCTGCTGGGTCTCTGGGGATCGACAGGACTTGGGTTACAGTTGAAGAGGCCGTCTCATTTTTCGCGCCATCTAACCTTTTCATCCCCCCCATCCCTCCTCCCGCTTCCATCTCACCAGGTGACCCATCTTTATGACCCATGAGAAAGGAGGGTCGTGTTTCTTTCTCTATTTTTTTTTCTTTTCTCTTTTGTGCATCTTAAGACCTGCAGCTCAGTTTTAAACAAACATGTACACACACACACACAAAATCAAAGATTTGCTGCCAGATTGCATTAGAAAAGCTCCTAATCATGTAATTGAGTTAGTAACGGTGTCGTCGTGTGCAGCCTGACAGATTTCTGTCCAACTCCACTGACTGAGCTGAGATGAAGATGCCGCCCTTTATCTCTCTACTTCCTGCTCACTGTGATAAATTCTTTTGAAAATGCTCCTCGAGTGATTGTTCAGTTAATCGTCCGTCGTTGGCTGTCTGCCTCCTCGGACTTCTGACTGTTGAGGAGAAGAAGAGGCGGATGGAGAAACCTGTCAGGAAGTTAGACTTTATTATTAAATCAGAGGGATGCTCTTCAGTTTTTTTCTTCTCTAATTAGTACTTTCCCAATCAAAAATAAAGACGGTGTTGTATTTTAATTAGGTGTGCATGATAACTATCGGGCCGATAACATGAAATTATGACGTCATTCCAATAACAGTGCCTCGCTCCCTCTGAGCCTTGAATGACCGGCAGTGAATGTTATGTTCAAGTAACATCGGCATAATCAGAAAACGATTTCTCAATCAGGAAAATCAAGAATACCTCCTCATGCCAGAAAACAACTTGTAAAGTCGGTCATAATTTTGGTAGTTGCTAACTTGAATTGATATTTGCAGTATTTCCTCACGTAACACATAAAAAAGAAAAAAAATAGAAAAGGCTGAAAGAATGACTAGCAAACAAGGGAACGTGGGAACTTACGTTACACCTTGAATGCAGCCTGCAGCACAGCGCTGATCACAACAAACATGGCGGCGTGGAACTTCGTTAAAGTTTCAGAAGAAGATAGTTTTGTGGTTATTTGTGACAAACATCCGAGCAAATTCTACAAGGAGGGGAAGCACAAGCTTTAATACATCAAACCCGATCAGCCACCTAAAACATAACAATCGTTTCCATGGAGTTTTGAAATCCCGCTAATGTGAGCTAACGGAAGCTAATGCTAACGTGCGCAAGCCAGCAGCAGTCTCCCCTCCCCTCCCCTCTCCTCTCCCTCATTCCTCTCATCTAAAGCTTCCATGAGATTAAAAAATAAAAAACAAATTCTACTGAACCTGATTTACTTTAATTAAAGGTATTAATTTAAATGGAACCACAAGCCAAAATCCTTTAAATGTTAATCTTTTTCAGTTTGTAATTTTGATTCATGTATTTCCATCAGTTCAAGGAGCCTTTATTTTTTTTTTATATCAGTCAGTAATTAACCTTATTTAAGTTGATGTGAGATATCAAATAGGTTTTTTTTAATAGCTTTACGAAAATGTTTTGAGAGGCTTGCCAATAGTTTTTCATTGTAAAAAATAAATATCTGTTCATTTAAAGAGTCCAAACTATTTTTGATTTTGTTCATAGTATTGATGTAATGATCTTAGGTATATGTGTGTGTTATCGGTATCGGCCTTTAGGAGCTGAAAGTTATTGGTTATCGGTATCGGTTTTAAAAAACAGTTATCGTGCATCCCTAATTCTAATGATATTTCCTTTTCCCTCTTTATGACGCTTTTAGCACTCCTGCTGTAAAAGCCGTCTTTTGTCCGACCCGCTGTGCTCCGCTGGTTCTTCTGTGTCGCTGGGTGGCTGTTTAGTCTTTTTATTGTGGGTTTTTTTCTTCACAGAGCCGAGGGTGAGACTCTCCTCTTTCTTTTGTATACTCCCCCCGATCAGATTGTGGTTTGTGCGTTTGACAGAAGATAAGCCCTTGTTTTCTCTCTTTCTCCCTGCGCCGTTCGCTGGTAATTGAACTTTATCGACGTGACAGGCTGAAGCCTCTGCAGACGTATCTGCACCGGCCGTTGACTGACACTAAGGAATTAATGAAATGGCTGTCACTTTTTTTAATATATATATATATATATCCACGTGTGACTGGCAGCTGTACATGTAGCCTCGTGCTCGGAATAGCAGCGTACCTATAGTGTAGCGTTACATTTAACTTCCCTCATGTGGAGGGTACATATCTTAACACTTGATATGAATTGGTCTGTCATGCGAGTGAGTGGTGGCTCTGCCTGCACTAAAGATAGCAGATTCCTCGCACTCAAGGCTTTTTTACCTTTTATGTCCCTGGTGGCGCATTAAAAATAAAACAAACGTGCCCCAGCGTTCAGCCGGGTCCCGACGATGTGCCGGCTCGGTGTACGCACATATAAACTAAACAGTCGGGGGCTGCTGAGATAATGTAAACCCTCCCGACCCCTCTATGTGAACAAAGAACTTGGGCTCCTCTTTAATAGTCCCTAAAATCCAGAAGAGTTCTTTACATTTTTTTTTTTTTTTTTTTAATTCCAAGGTGGCAGAAGTAAAACTGAATATAAGAAATAAAAGCTAGCGTTTCAAGCTCCGGGAACAAATCGCCCAAAAGGTGGATAATTAATTAACGTCCCAGCAGTAACAGGTCGTTGGTCTGACTCAGGATGATATAAAAGAGAAATAAAAGTTCTGACAGCTTGTATGATACTTAGGGATCTGCTGTCATCCCGGTGATTTAAGTGAACGCACTCAAACTGGACGTGGAAGTGAGGCCCGGTGATGTGGTGGTCGGGGGGAGGAGGGGGATGTGGGGGGGGGGGGTGCTCTTAAAGGACTCAGACACTCGCATGAGGCCAGGGGCTGTTTGTGTTGGCTGACACCTTCCTTACAGCCGTAATCCAGTCTTTCTCCAGCTGCCTAACTACCACACCTCCCCCCCTTCCCTTTCTTCCTTTCATCCATCCTTCCCACCTTCGCTCCTAAAGCGAGCAAAAGCTGGCTCTTCACGCTTCCTTTCCTTTTTTTTCCCCCCTCATAACCACTCTGCTCTGTTTTCTCCCCGTTCACTGATGTTAAAGGCGTCCTGATGCAGGGAGGAAAGTCTCAGCCGTTAGATTAATCAACCAAAGACTCTCAGATAAACTGTTGTTTCCTGTCTTCCTCTCCTTTTTTTTCCCCCCACCGTGGATTGCGGTGAAACCTCACACCGCCCTCTGCTCGTTCGGTAAAAAATTCATTTCCTCCGCATCGGCTGCTGTGAGGCTGTCGCCCCCATCCCTTAATTATTTAAGGAATGCTCGTCAAGTGAAGTCAGCAATATTTAATTTACCGCCGCTGGCGTCAGGGACACTGAATTGATTTATCACGGAAGCCCGTTTAATGTGAACAGCTGTTTCCTGCTAAAAATAGGTCAAAGGTCGGCTAAAATGACCTTGTTCTTTCTTTGGAGTGCACATATTGAGACAGAAAGCTGGAACTGTGATGTCAGACTGAAATATTCTTTTTTTTTTTTTTTTTTGTCTGTTTCTGTCCATCTCATGTTTGCTGCAGCCTGAGCTTTATTAGTGCTTTATGACCAAACGAACGGTTTTGGTGATGTTTTACGTTTGTATTAGGACTCTATTGCAGCATTAATGCGTTTTCATTTTAATCTGACGTACAGTAGAATTAGATTAATTTTTCAGATCTGTGAACGCGCCATCTCTTGGGAAATATCACTGGTCTTCCTCATTTTTTTACCTGGGGGTCCGGCCGTGCGGCTCCAGTGGAGGACTCAGGGAGTGGTTCTGCACTTCCCACCAGGGCGACCTCTGACCCCCGGTGCCATTAATCACCAGGCTCCTGATGGCCATGTCCCTGGGGGGAAATCAGTCCGGGGCAAAGGATGATGGGAGGTGAAACCTGCAGCCAATTACAGATTGGCTCATAGCACCCGAGTGGACACATCAGGGCTTTAGACATGAAGTGGTCATCTTTTCTTTTCTGAATGGAAATGAGGACAAAAGAACCTGTTTAGGACATCTTTGAGCCGCTGGAGCTGTGTGACTGTGACCTACTGAGATGTTCAGGTCTAAGGGAACGGCGGCCAGCTCCCAAACTGCCGGGACTGTCGTCCCTCACCGTGTTTATCAAAGGTGCTTCTCGTGTGGCTCCCTGGTTTCATAAAACACCTCTGGACGTCTCCAGATACTTTTCCTTGAGTCCTGCTCCGCGCAGAGCTGGAAATGTTATCTCTCTCCCAATGGCTCCCGGTAAATGCATCAAACCTGATTTTGATTTGACAGCAGATAGTGACAAAAGCATCGGCGTGAATTAAAGGCGAGCTAACTGCTGGCCTGTCACTCTGGGGCCGTCGCTGTAGCGTGTCATTTGTTGTGCTGACATTGTTCACGAGCAGGCCGCTATGAAAACATGGCTTCCTGCTGACCTGCAGTTTAATGCACACATCAATAACCCCTGGCTGATCTCTGACCCCTCCGGTTGTGCTAATTGTTTAATGCGGGATTGATGTCCAACTCTGCGTTAGATAACCGACGAAGCGTTTGCAAGCGAGGCAGTCCGGGCCCTTCTGAGGCAGCGTCTCTCCTGGAAATCATTTCTACCGAGAGATGCGGTTGAAAATTTCATCATCACGTCTTCTGTGCGTTTTGAATTAATTTGACTTTTGTCTGTTGGAGAGATGCAATACACATATAATATCCTAATATATCCTGGTGATTAATGGGGTCTGTCGGGGGAGGGAATCATTAGTTTATCTGTTTGAGCTTCCATGGTGTTTATGTTCTGATGTTCTTCAGGAGACGCTGCTAAATGCTAAAAAAACTGGTTCACTTTGATGCCTTAATTGATATAAAACAGCAGGAGATGGAAAACATCGGGATGCACTTTGAGAGAGAGAGGGAGAGTGTTTGTGCATGTGTGCGTGCATGTGTGCATGCATGTACTTTGCACTGCACCGGAGACAAAGCAGGAATGAGCACAGATAAATGACCTCACGTTACCGCCACCAACAGCAACGGGAAGCTGAAGAGTCCAGCTGTGACCAGCACACATCATAACAGTTTTATTCACAGATATAAGGAGTCGGGATGCACGGTAACTGTTTTTTAGAACCAATACCGATAACCAATAACGCACACATATACCTAAGATCAGTGATTCCCAAAGTGTGGGCCGCGGTCCCCTGGCGGGCCATCGCAGTACTGCAGGTGGGCTGTGAGAGGTCATTAAAATTAAACAAATATGTTTTAAATCCTCGATCTTTTTAAAATATGTTTTTAATTACTGTAAAATATTAATGACATGATTAAAAAACATTAAAAAGTAACAAAACAAACCAGTTAAGTGTTATACTACCATCATCTTAACTTAATATAACAAGTGTCACCTTATTTGTTGACTCCTTACATTAATATCGGAACATAGCTTCTAGTCCTGAATGTTGATCACAGTTGTGATTAAAGGTTTTGATGTGCTGCGGAAATTTTTCACATTTCAAATTGGGCCTTGATATTCTGAAGTTTGGGAATGGCTGCCTAAGATCATTACATCAATACTATGAACAAACCAAAAACAGTTTTGACTCTTTAAATGAACAGATATTTATTTTTTCCAATGAAAAACTATTGGCAAGCCTCTCAAACATTTTAATAAAGCTATCAAACAAACCTATTTGATATCTCATATCAACTTAAATAAGGTTCATTACTGACTGATATAAAAAAAAATAAAGGCTCCTTGAACTGATGGAAATACATGCATCAGAATTACAAACTGAAAAAATACATTCCAGAAGTTTACAAAAAAAAATATAGATAGAAAATTAATGCACTGACACAAGTTAGATTCAAACATTTCTACCTTCTACCCATTTCACCTTTGTCCGTGGGTCATCTTTGGCAGATTTCTGGGATTTATATAATATAAATAAAGTATTTTTCATTTTCATTTCATTTCATTTTTCAAAAGCATCGCCGATGTGTGTAAGACCCAGTGAATTCTCTGCTGCTGGCTTGCTCACGTTAGCGTTAGCTCACGTTAGCACGATTTCAAAACTTCAAAAGCAATGGTTACATTTCAGATGGCTGATCAGATTTGACATATCAAAGCTTGTGCTATTTTTCCTTCCTTGTGGAATTCGCTTGGAGCATTTTTCACAAATAACCAGCAAACTATCTTCTTCGGAAACTTTAAAGAAGTTCCAAACGATCACCGCCATGTTTGTTTTTATCAGCACACTGTGCTGCAGGCCGCATTCTAGGTGTAAAGTAAATTTCCACGTTTCTTCTTTTACTAGTCGTTCTTTCAGCCTTTTCTATTTTTTAAGTGTTACGTGTGGGAAAATACTGCGAATATCAATTAAAGTCAGCAACTGCCAAAATAATGACTAAGTTAATAAGTTGTTTTCTGGCATGAGGGGGTATTCTTGATTTTCCTCATTGAGAAATCCTTTTTCTGATTATGCTGACGTTACTTTAACGTACTGCTGGTTATTCGGGTCTCAGTGGGAGCGAGGCACTGCCGTGTCGACAAAAATATACAGTGGTACCTCTACTTACGAATGTCTCTACGTATGAAATTTTCAGGTTACGAAACGCCTCAATTTTAAGAGGAAGGACCAGTATGGAGAGTGAGTTTTCATGGAGCACGACCAACCGACAAATGACACGGAGAACGCTGGAAGACCCAGAGTCACAACTAGGGTTGGGCACCGAAAAATGATTCCAAGTAGGAATCGGTTCCTAACGTCCGGTTCTGGAATCATTTAGAAGATTTTTGAATTTCAATTCTTTTTTTTTTGGTTCCTAAATGTCTGCGCTATTTTATTTTTTTGGGGGGGATTTACTGCACTAGTTTGTTGATGTTACTCTGCCCGGCGTACTCAACTCCGCGCTAGTGTCGACGTCACATCCATCACCGACGGGACTTCACTCGCCACAACATGGATCCCAAGGGACGCCGCTCCCGAGTTTACTTGCATTTCAGTCCGGGAAATGACGGCTACCTGGCGCAGTGCAACATCTGTGGGAAGCGTGTTACTGCCAAAGGAGGGTGCACGACTAATACGGCAAAACACTTCCGCCTGCATGGCATCAGAAAAATAAACGAGTGTACCATATTTAATTCACTGCGTTGCTCCCCGGCTTGTAACCCTTCTCATATATATGTTTACAGGCCTCTTCCACACCTACAGCAGGCAACACTATCTGGGCCGAACGTTCACGTTTGAATTCTGAAAGAGCAGATATGGTCATCTTCCTAAACTGTTGTTTTCGTTTTTTGTTGAGCAAAATGTATTTTGGAGGCCAACTGCCAACTGTAAGTTGTTTAACATTTAGGCTGTAAGTGAATTCTGTGTATGCATATGTGCATGCAAGCATGTGTAAGAATAAAAATGGCCTGTCGCCTGTGTAAATGTGTCACAGTTTTTTAAATGAAAAAATTCTACTGTTAGATAAGTCACGATCTGATGACCTACACATCAAAGAATTGGAATCGAGAATCGTTTTGAACAGGAATCGAAACAGAGAATCGGAATCGGAATCGGAATCGGAATCGATAAAATCCAGACAATGCCTCCCTAATCTCCACGTCCTCGCGTGTCCTCGCGTCCACCCGGGGCCCTTCACCATGCAGCTTTAAGACGAGTTGCTAAGTTAAGAAAATGAATTGGGGCTAATCTTGAAGGTGCTGGTGGCCCTGCCATTTTATAAAGTCATTAATGAGTCCAGTTTCAGGTTAGGAGCAGCCTGTGGAGGGGCTGGAGGATTGGCTGGCATTAACCGCCAGGGCAAATCTGCACCCCCCCCCCCCCCCCCCCCCCCCCCCCCCCCCCCCCCCCCCCGTGTGCTGCTTCCGGCAGGGCTAACACAGACGGGTGGGGATTTACTCAGTACAATCCTCTAAATGAGCTTCATTATACCGGCCTATCATCAACCCCCCCTCCTCCCCCCCTCCACCCACCTATCACTGCCTATGGATTAGCAGGTTGTCACAGTCCCCAGGCGCTTCCTCCCCCCTCATGCACGTTGCACATTTTGATTCTGTTGCGTATGGAGCTACCCGCTACTCCTCCCTCCTTGTTGCTCTCCAGCCTACTCCTCCTCCTCCTCCTCCTCCTCCAGGCTTCGCTGCAGCTAAGCTGTTGACAAGATTAATGCATCGGTATCAAAAGTCCAGAGCCGCTTGGCTTTGTGTGGTTTGTGAATCCCCTTTTCCAGGTCAAGCCAGATTGCCTTAACTAGGCTAATATGTTTTCAAGCCAAATTTAATGGGCGTGCAGGCGGCCGGCGTGCTCAGCGTCCTCGCAGCGCTCAGATCGGCCTGTAGAGGTGACCAAAATACCAGCCCCCGGATGAATAAAATTCATGAGCATTTTTTTTTCCTATTTTGTCCATCAAAATGTTCGAATCCAAGCTGCTCCATGTCTTGGATGTGTTCTGGACTGCATATGTAACGCGTCCGGTATTGGCTTGTTTTATGTCTGTTCACACAGGAACCCCGGTGAACCGCATTCCCATCATGGCCAAGCAGGTGCTGGACCTGTACATGCTTTACAAGCTGGTGACGGAGAAGGGAGGCCTGGTGGAGGTGATCAACAAGAAGATCTGGAGGGAAATCACAAAGGGACTCAACCTGCCCACCTCCATCACCAGCGCCGCTTTCACCCTGCGCACACAGTAAGTCTTCGTAACGCTGCCGGACACGAGCTCAGTGACTTCACTCGTTTCACCTTTGAACCGGGAGGGAACGCTGACGTGCACGGAGGCGTGCCCACAGGTGACGCGCGCTGTTGAAACAGATCGGCTCTTTCTTTAATCAGTTCGGGCTCAGCACAGCCAGACTAGAGGACCGCATTTCAGTCGTGCTGATTGACACGGATCTCGTGCAGTATTTGGATTAATGTACGCATATCAAATGGAAAAATGAACCCTGCCTTTAGGGATGCACGATAACTGTTTTTTAAAACCGATACCAATAAACGATAACTTTCAGCTCCTAATGGCCGATACCGATAACTGATAACAGACACATATACCTAAGATCATTACATCAATACTATGAACAAAATCAAAAATAGTTTGGACTCTTTAAATGAACAGATATTTATTTTTTACAATGAAAAACTATTGTCAAGCCTCTCAAAACATTTTCGTAAAGCTATTAAAAAAAACCTATTGATATCTCACATCAACTTAAATAAGGTTCATTACTGACTAATATAAAAAATAAAGGCTCCTTGAACTGATGGAAATATATGCATCAGAATTACTAACTGAAAAAATGCATTCTTAAATAAGAATAAAAAATAATGCACAGTGCAAAACAAAAAAATTACATTTAAAGGATTTTGTCCTGTGATTCTGTTCAAATTAATACCTTTAATTAAAGCAAATGAGGTTCAGTAGTTTTGTTTTTTTTTAATCTCATGGAAGCTTTAGATGAGAGAGATGATGGATAGGAGTGGGGAGGGGAGGGGTTGACTTGCTCTTGGCTTGCTCACGTTAGCTCACGTTAGCTCACGTTAGCTCACGTTAGCGCGATTTCAAAACTCCATGGAAGCGATGGTTATGTTTCAGGTGGCTGATCGGGTTTGACGTATTAAAGCTTGTGCTATTTTTCTTTCCTTCGCTTGGAGCATTTGTCAAAATAACCAACAAACTATCTTCCTCTAAAACTTTAACGAAGTTCCATACCATCGCCGCCAATTTTTTTTTTTTGTTTGTTTTTTTTTATCAGCGCATTGTGCCGCAATGCTGCATTCAAGCTGTAACTTAAATTCCTCCGTTCTCTCGTTTGCTCGTCGTTCTTTCGGCCTTTTCTATTTTTTCTGTTTTGTGTGTGTAACATGTGGGAAAATACTGCGAATATCAATTAAAATCATTAACTACCAAAATTATGACCGAGTTAACGAGTTGTGTTCTGGCATGAGGGGGTATTCTTGATTTTCCTGATTGAGTAATCGTTTTTCTGATTATGCCGACGTCACTTGAACATAACATTCACTGCCGGTCATTCAAGGCTCAAAGGGAGCGAGGCACTGCCATGTTGAAAAAATATATGTTATCGGGGCTGTTCGTCATGATATCGGACTTATCGGGATGACGTCATAATTATCGGCCCGATAGTTATCGGGTCAATAATAATCGTGCAACCCTACGCTGCCTCCCATGCATGTCCGTTGTCTTCATCAGGCCACTTTCAGTCCCTCTGAGCTTTCCATCACACCGGCCTCACTGATTCCCATAGATCTATTGATGTGATTTGGGTCAGAGTTCAGTGACTAAGGCGGGATTTGACTGACAGCTTATACGCTGAGCCTCAACTGAAACCTTCGCCGTTGAGACTGAATCCCCTCAGCAGGAGTAAACACCTCTCCTTCCCCTCCGGCGGCAGACACCCCAAATACATCCTCGTGTATTTTTAATGCTGTCGTCGCGGGGCATCGTTCTGCAGCTCCGTCTAATGGATGCCGCCGCCGCTCCAGCTTCTTATTGATCCTTGGCGCTGATATTCCACCATTATGCAATCACTGTGCATAATGTGGTGGGTTCATTTGAGGGATGGACAACATAATGGAGTGCGTTCGTCCAGCTGCTCGTACCTTCTGCTCTGAATTGCGTCGAAACATTTGAAAGTACTGACGGTCACCGCAGATCCTCCGGATGGATCAGCAGAGCTGTAGGGATGGGAACTGATAAGATTTTTTTCGATTCCATTATCGATGCTGTTTAAAGGTGGGGTAGGTGTTCTTTGAAAAAACGGTTCCAGCAATCCAACTCAAGTGAGATTTTGAAAATATACACTCCCTCCCTCCTCACAAAGGCTCCGCCTCCTCCTCTTCAGCTCACCCCTCGAAACCACGCCTTCACACGATTCACCACTACATGAACCGCAGGGAGGGAGGGAGGTGGGTGGGAGTGCATTGATATTTGATGGACGTATTAGGCAGCCAATAAATGTAATGATGATCACTATTTTGATTGGTCAGAGTTTTTCTCTGATTATACCCTCTAGACTGGACCAAAACATTTCGTTTTTTTTGCAAACATTTTATTTCAGTGGGTACAATGGGAATGTGAAAAGGTTTTCAGGCAATATTGTAAAAAGTGCTGCAAAAAATGAACACCTACCCCACCTTTAACGATTCGATTCTTTATCGATTCTAATTTAGGGAAAAAGGAGAACAGTTTTATTAGCATCAATTTTTTTTACTTAGAAGTAACGACCTTACAAACTCAACAGCGAGGTCAATAGAGGCCCAAAGCCTGGATAACGTGTTAACTGTTGTAATATGTAACTGTGGAAATACACAAGAATGTGTAACATTTTACTAACAGATCTTTCCTAATAGAAATAAAAAATCTCCTTTTTAAAAGGATATATGAGCTCACTAAGCACTCAAAAATAATAATAAAGAAAGATAAATACTATCAAATACAACGGAACAGTGCATAGTACAAATCTGCAAATACTATGAAGAATTAACAATTCTTTTGCAGAAAAATAATCATGTCTTCCAGCCTCTGAACCAGCCAGACTCTCTCTCTCGTCACGGTCATCTTCTAAATGTAATGCAGAAGGCATTCGTTTAATAGCATAGCGTTAATGTTATAGCGTGTTTTACAAAGAAGCACATAAGCAGTGGGATAGCTACTTACCAGAGTTACCAGAGGTGATCTTAGCTTGGCTACTGCTGCTGGGTTGAGATCCATCAGTCCGAAGCATCAAAAACACGACACTCGTTATCACATGTTGTGTGTTCAAATGTTTCTGCATGTTAGTCGTGTTCCCTCCCGACGCTGTTATCTCCACTTTACAATGACTGCTAGTTGCCTTGTTGCCATCTTTCTTTGGTGAAGTGGAGCCAAACTTTGGAGCGTTTGAACCTGGTGGGCGCCATTGTTGTTTACAACTCCAATGCGCGTGCTAAACCGACGTAACTTAATCACGTAAGTGCTTTCTGGAATTGACTGTGCGTAACTTGCATAAATTACGTGAGATTCATGCTGGTTGGAATCGATAAGAGAATCACTGGATAAACTGCCAAACAATTCGATGGAATTGAAACACACGGAACCGGTTCTCTACAGGAACTGGATCTCTACAGGAACCCATTCTAGATTCCCAACTCTACAGAGCTGATGATCGTCCCCGGAGTCACGGTGGTGGAGTTTTGATGTTCAATGATTCCTTCAAACAGCGGATCGTGTGTCGACCCGCTGCTGCTGCGAGCGTTAATGTGTCTGCGTGTAGGTGGTGCATGTACGTGAACGTCGTCCAACCCAGGCTGCTGCCACGAAACTCAAAACTGAACGAGGCTTCATTTACTGCCAGATTAATGTAAAACGGTGCAGGTCTCAAAATGCCTTTATCTGCAATATAGAGCTGCATGACCAAACTAAAGGTATGTACCCCCCCCCTTCTAAAGGGCCCTGAAGCAGCCTTCAGATCTCATAATGTCACAACAAAAGAAGGAGGGAGAAAATCACTTCTGATGGTCTGGAAATTGGGAATGAAAAAGAACAAGTCTGATCACCGATATGGGAGGATGTTTTTTTTTCCTTTTTTCCCCCCAAGCTAGGAATCCATGTTTTTTTTTTTTTCATTTAATCGACTCATAGTCAGTTCTTTAGCAACACAGCAGCAACAGAGGAAACGTGCCCGTTCAGACCTTTAAATGCCATTAACTTAACGGCAGCTGGAGCTGAGCGATTTTATCGATTCTGCGATATATATCAATATTCTTTCGAGTATCTTTTTAAGAGTATTTTTTCGATTTTTCACCTGCGAGTATCGATATTCTAAGCTTCTTTCAAAAAACCCCTTGTCCAACCTTTAAAAGCTTGCAAGCAACAATTTGCACTGTTTAAATAAATGAAACTATTTTTCTCAACAAATCTTTTATTCATTTTGTCCAGCATTTGCAAGCTGCCTGTCAGCCATATAATGTGTATTTGATGCTTTCAGTTCAATAAATTCAAACAAAGTCATTGGAACACTCACAAGATGTCACCAAAATCACATTGTCCATCCAAAATGATGTAACTGTATTGTAAGATGAATATTGATATATATCGTATCGTGAGCCGAATATCGTGTATCGTATTGTATCGCGAGATAAGCGTATCACTACAGCCCTAACGCCAGCCAACATTCACACTCGTCTGTGCTGAGCGGTACGTTTCAGTCCGTCTGGCCTCGTCTGGCCGCTGGCTGGTTCTTTTTCTCTGTGAGCAGTTCGGACCTGGAGCTGATCCAAACTGTGATTGATACTGAGGAGCTGCAGCGGGTGGAAGTACAGCCCAGCTCTCCCAGCCCTGAACCAGGACAGGCTGAGAAATGTTCGCCCCCCCCGATTATAACCAGCAGCTGCCTGACCGACCCGCTAACCGACCCGCTGGTCCTGTGGGTCAGCAGCTCTTCCCGCAGTGAAACTCCCCGATGGTTTTCATTCCATATGAAGTTTTTTAGCCCGCTGCTACTGAAGCAGCGATGATCACTGATGTGGGATTTCAGCTGAGAAGTCACTGGTCATCTGCTCCTGTAGGTACTCATTCTGTAGAGCGTTCAGCAGTGTTGTAGCGGGCCTTGACGGCTGCATCAGCGTCACTAATCTTTTGCCATCGTTCCGGTTTCCTGCCGTGTCTTTCTTCCAGATACGTTGCTTCCCTGAACCACTGCTCTCGTGAATTGTGGCAAAATCTGTGCGAAATGTGTCACGTCTTCTACTTACTTGAGTTACCGCGTCATGTTGTCCCGACACGCCGGTTCCTCCGCTGTGTTTCAGACTCAACCTGTTTGAAAGGATTACCTCTAATCAGTCTAGCTGTGCTCCAGGGTTATAATAGTTTTGGATTTTCCATTAGTTTTAGTTTTTGTTTAGTTTTTAGTTTAGTTTTTCCAAATTCAGGTAGTTTTAATTCGTTTTAGAGCAGTTTTTCTAGTTTTTATTCGTTTTTGTTTTGAAATACTTAGTTTTAGTTTAGTTTTTATTAGTTTCAGTGTTAGTTTTAGTTTTATTTTGTAAATTAGGGTTGTAATTTTGGTTTGAGTGAAGCACTGAACTTTTTGAAGGCTATCGAATCACATAGTCGTGTTTACATTCTGGTCTCAATAAACATATTTATCAATGCGTCTTCCCTCTTGTGGTGTTCCTGCGTATTTACTGACCAGCAGCTATCTGGTCTCCATGGAAACAGTCCATTATAGTTGCTGTTTTCTCCCGGTCCTTCCCAGCGCTGACTGGCTTGCAGCTGTAACTTCTCTTTCCAGGGGGCTAGCTTAGGCTAGCTTATCCAGCTAGTCTTGGTTAGCCTTCTTTTCAGGGGGCTAGCTTAGGCTAGCTTATCCAGCTAGTCTTGGTTAGCCTTCTTGTGCGAGCTTTTCAAATGGACTTTCAGATTTGTGGGTTTTTTTCTCCTTTAGAAGTATTCCACACATTGTATCACCTGCTTCTACAACAAGACACTTATTTTTATCGTTAACACAGTCATAGTCAAAGAAATCCCAAATAGGACTGAGCCGCTTTCTCCCAACTTTTGCTGCAGCCATCACTGCTGATCACTTTAGTTTTTTTTTTGCGGTTGTTGTACGGCGGAGCGAAGTTAATAAATTTCAAACGTTTATGAGAAAAAAAAATTACAAACACGAAAATGAAGGACGATCTTGACATTATTATAGTTAATTTTAGTTCGTTTTATAAATACATAATACAGTTTCAGTTAGTTATAGTTTTTTAAAAAACTCGTTTTTATTTTATTTTAGTTAACGAAAATGTTTTTTATTAAATCTAGTTTTCGTTATTTTTGGTTCGTTTTCGTTAATGATAGCAACCTTGCTGTGCTCGCTGTAGCTGCCACCTTTGTCCTAAACTAGTGGGTTCTTCTCTCTGTCAAAGAAGCAACGCCGACACCTGGGAGTAACCGTGACGATATGCATCTGTGACCCAGACAGTCACAGGACTTTATTTAAGCCTCTGACACAAACCGAAACCAGCGTCTGAATAATCACCTGTATATTATGACTCTTCTTCTTCCCGTCTTATGCGTTGCATTTGTGCATCTTCCCTTTCAGATACATGAAATACCTGTATCCATACGAGTGCGAGAGGAAAGGCCTCAGCTCTCCGGGCGAGCTGCAGGCCGCCATCGACAGCAACCGGCGCGAGGGCCGCCGTCCAAGTTACAGCAGCAGCCTCTTCCGCTTCTCGCCCTCCCCCAGCACGGCTCCTCACATCCTGTCGCCTCCCAAAATGCACCTCTCAGGTCTGGGCGCGGGGACCTCGGTGGCCCTCAACGGCCTGCAGGCCTCACCGGGACCCTCTCTGAAGAAAGGTAGGAGCTGTGATCATGAAAGCTCAGCCACGATAGTGATATGATCTTTGTTTGAAAAAAAAAAAAAATCTGATGTTCTCAGTGTTTTAGGTTAAAATGACACTTTTTAGTTTTGAGATGCACGGGTATCTGTGAAAAATGAAGATATGTTCGTCTCAGGAATTAGAAAAGGTAAATTATTTTATTATGTTTTCTGGAGAGACAAGCTGCTGTGATGTGGACAGTGAAGTATCATCAGGGAACTACTGCCCCCTGTTGTCTGATATAAAAACTGCACCTCAGCGCAGGCCACAGAGTCACAGGATCAGTCATTTAAGGAGGCTCCCTCAGGTGATGATGCTCATTTCTCCTGTCCAGAGCTCCTTTTCTACACAAAAATACACGCTCAGCTGCAACCCGCTGCGTCGCTGCGCATGTGTGCGTTGTCGGTGCCTTTAAGTGACTTTGTTGAGTGCTCGTTTATGTGGTCCAACCAGGTGTTTAACAGTCCATGTGAGCCGATTCTCCCCGAGGCTTCTGGGAGCCCTTTTACTACTGATAAATAACATGGTTCCCACACCGGGGGGGTCTTTATGAACTTTGAAGCTTCCAGTCCACATCAAGAGGATCCTGTTGATAACTGTCATTACACTGCTGTGTTATCTGATGTCACTTTGACTTGGCTGGAATGTGTGTCGGCTGTTGACCCCAACCTAGTCCCGGGCTTTGCTTTAAGTGATGGGTCATGTTTCTCCTGGGTCTTGTTTTATTTGATCACGCAGGATGGCATGTAGTTGTTGTCAGTGTGCTTCGCTTGACCAGAACCAGCCCTCTCGTGTCTTTAAGTCACTCGTTTTCAAACCAGAAATCAGCAGGGGGAGCCTGAACGGTTTTTGAGGCCTTCATCAGCTGCGTAGCGGAGAGTTTGCTGTAAAAGGGATTCGCTTGCTCTGTGCACGGAGGCTTGCAGTTCTCGTGCAGCCAGCACACGCCACGACCTTTTACTGCACGTCTTTGCTTTCCTGTCTGCATGCTTTCAGAGAAGGCCGCTGCTGCCACCGGTGCTTGTAGAGGACGGAGAGAGTCCATTCGAGTTTCCTTCCACCCCCGTCTTTCGACTTTGGAAAAGCCTCTTTTTGAATCGGCGTTTAAATTCCAAGCAGGATGAACTCGGACGCGAGTTACAGTCGGCACTAGGGGTGCACGATTACTATCGATCCGATAACTATCGACCCGATAACAGGAAATTATGACGTCATTCCGATAAGTCCGATATCACGACAAATAGCCTCGATAACATATATATTTCTGTCAACACGGCAGTGTCCTCGCTCCCTCTGAGCCTTGAATGACCAGCAGTGAATGTTATGTTCAAGTGACATCGGCATAATCAGAAAAACGATTACTCAATAAGGAAAATCAAGAATACCCCCTCATGCCAGAAAACAACTTGTTAAGTCGGTCATAAATTTGTTAGTTACTGACTTGAATTCATATTTGCAGTATTTTCCCACATGTTACACATAAAAAAAGAAAAAAATAGAAAAGGCTGAAAGAACGACTAGCAAACGAGGGAATGGAGGAATTTACGTTACACCTTGAAAGCAGTCTGCAGCACAGCGCTGATCATAACAAACATGGCGGCGTGGAACTTCGTTAAAGTTTCAGAAGAAGATAGTTTGGTGGTTATTTGTGACGAATCCTCCGAGCGAATTCTACGAGGAGGGAAGCACAAGCTTTAATACGTAAAACCTGATCAGCCACCTACAACATAACAATCGCTTCCATGGAGTTTTTGAAATCGCGCTAATGTGACGAAAGCTAATGCTAACGTGCGCAAGCCATCAGCAGTCTCCCCTCTCTCTCATCTAAAGCTTCCATGAGATTAAAAAATAGAAAACAAAAACTACTGAATCTCATTTACTTTAATTAAAGTTATTAATTTAAATGGAACCACAAGCCTTTGAAGTATATTTTGATGCATGTATTTCAATCAGTTCAAGGAGCCTTTATTTTTTATATCAGTCAGTAATGAACCTTATTTAAGTTAATGTGAGATATCAAATAGGTTTGTTTGATAGCTTTATGAAAATGTTTAAGAGGCTTTCAATAGTTTTTCATTGGAAAAAAAAAATCTGTTTATTTAAAAAGTCAAAACTTTGATTTTATTAGTAGTATTGATGTAATGATCTTAGGTATATGTGTGTGTTATCGGTATCGGCCTTTAGGAGCTGAAAGTTATCGGTATCGGTTTTAAAAAACAGTTATCGTGCATCCCTAGTCAGCACATACACGTAGCACACGCCAAACTGGCATGAGAAATACCTTCTGAGCAGGTTTTATCCCGTAACATTTCCCAAGTGGTGCAGCTCTGCAACGGACGATTGGTTTTAGGATTCAGGTCTCAGGAACGATCTTGTCTGGAGTCGGACAAACGCAGGACCGCCTCTAGAAACAGGTTTTGTTTTTGTTCTGTTCTACTGTTGCCTCCAGTAACAAAAAAAAAAAAAAAAAATCTAATCACCAACAAGAAGTTGGCTTTCTGAGTCAGGGATATGAAACATTTTTGCTCCTTATCCTTTGCTGTTGATGGCAAAGGAAAAAAAAGACATTTGGGTTCATACTTGTAAGGTCCAGTGAACCAGATGATGTGAAGTTAGGATGATATAAAGATGGAGAGTTGGATGATTTCCTTCCCCTCTGAATGGCTCAAACGTGTAAATATATGCTCTCTGGAATAAAAAGAGCCATTTACCCAGGCTCATGTTAAAATGCCTGTTTTCTCCAACTGTTTTCATGCCTCTTCAGGTATCACTGAGCAGATTCCAGGTCACTTGTAGTTAGACGTTGCAGCGACGGTCAGGCGTTCATCTGGACCCCTCTCTCTTTCAGATGACCTGACGCCCTCGATCATGGCGGCGAGGGCCCCCATCGCGCTGTCCCTGGGTCAGCAGCAGGTCGCCGGTTTGGCTCGAGCCGCCACGCTGGAGCAGCTGAGGGAAAAGCTGGAGACCGGCGGCGGGGGGGAGGGGCCCGAGAGGAAGATGGCCCGCCTGGCAGAGGAGCAGCAGCGCCTGATGCAGCAGGCTTTCCAGCACAACCTGCTGGCCATGGCGTCCCAGATGCCCATGAACCTGCGCCTGGGAGCTCCCACCATCACCACCAGAGGTCAGTGTTGCCCAGGTGGTGGAAAAAAATCAAACTAACTGTATTTTATGTTGGTATAAATTAGGGATGGAAATCTCCATCCCCACAACGATACAATATGCATCTCTATATGTAGGCTACGATACACTAACGATTCACATGAAGCATCTACCAATTCAGGACGATACGATTTTCTTCCTACCACAATGCAATAACAATATAAATATGTGCAAATTCAACTAAACATTATTGTTCCTTCAAGAACATAATCAGTAACATACTTACTATCAATAAGAAGCTTGTAACAAATGAAGACAGATCACTTACAGTAGGCTACTGAAGCAGTGAGGAGGGGTGTTTGTCAGCATAAAAAGTAGGGCTATTTCACAAACAGGGACAGAGGCCTAACAGTAGTGGAGCTCAGCCTTCAAAGCTGTCAGGAATCAGGACTTGTCATTCACAATTTAGACTAGACAGGTAAAGAGTCAGGAGCACTTTCAAAAGGCTGTCCCAGCAGTGGAGCCAGTGGATTATGTGTTAAACATAAAACAGTCTTTCCTGTCACAAACAGGTCTGTCATAACTAAAAATATAGAAAAATACAGATTAGACCTACATAAATAACACCAGCCTTGCCATTATCACACTTCAGACAAATGTCTTTTTTTAAGTTTTTTTTTTTTTTTTTTTCTAATTAAAGCGATGGCTTTAGTTATTACTTTGGCGCAAGCAGTTTCTACCCAGCGGAGTTTGGAAAAAATGACCAATGCCTGGGTGTTGTGTGTTGTTAGCGCCGCTGGAGCTACTAGTAGCATGAGGTGAATTCGATGCATGATATGGCTCGGTAAACTATGAATTTGTTGTTCGTCGTCTGCTATGTTTACTGGTAAACCTACTTTAACACATGTATTTGTTGACTGGTTGTTGATGTTCAGTGACTAGTGACGCTAGTGCTGGGCGGTATGACCAAAAATTTATATTGCGGTATTTTTCAAAATTATATTGGTTTCACTTTTTTTTTTTTTTAAGGCACAACTGGGTGTTAACCACATTTTCTAATAATTTAGAGAGGAATTGCTGCAGTAAATTGTCTTAGAATGACCTATTTTATTGTCACGAGGAGTGAATATTGTAGAAAAACATTCATATCTACACTAGTATTAATACAGGTTTGCATGGCCTCACAAAATGATACTATTTACAAAGAGGTGGCACTTGTGATTCTAATTAAGTGAAGGAATCAGAATGATGATAGTTGCAGTTAAAATACAGAACCTTTTTATTTTTCTAATTTTGCAAACAACTTGAAAAAACATATTTTGTAAAAAATCAACATTAACTACACAAAACAACTTTCTAAAATTGTAGCGGCGGGAGGCAACACCAGCCTGTTGTAGCCTCCCGCGGCTACAACTTTAGCTCAGCAACATTTGCAGATTATTGTAGTTTGTTGGACGTCGTCTTTTTTAAATCCAAAGAACTTCCACACGACAGACACGTCTCCTGGTTTAGGAAGAAGTTCCTCAGTCTCATGTTGCCGTTCTGGAGCTTCCACTTCAGGACTTTCTCTGTTTGCAGCCATCACCGTTTAACCATAAACTAGTAGCGTGTTGTGCCTCCAGTGCAACTGCAAAACAGTCCCCTGTCAAACAATGTTCTGCGGCACTTACGTTCCGCTGCGCGGCATTCCCAACGTTGTGTACACTACAGTACATACTCACTGGTATTATGGTATATGAAAAATTCATATCATAAGAAAAATAAACACTGGTATTCGGTATGAACCGGTATACCGCCCAGGACTAAGTGACGCCTAGTAATGACTGTGAGTAGAGGAATCAAAGTGTGTTGTCGTTCCGCAATAAACAGTCCACTCGTGAGAATTTAACGGCTGACATATAATTATGGAAGCGAATTGAATGAAAATAATTGTAAATACATATAATAACATAACATCGTATTATACCGATGCAAAGCTTTTACAAGGCGATGCATCGTGGTTTCAGCCCAGTTTCTAATCCGTAGACCATAGACCCTCGCATCGATGCACTGATTGCGCATCTGATATAATGCCCATCCCTAGTATAAATGCTAGTTTAAGGAGAAAAGACATGTCGATATCTATTTGTTTCTTCAGAGGAGAAGCAGCAGGACATGTCTCTGAGCATCTCGACCAACGGGAACGCCAGCATCACCGTCTCTGTGGAGGTCAACGGCACCATCTACTCAGGTGTGTTTCACAGCTCATGAATGTAACGTTTACCTCGGTGGTGATGGGAAATAATGACATTACGCCGCTCCTCCAGGAACCCTGTTTGCCCAGAAGTCCGGCGGGGCCCCGGGGCCAGCTGTGTCGGCTGCCATCGCTTCAGCCTCCCCCGCCGGGACCAGCACCAGCTTTGGCTTCTCCACACCTCAGGCCCAGACCCTCAGCCCCACTTCCTCCTCCTCCTCCTCCTCCAAGGGCCCCGGCCTTGCTGAGCCGGCCAACAGCGGGTCCCCCTAGCTCGAGCTTCCCCTCTACACGTGCTCCCACCACCCCCGAGGGGCCTCCGTTCCTCCCCGAGGGGGCCCCGGCGTGAATATACAGTACAAAGAGAAACCGATAAGAATAAGAAACTGTTGCACAACAAATACCTCATCAACCCTGTCGACCTCTTGGCTGTCCAATCATGAACGTAGAGCCCGAGAATATTACGACGTTACGAAGCCCAGACACACTGCTGTGCATTTAATCACGCACACACACACCATAACAAACACACACACACACACCAAACACTTATTAATCCTCGTACACACGCTAAACACAATCAGTTCAGCCAAAAACCCACTGACAGGTGTTTTCAGAACTGAACTTGAAAACTTTTATCTTGGGACATTTTGTTTGTTGGTTGCCATTTTGTTGTCTTTTTTTTTCTTTTTTTGATTTTTTTTTTGTGTTTTTAGAATGACTTTTGTTTTTAAGTTTTTCTCCTTTTTACATACCTCAAATCAAGTAACCTGCAGTGGTGTCTTTACCTCAGGAGCTGTAGTATATTTAACCTGAATCGACTTTATTTTTATATTCTTTTTTTTTTTTTTTTTTTTTTTTTTTTTTTTTTTTTTTGACCGAGTTGCAATCGGGTGGGGGGTGGGGGGGGAAGTCGGGTAACTCTCACCAAGGGAACCAAAATGTACAGAGAACCCACCTCACAGCAATAGGCCTCCAGACCGGGGCCTCTCAGGTTTCTTTCTCACACTGTAGCCTCCCGCTGGACTGAAACCGCTGAACGATTTGATGCTGTGGATCGGCACATTAAATACCTCACTTCGTTAAAAAAAACAAAAAAAAACTGCCCTCGCTCGAGACCGCGCCAAGTCCATCGCAAAGTTGGAAGTGCGAGTTTATAGGTCGAGCTGCGCGTGAGCCTGCACCCCCGTCACCACCCACAGGGGGCGCAGAGATGAGACCGGGGCGTCGGATCTGAATCTGCCCCCCCCCACCCCCCCTCTGGTTTCTGTGCGCGCCCTTCCTCCGGCCGCGGAGCCGAGCGTCGGGCCGGGACGGCGTCCTCACCTCCTCACACCGGGCCTCTCTGCTCCGCAGGGCCTCTTTCTCAGGAAGCGAAGTGAGACAGCCGCCAGGAATCCCTCTCACCTTTAGGAGAGAGAGAGTGAGGGATGATTTAAAAAAAAAAAAAAAAAAGGATCCAGGCATGAAGAATGCACAAGACGACACGACTGTTTCAAGAATACCTCATCGGGCTCTCCGGAAGGGAGAGCGACACTACGTAACCGGGCCGCCGAGCCGTCGAGACTCGGCGCCCGAAACCCAAACTGACGTGGACACACTGCGGGTGGATTTCAGGGACTAAGTATCGGGTGGGGCATCTATCTTTCGCCTGTATTTACTTGTTAAAAGCTTGCTTTTTCCTCATGTTTTTTTTTTTTTTTTGGGTGGGTGGTTGGGGGGGGATCTGAGGGGAGTGATAAATCTGCTTCTTTTTTTTCTCATTGTTTTCAGGAAAGAGGAACAAGAAAAGCCGAGTTCCTCTGGTGTGAGACTTTGCTGGATTGTTGAAAAGGTCATGTTAACCTTAAATTTGACTTGAAACTCAGAAGTCCTTGTTAACGTTTTTTCTTTCCTCGACGGTGGCACAGTGACATGCAGGTGTACAATCATGTGACCAGTGTTAAAAAAAAAAAATCCCTTAAATCCTCTTGGCTCTTGCACAGCTGGATACCAAAGACTTAAAGCAGCTGGCTCTTGAACGGTCCTTTCACGGAAAGACCCGGAGACGTGGTCCATCTCAACTTCTTTTTTCTTTTTTTCAGGATCTTTCTCAAAAACAAACAATAGAAGTCATCTTCAGGTAGAGTGTAGCGAATCCAACAGGTGATGCCTTCACTTACTGGAAAGTAAAACATGGAAGTGCGTAGATATATATTTTTAACTGCCTTTAAACATTTAAATGTCATGATGTGGACAGAAGAAGCGGCTCCTGAATGCAACATTTTGGAGCTGTTGCTACACGTTTGGGTCAGTCGCCCTCAGTAGATCAGGAAACGTTCAAGTCCAGCCGCTTTCACTGAAACAACCACTTTCCTGTTGATCCAGAGGCTGGACTGTTATAAAAGAAGGTTGTTTTTGTTTTTCTGCCTTCACCTGTGCTGAACGTGGGGCCCTCAGGTGTGCAGGAAGAACCGGCTGTTTCAGGGTCGTGCAGATGAGTCGGCGGAGGATCTGAGGACCGTTCAGAGCGGCGTGCTGCAGTTCAGGCCTTCAACTTACCTTTCACAACCCCGTGTAATCAAACAAAACAAACAAAAGTGTATTTTATAAAGGTGATGATTATAGATGCTGCCTTAAAAGTAGTTGCCAGTGAGATCTGGTCAGTGCAGGCTCCACTTCTCATTTTTACTGGGAAAAGTCTCTCTTCAAGCCTAATCCTTCGGAGAGTCGCTTATTTCACTGGGAAGCAGTTCAATCAGACGCTCGACCCCAGATGTCGTATTAACAACTGAGTTCCTAATATTTATTTGTGTTGTTTCCTCCTGGTGGACCTCGTTTTTTTAGTGACACTTAAGTTCGATCATTTACTAAAACACTTAACTGTTTTAAGTCCGTGCTGTCAGTTTTTTTTTTTTTTTCATCTTAGTCCACAGCTCGTGACGACTGTTCACGTAGCCTCACAGCCTTTTGTATGTTTGCGTGTGTGAGTGAGTTCGGGATACGCGGCGAGTAGTTGCATTAAAGATGCTGCAGGTGGCGCCGCTGCTGCGTCTCTGTTTTCTGGAGGGGGCTCCTCAGTCCTGCAGCGCTGCTCTGTTGCTCTGCTGCTCTGTGATCAGAGGATGGTGCGTTGAGGGGCCGCTCCTTCACTGCTCCTCCTCTCCAGTGAGTGCCCCCCCCCCGGCCCCTTCACTAACCTTCAGGCCTTCTCCTGCCACCTGTCTGCGTGTGCTGTATGTGATGTGTTGTGCCTGTGTCATACAACGATACCTCAGGGCGGTGGGCTGCACTGACTGTTGCGTTCAATGTCGAAGCTGCGTGGAAGAACGAGTACTGACGGAGGCTGCGGTCACTTTGCTGAATGCTTCTTTGGATTTGGTGTTGCATTTTTATTTTATTTTTTTAGGTTTGTGTCGTCAGTAACTGCAGGCGAGGTCTCGTCACTCAGGAAGCTGTGAAGTTGGAAGTCTGCGGAACTTTTTGTCTCTCTTGATTTTTTTGGAGTAAATTCAGTTTTAAAATTGTTTTTAAGGACTAACCTGATCTGTGTAAAAGCAGGTGCATATGCAAGTGGTTATCAAATACCTCATTTATCATTTTTATGTCGTTTTGGCTTGTACAATGCTCCGTATATTAATTCAACTGTGGGGTTTGTGCATATTTTTGTACTGTTATTATTATGGACATGATAATAATGATATTACTGATATTATTATAGTTTTCTCTTTTGATTAAAGCAAACAAAAAAATGGGGCAAAACACACGAATGCTTGTAAAAACTGGTTTGTGCTGATTGTATTTAAGAGGAGCACTTTTCCAAAGTGGTTTTCACACATTCAGTTTTGTTCATATTAGTTAATATAAAGATATGGTTCTCAGGGCTTTAAACTTGTATGTCATGATAAAGTTACTTTATATCTTACTTCCCTGTGTCTGTTTCTTTTTTTTTTTTTTTTGTTGCTCGTTGGCATTTGACCCACTTCCCTCTGGTGTTTCACATCTCCTGATGTCAGTGAAGTTTTTGCGTAGCTGTGGTTTAATTAAGCCACTTCCAAGTTTAACCTAATTCAGCTTATCTGTAAGAGTTAACGGTTCCTGAAAAACCCACACTGACTCACTCCTGGAGGCCGACTGAGGAAGCAGAGGAACATTTCTACGACGGGTTCAGCAGTTTCAGGATCGTGAGACATTTCTCCACTTCTGGTTTGAGAAGCGTCTGTGCTGAAAGTTTAAGAACATTTCTTCAGCGACTCTGAGGTAACGGCTCCAACGCCCCGTATGTGGCAAACAGGTTGCTACCACGCTAGAAGAGGAAATGTCACAAGTTGTGAAAATGTCTTCCTGTCAGCACCCGTGTTTAAATACAGCTCTGGCAGCAGCAGCAGCTTCTTTCTGCTTTGCATGCATCAACTTCCCATCAGCCATCTGGGTTTAAAGAGCAGAAATAGTTTTGATGCTTGACCGCGTCGCTGCTGCCGATCATCAGGTTCCGCATTTTCATCTGAGTGTTTCATTATTCTATTAAAAACAGCAGATACCCTGTCTGGTACAGTTGCCCCTGTTGTGCCACAGCTACAGTAGATAACAGAAGAAGAATGACAGTAAACTTCAGGATGAAAATTTCAATTTAATTTAGAAAACAAAAACACAAATTAATAAAAGAACATCTGCATGTTGAAGTCTAACATTCCACAAATGATTTACATCCATTCACATTAAACATCTCAGGGACTCAGTTAATTTCTCACTGAAACTCATTAAGGTCACTGTGTGGCGCCGGTCAGCTGACGGCCTCGTAAACATGCGCATCATAGCAATGCAGCTAAATTAAGGAGCGTGCGCTGCTGCAAACATGTACGTGCAGAAGAAGTCACCTTCGCTGATCTCTGCTGGTGGCAGAAATACAACATGCTGCGTTTGTGGTCGCAGCAAAACTGTCTACATGGCTGAACATCACTAGACGGAGAAGATGAGCGTCTGTTAGAGACTAAAGTGCTGCTGGGTAGCTCTGGTTTTAAACTGGCGACCACAGGCCTCCTGCAGAGGCTGCAGGTTCGACTCTCAGCTGTGACTCTCTACCTCTTTCTCTCTCTGCCCTGATTTTCCGTCTCTCGCTGCAAATAAAGACCACTAGAGCCACAAAACTTAAAAAAAAACACTGAAGCGTAACAGCTGCTGCAGTCAGCTCAAATCAAAATGCTTAAATGCAGCAAACAAAAATAAAGTGACGAGTTGCTGTTTAATCAGATGAACAGACGAGAGGGAACCGGACCTGGAAGCCTCGGGTCCCTCAAGTCTGCGGCTCGGTGCAAACAAGCACGACATTCAGGAGAATCGGTGATAGAAAGTGGCTCTGATGTGAGCCGAAGCTCATCATGAGGTAGCTTAGAAGACAGAAAACCGGGAACGCGTTTAAGGTTTAATCAGAGGGATTTTCACCTGGAAGGAAAAGGGTGGAAGGACGTCGCCAGACGACTGAGAGTCACACCATCATCAAAGTTACCTCAAACCAGTTCTGCCTCTGGTTTTACACCTTTGGCTCCATGTTAATATCAATGTTAAGATCAATATGGGAACGGAATTAACAAAACAACTGCTATTACAATATTGCACAATTATTAATTCATGCATTCACACATCGTCAACACACTCCACCTTAAACACACGGCTTCATCAGCTCAACCTGTTTCACTGCTGCTCAAAGCAAATATTGGCTCGGCCGGATCCGTTTCAGGACGTATGCAGCAGAAGAGTTAGTTTGATTTAAATAGAGGAGACCACTGAGGTCTACGGGAAGAACAGGAAGTGAGACAGCGGTGGCCGCTGAGTTTGATTACTGCTAACGCAGAGACATCTACTTGAACGTCTGCCACTTCCAGCCGTCTGATCCTGGAAATCAAACATCTGGACTCTCAGGAGCTGCAGGACGACTCCAGACACCAACTGCATCTCTGTTACTCTTCTCGTCTGAATCCAGTGAACCCTAACCTTAACCCTGTTATTGCTTTGGTCACCTCATCTGCAGCTTGATGTTCAGATCGTTGGGCCTCCTTGTGTGCAAAGCAAATAAAATTCACAAAAATCTCATCAAGTCTCAACTTTCAGTCTTGCTCGGACGCATAAACAATCATAGAAAAATAGATGCATATAAAAAATATTTTCTTCCAGGACAAAAAGGGATCCAACCTCACGTTAAAGATATTTGTTTTGCATGGCAGAAAGCGCCTGAAGCACAGTGCTTTTTTTTTTCTTTAACAAAAATCATTACAACAAATGACTTTTGCTAATATTTTGTAAGAAAATATTTTTCTAAAAAAATAAAGCGTTCATTACGTCACATCTCCAAACTCACTGCTGACACCAACAACGTTCAGTACCACGACAGTCACTGTTTTTACTGGTTCAGTACTGACTCCAGTAACTCAGGACAGCGATCACACAGAACCAGACCGCCGGGCCGAACGTCCGGGCCGCTGACCCGCTCCTCAGCTGCAGGCTGTACTCCGCCAGGATCCTGCTGTAACCCCTCTCCTCTGACACACACCTGTAAAGCCCCACCTGCTCGGAGCGCATGCTGTCGATGGGGAGGAGACAGTACTGGTTCGTGTAGCTGCAGTTCATGGAGCCTCCGTGAGGGTTTTCCCAGCTGTACGTGGCATGATGGGACGTGAGCGGACACGGCAGGAAACCCGTGGACTGGAAGGGTATCTCCATGGTAACCACATTGTTTTCTGATCCCGATGCTGAGGAAAGAGCACAAGGACATGGGTCTGGCATTGGGACTGGATGTTTATTTCATGTTCTTTTTTAAATCCTGACCCTGTTGGGTAACTGGAAGTGTGATCAGCTGTTTGTTGCTGTGATGCTCTTCCAGGACGCAGCAGCCTTGACAGGAGGATGCACAACCAAACAAGGAAACTGAGAGCCGTCTTAAATAGGAAATAAAGATTTTAAATGGATGCTTCAGGACTGGACGCAAAGAAAAGGAGAACAGGAAGTTAGTAATAATGAGAACGGACTTGATATTTGACTGAGACGTGACATTTTTAGAAGCCGCTGCAGTTTATAATACGTTGTCATTTGACGTGCTGTCAGATCTGAGGACGTGTGTCAACTGAGGGGGAGGATGCATTTATTAGAAATAAACAGAATGAAGAACTGCGTAATCAGCACGTCCAGTTTTTTCAGATAACAGATCAGCGAGGCGTAAACTCAACACCATGTTTGACCCAGAGGGAGAGAGGCTCAGAGGGGTGGTGAGTGGGATGGTCAAGCTCCGCCCACGAGAGATAAGACATGCTGCGATTAGGGGCAGATACGGGAAAGCTGTATCTACACACGAAGAGAAGCTTTTAGAGTTTTTAGCAGCCACTGCTGTTTCTTCTGCATGCTCGGTGGGGGGCGGGGGGTGGGGTGCTCAGTTAGTTGCAACTCTGCAACTCTGCATCTTTGCATCACCGAGTCTCCAACAGCATGCTTGGGCATCTGAACTACTTGGTTTGGTTTAGTAGCGCCTGTTTCACATCCTGTATCTGGTTTATATATGAAAAAAAAAAAAAAAACACTTTTTTTTTTTTTTTTTTTAAATGCTCATACGTCTCGGTTTGAGCGGCCACGGAGCACATGGATAGGTGCGCTGCTGCAGCGTCGCTGAGTAGCAGGGTGTCAATCTGTTGTTGAGAGATTTGGGCCGAAGTGCAGCTGTTGCAGCAGATGCAGGCGTGACACCGCTGACTTGTGTCGATGCCACACCTAAAAAGGAATCAGCTCAAATGACACGCAACATTTGATGTGTTTGTTAAAAAGAAATCAAGTGAGAAGGTGAGAAGTCATATGATGCGTCATCTGACTTCTTATCTCCTGGTCTATTAAAACAATCGTAATCTCTGCTGCTGATCATCTGCGTGGACACTCAGGATCTTTTTGTCCTGGTTTTGCACCAGTGTGCTGCTAAAGCGACTCCACAGTCTCTGAGTCAAATTGTCTTCGTCAAGTTAGCGCTCACATATTTGTTTTTTGTACTTCCTCCTATGGGTTTTGACTAAGGTTGAGCACCGGAAAACGATTCCAAGTAGGAATCGGTTCCTATCGTCCGGTTCTGGAATCGATTAGAAGATTTTTGAATTTCGATTCCTTTTTTCGGTTCCTAAATGTCCACGCTAATTATTATTTTTTTGTTTTGATTTATTGCACTAGTTTGTTGATGTTACTCCGCCCGGCGTACTCAACTCCGCGCTAGTGTCGACGTCACGTCCGTCACCGACGGGACTTCACTCGCCACAACATGGATCCCAAGAGACGCTGCTCTGGAGTTTGGCTGCATTTCAGTCCAGGAAATGACGGCTACCTGGCGCAGTGCAACATCTGCGGGAAGCGTGTTACTGCCAAAGAGGGTGCACGACTAAAAACACCTTCACCTGCATGGCATCACAGAAATAAACGAGTGTACCGTATTTAATTCACTGCGTTGCTCCCGTTGCTTCTTCGACTGCAACAGAGTCCGTCTTCATCCAGAAACTCTTGCCTTCTCATCTACAGTGGTGCCTCTACTTACGAACGTTTCTACATACGAAGTTTTCAGGTTACGAAACGCATCAAAGGGAAAATATTGCCTCTCGTAACAAAAGAAATTTCAGGATACGAAAGGCAAAAATACAGTACGCGCTGCTACTCGCAGCTCCCAGAGTTTACTGAACGTAAACATACTTGTAGCTGCTCTGCCATTGGCTATCGCTTAGCATCTTCCTGGCATCCCATTGGCTAGGAGGGCCCCTTGTCTGTATGAGCGTAACCCAGCAACCCAGGTAAACAAACTATTTTTACCTCCGCCAAGGAGGTTATGTTTTTGTCTGCGTTTATCTGTCTGTTTCTGAAAGAGCAGATATGGTCATCTTCCTAAACAAAAACTGTTGATTTCATTTTTTGTTGGGCAAAATGTATTTTGGAGGCCAACTGCCAACTGTAAGTTGTTTAACATTTAGGCTGTAAGTGAATTCTGTGTATGCATATGTGCATGCAAGCATGTGTAATAATAAAAATGGCCTGATGCCTGTGTAAATGTGTCACAGTTTTTTTTAATGAAAATATTCTACTGTTAGATAAGTCGCGATCTGTTGACCTACACATCAAAGAATTGGAATCGAGAATCGTTTTTGAACAGGAATCGAAACAGAGAATCAGAATCAGAATCGTTAAAATCCAAACGATGCCCAACCCTAGTTTTGATGCTACCTGTTAAAACAGTTGCTGCCTTCTGTTAAATTCCTGTCTTGGGAGTTTATTTCTCCAGCCTTCTTGTGTTGTGTCATGGAGGCCTCTGCTCCTTGGCAGATCTTGTAGCACCACCTGACAGCGTTTCAAACCAATCACATGCCGTATACAGGAGCCAACGGAACAGAAGAGCTCAGGATCGGGGTTTTCAAACCGTCTTTTAGCCAAATTTAGCAGCTTGTCCTTTTACATCAGAACCTAACGGTTCATCTCTGGTCTGGATTTATCCAGTTCTTCTGCCTCACCCGTCACCTTGAACCCACATTTATTTTTTCAGATGAGTCTGATAAGTGCAGTTCCTTCCTGGTTAAGTGCTGGTTGAATTTTTGTCCAAGTATGTTCAATTGTGCTACATTATTTCTTACTTGTCTGGTCAAGCTGAGGTCAGGGTAACAGCTGAGTGGAGCTGGGCGCCAATCTGCTCTTCTTACTTAAGTCATCCTGTATAAAAGTGAAGCCGCCCACACAGTCGAGGTGATCAGCCAGGGTAAACACTCTCTGTCTGATTATGTTAATATTTAAAGTTCAACCCCCCCCCCACCTCCACCTAGATAGGAGACACATTTGGGCCAAATCTACATGATGTGGGTCACAGATGGTCCTAAAGTCATGATTGAGGCCTAACTTGGGGTTCGAGCAGGTGTTACATGGGCTTGTGGCACAAATGTCACACCTGATACTCTGATACGCTACAGCGGGGGGGTTGTGAAGGTGGGTCGTGGCTGAAAGGCTCGGAGAAAATACAGAAATCTGCAGCGTGTCTGCTGGAAATGTGGTTTAGGCAGCCACGCCCACCCAGATGAAACAGCATCTATCAAGACGAACGTGTACCGATGAAAGCTGACTGAGGTGGGTGGCTCGGGGGAAAGTGTTAAACAGGAAGCCCACTTTGCTCTGAAAAACAGCTACGGAGGATGTGAGATAAGCACAGACACAGGGGGCTTGAAAACCTGAACAATGACAGCATGAGTGACATAAACTGTTATCACTTCAGTCAAATTACTGCAGCATTTTCCAGTTAAAGATGTAGATCAGAGTAGTTCCCGTACTTGTTAGACAAACACACAGAGGCCGCGCAGCTACATTCAGCGTGATCACAGAAAACTGAAGCGTAGATTTGACTAACAAGACTCTCAGCAGAGACACTTCGGAGACATTAACTGTTTTTCATGTTCTGCTCAGCCATTTAGCTGGTGATGAATGTAGGTCGAATTTTTAAAGAGCCTCATAAAAATGGCATGACACCACGAGAGGACACATAAACCTTGGTGTCACTGTCCTACTATCTCTGCTGCGTGACCTGGCAGCACAGTAAAATATGTAAAGTGTGTGCAAACCAAACTGCAGTCGCCACGAGTTCAAAGTCACCTCTGAGGACGAGAGGCTCTGCAGAATTTTATGCTAATCCTCAAAAGGCTACTGACATCACTGATGACAGTACAGTATGCAAGTTTAGACAACCATTTTTTTCTGGTTTGTTTTGCAAAGAAATAAAAGAAGTAGCACCATTCATCTGTTATCAGTATATATGCTACACTGAGCATCACAACACCTGGGTGCAGTTTACTAAATAACCAATGTCAAACTCCTTACAGGGACATAAAAGCATCTGATACATACGTTCATCTCTGAAGGGAAGCGCCTTCGAGCAGACATTTGGGTCTCCTTGGGTCACATCCTGATGAGCGTCACTGCAAGACAGAAAACACATCAGCCAGTTAGATTAAAGATATGAGAGGAACCGATGCTCCCCTTCATGAAATCATATTTATCATTCAGGAGGTCCACAGGGAACCAACGTTACTGCATCCCAGGGAACCTTACAGGAGCCCTGGACCACCTGAGGTTTGGTCCATAACTCTAAAAGAAGAGCACGTCATCACCACACACTGCTGTTGGACTCACACGGTTTTACTGTTACACTTCCATATTAACAACCCTCAAGACTTCTCAAGCAAAGTCCCTTAGAAAGACCACACAAAGGTGGAGCATTTAAGCACAAACAGCTCAGTGGGCTCATCCTGCAACTGCAGGATCTGGGCATCTCTTGCAGCGATTGAGTCCTGAGGCCGTCGATTCAACAGTTAAATCTGGGCTGAAATTTGGTCATAAAACAGAAAAAGAGAAGCTGCACACAAACTAAATCTCCACAAACCTCGATGCACTAAAGCAACGTTGTAAACCAGACCAGACCAGAAGAGACGCTGCTAAAGCTGGATCTAAAAGCTATTGAATACGCTGTGTAATCTGTTTTTGTGTAAGCTGAGATGTTTTTAATGCAGTGAACGTGGCGCTGTTCATCATAAGTTTACTTACCTAATTTTAAGATCTGGCACAGACCAGGTGACTTTTTATTTGATTTTATTATCTTTTTTTAATTGTGTCTTGACGAGAGCTGAGCAATTTTATCGATTCTGCGATATATATCGATATTTTATTTCTCCAGAGAGTATCGATTATCGCGGGTATCGATATTCTAACCTCCTTTCAAACCTCCGTGTCCTGCAGGGGTGCTCTTCCTGAACTTTGCAGGAAGAGACATTAAGTCCACCAGCTGCTCTGCTGAGATGGGTGCAAGTTTAAGGTGGCTTAAATGTTGCTCCAGTGGACTTGAATTATTGGCTGCCATGGTTTGTTTTTACTTCACCTGGTGGCTAGCATGGCTAGTAGCTACCTCATATGTTCAGCATCAAGCCAAAAAAGCTGTCAAAGAAGACCACTTGCTGTACTTTAACTCTCCATTGTGCCCTCACCTTTAAAAGCTTGCAAGCAACAATTTGCACTGTTTAAATAAACGAAACTATTTTTCTCAACACATCTTTTATTCATTTTGTCCAGCATTTGCAAGCTGCCTGTCGGCCATATAATGTGTAACTGTTGCTTTCAGTTCAATTAATTCAAACAAAGTCATTGGAACACTCACAAGATGTCACCAAAATCACTTTGTCCCTTTAAAATCTTTCAGAAAATGATACAAATGTATCTTAAGATGAATATAGATATATATCGTATTGTGAGCTGAATATTGTGTATCGTATCGCAAGATTAGTGTATCTCTACAGCCCTTGTCTTGACACAAAAACCTTAAAACTGAGAGGGGAAGTACATATTTGCAGCCCTGGTTCAGTATTCACACTTATTCACTTCTGCTTTCTGTGACAGACAATTTATAACTGGTGTGTAATTTCCTGAAACCCACTCATAAAGTTAGTCTGTAGTAAAGCTTCGTCGTCTCAAAAGTTTTGGTCTTAAAGTCATTTACAAACCGCAGAGTGTGAAAGCAGATCTTTATTTTTTCATGAATGTGGTTTCAGGGGGTGTAAAGTGCATGGATCTCAGAGGTACCAACCTCTGGCCTGCAAACACCCCCGCAACCATTAAAACCCAACAGCCACGGCTTTCTGCTCCTTCCCTTTTCTTTGCACTGTGTCCTGATTACAGAGAAACGAGCAGATGTGTCACATCAGCTTTCAGGGGACAGAAACTTGTTCCATCCAGTCTCTCTCCACATCACCTGCCTTCACCTTCCCTTGGAAACTCTAGACCCCCATGTGAGAAACCCCTCAGCCACATAATGGCAGGAAGCTTTCAGTTTGTGTTTCAGGCTAAAATGAATCATCTTAAAAGGGGAAAAACTGTGTTCAGGGGAATGAAAACACTCATATGGCACATGACACTCAAAGCATGATGCTCATTTCATTTTATTTTGTTCCAAAGTTTCCTCATTACAAATTTATGAGATTTCCTCAGGTGTTCAGTCATCAGTTTTTCTTCTAGAGCTGTTTAATTAAGGCAGGGTGGAGCTTTTTAGGCTTGTTGTATTTCTACATTATGCTTTCATCATCATCATCATCATCATCATCATCATCATCATCATCATCATTTCCTGCAAGAACAGCCTTCAAAATCAGGTTTCAATCCAAACATGACTGAAGGATAAACATTTACAGTTTGCAACAAAGCAGGAGAGGAAATGTGACCAACCAGATAAACCTTCAAATATGTTATGAAAGTAACACGAGCGGACTCCCAGACTTAACTGTAACAAAGAGACACCTCAGAACCTCTAAATTCATGTTCATTCTCAGCTAAATGCTCCTGCCGCCTGTCTTTTTATTATTGATTCTCAAAACTTCATATGGAACTGCCCATATCAAAATATCTCCAGCTCTCGTGTCCGCTCATAATCCACCTCCAAATCTAAAAAAATAAAAACGTTTACACAGAACCGGTGCTCTCCACCCATGATAATTGCAGGATCTGCCTACACGACCACTGACCACTGACTGCAGGACCCACCCTTGTGGTCCTCCTACGGGTCTGCAGATCTTTCTGCAGCTCTCTGTTCAGCCCACGCCAGCCGCCGGACTCGCCAGCACCTCACAGGTTTCACATTTTTTAAAAAGTGATCCCTATTTATTACTCATTTGCAATTGGATATGGCTTCTTATTCCATTTTTCTGCCATATCTTTTTTGTTTTAATTTCCACATCCCTTAATGAGTTAGTTGGCTCCACCCTCTGTCTGAAAGTCTCTGTTCCCACCTCCGACGCTGCTACAAAGTGGAGCTTGTAAGGTGGTTACTGTGAACTAAATAAACTTGGAGAACAGGATAACTTGACTGGAGAAGGGCTGATGATTTAACAGCTATTTGCCGTTGAAGCTGTGTGCTGAAACGTTCGCAAGACAATCAGCAGTGTTGCTTCATACTGGAAGTTAGCAATCTTCCGCGGTTGCAGTTTAAAGTAAATCACGAAGCATGCGTAAATCTGATGATGAATTATTTAACAACCATCAGGAGATGACTAATCCTGCAACAGTTTCTAGGTTTCATCTCTGCTTGGATGGACTATCGAGCCCCGTTTGGGTCATAATTCAATGAATAAATTAGTCTATTATTATGAAATACAGGCGTTTATTATTATGAAATATTTCCCATTATTATAAAATGCATGTTTATTATTATGAAATATTTCACATTATTATGATATTGGCTTTGTTTTTTATAAGAATGATTTGTGTGTCAATCACAGCAGAGAGGGCGGAGCCATTTATGTGATTGGCTGCTCTTTCATTCAGGCATAAGCAACAGAACAGTGAATATCGATAGTGGATGAGAGGTGCAATGTATATACTCCAGGCCAGTAGGTGGCAGAATGCACCTCAGTTTACGGTTAAAAGTTGACATTGACTAAGAAACGTCAAGGTTTCCCGATGCTCAGTCCAAGCTGCCATAGCTACAATCGGACTAGGAGCGCACCTTGATGACGCCACGGCCCGCTGCTAACGGGACCTCACGGTCAAAACTAGTCGATGTCAGAGCGTAGAATGGAGAAGGATCAGCCAATGAGCAGGTCAACCACTGGTCCCGCCCAGTGGCAAAATGTCATTATTATGTAAAAACTAATTCTTATGACAACGGAAGCAGTTATGTAAAAACTCATTCTTAAATAAAAATGCCATTCTGAAATAAACTATTATGCATTAAACTAAGATTAAATAATAATAAAAATATATTTTATAATAATTAAATTTTATTCATAATAATGGAAAAATTTTTCATAATAATAAACATGTATTTCATAATAATGGGAAACATTTCATAATAATGGATACGTATTTCATAATAATAAAAGCCTGTATTTCATAATAATAGGGTCAGAAGGTTGTGTTGTGGAGAGAAAGAGCTAGTAAACATGTTTGAAAGCAGCTCAGTGTTAAAACTTCACAACAGACTCAAGTAGGTTGATACAGCCTGGTACTGTATATACACTGTTTTACATCCGACAGCTAAACTGCCCCTGAAGGACAAAGGTTCATGGTACATTTTCTGCATCCTCCGTCTGGTCCATCACATCACATGTGATTTAAAACAAACAAAGATGATGATGATGAATGACGGCCAAATAACTTCATAACTGGGGTTCATAGTTCACAGACCAGTGGTTGACATCACGATGGCTAAGTCCATCTTTACCAGCATTCGTTTAGACTTCAAAGAGAAGTCCTGGCTTGACTGGTGCGCACCGGTCCGAAGCTTTTAGGCAGTGACCAGCAAGAAACACTTCTCTCTTTCGTCCAAATATGATCTTGGCTGACAAAAAATAACTAGACGAGTGAGAAAAAATATAATCAAGCCATCAGCGACCACAAATACCAAACTCTGTAGCTGACAAAGTGATGTCGTTGTGACTGTGGTCAACTTCTTTGCGCACTTTAATGTGAAAAGAGCTCCTATTTAGCTTTAGAAGAGAACATTTAAATCAGAGGCCCTTTGATCTGTGGATGCTCATCTCAGTACATTTAGATCAGAGGTTATTTGAAGCTCTTACCCCGTCTTACTGGAGCAGATGTGGGTGTTCCAGCCACAGTAAGGATCTCTGGACAGGACACACTCCTCACAGGTGTTTCCATACTGGGAACAGTGGGCCACATCGAGCTGGACCAGTTCGCTTCCTGTGTTCACATAGAGCTTTTTCTGCAATGAAATAAACACTTTGTAATTAGACTGGTTTCTAATTTAGAAAGACTGATAGCTTTTTTACTTTATTTCACCAACGTTAACTAGGACTTGTATAGAGATGTAGAGAATATTTGTGGTGGCAGCACTGCATTACTCACGGAGGGGGGGTGGAGGATGACGCGGAGGATATGGGCTCTGTGGTTAAATGGTCTGTATTCAGCAATGATGAATGAATGATTTTCACTCTGCAACACCTTATGAATCCCTCCGTTATCTATTTAAGAGCACAGGGAAGAGGAAGGATGACAGGCTTATCTTTTTCTTAACATCCTACCATACACACATCAGAGGCCAAGTGTGGCTGCATGATGACTCGTAATTGCTCACTTTAAATTTGTGTAAACCTTGGCTGCATCTGCAGTTACATGGAATCAACTGATGGTATTTTAAACAGCTAACAGAAGATTATTCACCAGCCTGAATCACTGAGCTCTTTGAAACTCATTTGGTCTGGATTATAAGGAGACATACGCTGTCTTGAGAAAAAAAAAGTCTTCTCTTAAGTTGACAACGCACTAACTGGTATCAGTTGTCGTGTCTTTATCTAACACAATGAAACATTTGCAGTGCTAAAGACAGAACAGCTGCTTGAACCACCTCTTGAGCACGTTTAAGCTTTCACTAGCTCTGTTTCAGACCTGTTCAGTGTTCAGGAGGAATTTCTGACCGTCCCTCTTTACGCAGCTGTTTTCAGCTCAGACGCTGACGTCATGTCTGGTACGAACTGCTCTCTGGAGGTCATTCCTCAGCATCTGTATGAGGTCCAGACTCAACGCCAACATACGTGAAGCCACACACCCACTTCTCCTGAGAAACGGCACCAGACTGTCTCCGTCAGCAGGCCGTTTGTCTCACTGTGGACAGGTGGACGCCTGAACACTTTGGTTTCTAAGGCGTTTCCAGTCATGTGCAGATCAGCTGCTCCTGATCATGTGTCTTCCGAGGCCTCCCGAGGCATTGTTGACATTAGCAGTTAGTTCTCATGCCTGGTGGTTTAGGCGGGAGGCCCATGTAGAGGCTGCAGTCCTGCAGCAGAGATGAACGGGTCACAGGTTCGACTCCCGGCCTGGACGTCTTCCCATTCTCTCTCTGACTAACTTTCCTGTCTCCCTCACTGTAAATAAAGGCCACTAGAACCACAAATTTTAAAAAAGTAGCTCTGAATCATTCCTCTGAACTCATTTCATTAATTAAACTACTTATTTTTTCTACCAGCAGTGTGAAATATCAATGACTGTGTTAAAGAGAGACACACAAAAATGATAATTGTCTGTGTTACCAGCTTAAGCACATTGTATTTTTCCATCATCAGACAAAAGTAGATTTAGGGCCCGATCTTGCACCTCCCATTACCCAATACCCAAAACCCATTACCTGCAAATCACAGATTTAGGAGCCGAAATGCAATCTTCCACCTCCCAATACCCAAAACCCATTTTGCCGTCTCCCTTAAGCACATTGTGGGCGCGGCAATGGGCGTGTCACTAGCGCTTTCCACGAATTCGGTATCTTGCGGTACCTGTACTTCGCAGATTTTGGGTATTGGGTAATGGGTGGTGTGACCACCCATTACCCAATACCCAAAATCTGCGAGACACCAGTACCGCAAGATACCGAGTTTGTGGAAAGCGCAACTGGCATGTCGGCGCGTAAAAGAGCGCGTCCAAATCCTGTCATTGCGCGTCCACCCAGTCACATGTGGACTGCACAACCGGCTCTACCTCTCGATTATGCATCACTGTATTACTTTCATACATTATTCTCTTAAGGGCAGATGATGTCTGTACAGCTGTGACATGATCTCATTCAGATGTTTGCTGTGGAAGAAACGAGGAGATCACAGAACTCTGTTGTGAAAAAAAGCACCGCTCCCAGCAACTATGCGTCTTGGCGCAGCTGTGCGTCTTTGCGCAGGGGATATGTTCAAGATAACTCAAAAAGTTATGGATGGATTTTGATGACATTTTCAGGAGTTGTCAGAAATGTGAAAAGGAAGAACTGATTTTATTTTGGGTGTGATCCGGAAGAAATCCTGGATTCTGGATCACTTTCAAATTTTCGATAACATTGCGCTGTTTAGTTGTTTCTTGACCCCTAAAGCAACCACAACTGCTGTGCTTGGCGGAGGTCTGCGCTCTCCGATTGCTTTTCTAGTTAATAAATGCTTTCCTGGAAGCTCACCGGCTCTATTTTCTGAGCAGTTTGTTGGAACTTCTTGGAGTACAAAAGAAATGATTAAATCATTTGCTCCACATTAGTTAAAGCTAGTTATGTATATATCAGTGCAGAGGAGGAGGAGGAAAAAAGAGGAGGAAGCTCTACAGCACAGTCCCAGACCAGCTGTCCATGAGAGCTGCTCTGATCTGGGTGAAAAGACGTTCCATGGCAGTTTGCAGGTACTGCAACCTGCTCTTAAAGGCAATGGCTACTGACGCACTGATTGGTTAAACAGGTGGAACGCCCTAACCACTCCTATGCATAATGTGTGCATGACATCGTGGATTTCGCAGGTGAGATCGTGGGTTTTGGGAGGTGGAAGATTGCGTTCTTCGTGGGGGAACGCCCCTCCCAATACCTTTTATCCCTTAATAGCAGGTTTTGGAGGTTTGGCGCAAGATCGGGCCCTTAATCTCTTATGAACGCACGAGAAGCAGCGCGTAAGTGGAAGCTCTACATTTTTTTTATAAGGAAATGAAATGAGACTGAAAGAGCAGCCAATCCAGACAGAGCTAGTCATCAAATGTTTTAAAAGCCCTGCAGTTATGTTTTAAGTCAAGGCTAACAAAATTTCAAAAATGTTATCATCAAACAAGTCACCCAACTAGTCATAAAAGCCAGAAAGACCCTGTTCTCACAAGATTACCGCACATGATGCACTTCTGTTTTAACTATGTGGTAATAAACCTAAAAACAAAAGGCACTGAACCTTTCTGGGAAACAGTATTACAAGAAAGATTCATACTGATTATAAAAAAACAGAAAACGCAACTTGTACCACATAGCTGGATTATAAATCAACATGGCGGTTCCAAACAAAGCCTTCCGCAAGGAATGTTGGTCCATAAAGCCAACTTTGGCAAAACACATTTGCTCTTTAGAAGCTCTCTTACAAACCAGAGCTGTGCTGCCCGATTCAGACCCGCGGGCTAAACGCTGCGCTGAACTCTGCCTCAACTATCAGTGGATACCAAATGTTACTGAAAAAAACAGTTTAAAGGAACATCTGTGCATCCAGACGTTCAACAACATACAGCTGACCGCATCCTTCTCCATTAGATTATTATTTTTTTTGACTGAACTTACTTAGGCTCAGGTAAATAACAGCATTGGACTGGAGAGGGTCGACGTAGATGCGAGTGTAGTTGTGGTGGTTGGTGAGAAGTGGGTTAGACTTGCTCACAGGCTGCACCCACTGCTCCATCTCTGAAGTCTTCTCGATGTTCCTCAGGACGTCTGGGTCGATCCTGGTGCTGTCAGCAACGCACTGGAGGGGAAAGAGGCGAATGCTTGAAAACGGCCAGCGCACAAACTGAACGTTCGTGTTCACAACTGTCGAGCTTCCTGCTCTCACGTCTGTCCGTTATTATGTGAGGAGATTTACTAACCGAAATACAAAAATGACAGTGAGCCAAATGAGTAAAAGGAAGGGAATCTGTGGAGTTTATATTCAAACTGGTTAAAGTTTTAAGATGCTTCATGTTTGAACAACAAGAACATTGATGCCAAACACAAGTCAAAATGAAAATTTTGGAAAAAACAAACATAAAAAAAAAAAACTCCTTTAGGCAAATGATTTGTAGCTAAAATTTCCTGCTATACTTTTAGCCTCAGGTCAGTCTGAGCAGCTCATACCGTCCTCGGTCTTTCTGCTGTGGAGCCTTTAAACGGGGAGGTTGCGAAGATGTGGTCAATGTCTCCTACAGTGTACATGCACACTGCACTCATGCCCCTGAAAGGAAACACAGACATCAGGTATCTGCTTTAAAAAAAAAAAAAAAAAGGGACAGGAATTGAGAAAATGAAACAGAACTCAACTTTGCATAAAAAAAACAAAACAAAACAAAAAAGTCCACAAGACTAACAAAAGCTTTGTCATCAGTTCAAACACACCAGATCACATGAGATGTGGTCTGAAATCATTTCTACATTTGCTGTCTGAAAAAACTTTTTTCCCTGCTGCACTGATAAAGTTATCAACCTCCTATTGATATTAAAAACGCCCCAACTCTCGCCACATTCAAACTCTTTTTTTTTTTCTCATGCCTTGATTTCGTCCCTCATGCTGCATCTCCTGCGTGTTTTCTTGACTCGGCCACTACTACAGAAGCCTTACCATTCATTTCTGAAGAGTGCGTAGACCTTCGTATCCTGCCACCTGTCCGCGTGCACAGTGGCCACATCTACCAGCTCTGAGAAATACTGGCGGCTGGCGGCGTTTCCACAGAAGAGCCTGGCTTTCATCTGGGACGTCCAGCTGAACTGCAGCTTGTTCTTGGGACCACCGACGTCTGACTGGAAACAAAGCACAGATAAACGGTGAAACAGTCCTGAAGAGGACACACGCATGAATATGATGACAGTTTACACTTCTCTTCCTAAAATTCTTGCGACGCCAGTTTAAATCGTCATCCTCCCATTTTGCAGGCCTTACCGTGCAAACCTGGCTCACGAAGGGGAGCCACATTTCACTGTAAAATCCCTTGTCTTTGTTTTTCTGCTTATAGAAAGCATAAACCTTGTCCTGCAGGGAACCATCTGTCCTTTTGCTCAACATCAGACCCACGTAGTACTGCTCTATGGACAGAAACACAAAATATCATTGATCTCTGACCGTTTAAAGTAAGACGATCCAAGCAACAAAAAAAAAAAAACACTCTGTAAGCATGCAAATACCTTTTCCATGGTTCCCTGGTCTAACTCTGTCTTTCCCAAACTTGTGAATGCCAACATACTCCTGAGCTCCAGAGTACGTCGTGTAGAGGTGTGAGCCTTGTTCTGATTCTGGAGCAAACAGTTGAACGTTACTGGGATTCAGGTGGAAACAAGAGATATGAGGGCGCGATCATAAGCGGTAGCGTAGCAGAAGAAGACGCTGTGGAAACTGGAGAGATGTTCAGGAAGTACAAACCCCAGGAATCAGGGACAACAAACAGGCCCTCAAGAATTCCAATCAGATCAATACATCAGATTACGATCAAAACTCACCTACAAGGACAGAGTGCTCTCCTTTCTTTATGACGAACCCTTCTATGCTTGTGCTGATGGGGCGCAGTTCCTCAGAGGGAATACACCTGGATGAATTCCCTGATAAATTCTTCAAGAAAGAAAAACAACAAAAACAACAACAAAAACAGTTATGTCTTGTGACACAGGTGGTTCTCTATATTCAGGTAGTTTTCAAAAAGGTAAAAAAAACAGGAAGCATTTTTGTGATTCTTTTGTTCCTCTTGCAGAAATGTCCTGAAGTAATTTCAAATAAATAAAGAAGTGACTTCTTGTCACCCTGAAGAAGAACAAGCCACCAGTTCACACTAGAGCTCTGCGATTATATATCGATATTTTATCAAGTATTGAGTATCGATTTTTCAGCCGTGGATATCGATATTCTAAGATTCTTTCAAAACCCCCGTGTCCCACCTTTAAAAGCTTGCAAGCAACAATTTGCACTGTTCAAACAAATGAAATTATTTTTCTCAACAAATCTTTTATTCATTTTGTCCAGCATTTACAAGCTGCCTGTCAGCCATATAATGTGTAATTGATGCTTTCAGTTCAATTAATTCAAACAAAGTCACTGGAACACTCACAAGATGTCACCAAAATCACTTTGTCCCTTTAAAATCTTTCAGAAAATGATGTAAATGTATTGTAAGATGAATATCGATATATATCGTATCATGAGCCGAATATCGTGTATTGTATCGTATTGCGAGATTAGTGTATCGCTACAGCCCTAGTTCACACTGTTACTGCAGTTCTTGTTTTTTTCTTACTATGTCGCAGCACTTTGTTGTCTTGCCGTTGGTTCCACACGCGAACACGTGTCCGCTCTTGTCTCTCCGGTGGACCGTAGCAATGTTGTAGCTGCAGTCCTAAACGACAGGAAGAGAAATGTCTTCATGTTTCTAGTGTGGACAGAAAAAAAACATCCATCTTCATGGACACTCAGCTGCGTGGCTTCGGTGTAAGTGTTTTACCTGGTTCGTGGCGTCGCTGCAGTGCTCCAACACCACTTTCTTCTGTACAGGAGTCTGTGGAGACAACGTGGACGGTTGTTATTTGCTCTGGATTTTAATTCATTGCCCTGTTTCAGTCTCCACGTGCTGTAACAGCGCGAACGTGCTCTACCTTGTTGGGATTTTGAAAGCTGTAGAAACTCAGGTGTGTTTGTCCGACTGATACAACATTGTCCGCCTGCTCCAGAAAGATCTCTACAGGCACGTGGTCTCGAGGTAAAAGGATGCTTTTCACTGCAGTCTCTACAATAAAAATAAATCATTTTAATCCATTTTCATTGAGCATGGATGACATATATACATTATTTTGTACACAGTCTTGTTCAGAGAACATCCAGCAACTCTTACAGTGCATTTAAATGGCTGAGCTTTAACCTTTTTTTTCTTGTAAAGACCATATGATTTCTATTACATCCTGATATTTCAAACCTTCGTACTGGAAATGGATCAACTTTTTTTTTCACTTGGCTGTAGCCTCCAGGTAAATGTGATGTTATGCAAAACAGATTTAAGATCTGTATACATTTGCAAGGAACAGGTGTTAGATTTTCTTTAAAACCATCTGCCGTTGGCCCAACTTTAGTTTTAATAAGCAGGAATAAAATGAATGCTAAAAATGATACAGGCGAACACAAAAAGCCTTTTAAAGGAATATGGCAAGACAAAACCTCCTTTCACCACACTAAAAAAAAAAAAAAATCATGTGATGTGCTTCTGTTTTTATTTCTGAGACATTGATGAAATAGAAAAAAAGATAAAATGGCCATAATAAAAGTGTAATACCCATCCACTCATATAAAGTTTGTAGTTGAACCAGATTATTTCCATTGTGGACAACAAAAATCTTCATTTACGCAGGTTAGTCCCACTGAGGTTAATATATCTTTTACAGGAGAGACCTGAGCCACCAGGAGTAATATATCTGCACCGTGATCACAGTAGAATATTTATACATTTCCTCTTTCAAGGCAGACTTTTAATTTACTTTTTTAGAGCACAACAACGAGCGAGCGAGATGCAACCGATATATTATCAGGAACTGAGCATGGTTGATTTCTATTTGCATCAGTCGTCAGTGACATTTGTAGTTAAACTGTCCGTTAATTCTTCCTGTGTACAGTAGGAACGGCGCGTCTCGAAACGTCACATCAACTTTAACGGTTACGGTGAGTTACGGTGACTGCGTGATTTTGAAATTGTCATTTAAAAAGTAAAATTAAAAAAAAAAAAAATTAAAAATCGAATAAAACTCGGAGATTTTAGTTAATACTCAAAAAATATGTTCAATTTTTCCGACTACATCCGTTAACGATGTCTGCACCTGTCGGATGAGCGACGGTTAAAACTCTCCTACCTTTGTTTGTGAACACCATCCTTGGTAAGTACGTAGACCTCCCCTGGGTCAAACTATCGACGCTTAGGAGCAACAAATATACTATCAGTGAAGTCCACATTTTCCTGAATTAAACTGAAGTGCTGCCAGAGTCACTACGAGTTTATTTAAAGGTATGGTGGGCGTTAGATTTTGAAAATATACACTCCCTCCCTCCTCCCAAAGGCTCCGCCTCCTCCTCTTCAGCCCACCCCTCGAAACCACGCCTTCACACGATTCACGACTACATGAACCGCAGGGAGGGAGGGAGGGGGGGTGGGTGGGAGTGCATTGATATTTGATGGACGTATTATGCTGCCAATGAAAGTAATGATGATCAGTACATTGATTGGTCAGAGTTATTTTCTGATTATACCCTCTAGACTGGACCAAAACGTTTCGGGTTCTTTTTGCAAACATTTTATTTCAGTGGGTACAATGGGAATGTGAAAATGTTTTCAGGCAATATTGTAAAAAGTGCTGCAAAAAATGAACACCCACCCCACCTTTAAGTGGGTGTGCTGGTCAAAAATTATAAAGGGCGGGGCTAGGACTCCCCCGGAGGAGAGGGGTCGGGCGGGGCGGGGCCAGTCTCCCCTGAGAAGAGGCGCGGGGCTCCAGATGGACCCAAGGGAACCTTGACAAAGGGAGATGAGGAAATAGCACTTTAATTGTCAAAAACGAAAATCATAGTAATAATATCTTTAATGACTGTAACCCTTTGAGGACATCTGATGAACTGGTCATGGGGGAATTCAACGGTTTTATTTTCCCCAAAGTCACAAACCAAAAAAAAAAAAAAAAAAAATCCTAAGACAGAACAGTTTTGTATTTACTGTGGCCACCTTGGGTCACTTGTTAAGTGTATGTGCAATTAAACATAATCATGGATAGATACAGCAAAAGATATTTGGTGAATTTAGCAGTCATTATTTTAATCTTGATCTGCCGGGAGTCTTCCTGCTCGAGCCGAGCTTAAATTCAATTAATTTCAATCCAGCTTCATTTTATGGAGCCCCGTTTGAGTCATAATTCAATGAATAAATGAGTCTATTATTATGAAATACAGGCATTTATTATTATGAAATATTTCCCATTATTATGATAATGGTTTCGTTTTTCATAAGAATGAGCTTTTACATAATAATGGATTCATTTTTCATAAGAATGATTTGTGTGTCAATCACAGCAGAGAGGGCGGAGCCATTTATGTGATTGGCTGCTCTTTCATTCAGGCATAAGCAACAGAACAGTGAATATCGATAGTGGGCGAGAGGTGTAATGTATATACTCCAGGCCAGTAGGTGGCAGAATGCACCACAGTTTATGGTTAAAAGTTGACATTGACTAAGAAACGTCAAGGTTTCCCGTAGCTTCAGTCCAAGCTGCCATAGCTACAATCGGACTAGGAGCGCACCTTGATGACATCACGGCCCGCTGCTAACGGGACCACACGGCCAAAACTAGTCGATGTCAGAGCGTAGAATGGAGAAGGATCAGCCAATGAGCATGCAGGTCAACCACTGGTCCGACCCAGTGGCAAAATTATTATGTAAAACCTCATTCTTATGAAAATGGAAGCAATTATGTAAAAACTAATTCTTAAATAAAAAAAGCCATTCTGAAATAAACTATTATGCATTAAACTAAGATTAAATAATAATAAAAATATATTTCATAATAATACACATATATTTAATAATAATGGGAAATATTTCATAATAATACACATATATTTCATAATAATGGGAAATATTTAATAATAATAAACATGTATTTCATAATAGTGGCAAACATTTCATAATAATGGATACATATTTGATAATAATAAACGCCTGTATTTCATAATAATAGACTCATTTATTAATTGAATTATGACCTAAATGGGGCTCCATTTCATTTTCATAGCATCTGTTACAATACAGATGCTAGTGTCTGTCGGCACTTTTCAGAGACCCAGAGCATGACCGCCTGAGCAAATATCATCAAATATCAAGCAAAGAAACAGCGGCAAGGAAAAACTCCCCCTAGCGGGAGAAAACCTTTAAGCCAAACAGTGGCGAGGGAAAACTTCCCTTTAAGAGGGAAGAAACCTTGAACAGGACCTGAATCATGAGGTGGGGACTCTCAGTCATCCACTAAATTCCCATAAAAGTCCCAAACTAAAAACTTAAAAAAATAAAAAAAAGCAATGACTGCTTACTGCCAATGTATTTGAGCTCATACACGCTTCCACTAAAGTGGGACAGTGATAAAAGTGGAGAAAAACATCATAAGGACATAAACTAATAAAAGATTCATTTTATAGTTCCAAATGTCATTTTCTGCTGCAATTTCTTTTGCAACATATTTTTTTGAGCAGCATTGTTTGTGAGAAAGGCAGCTCAAATTGATTTTTTTTTTGTTTTAAAATGTCCTTATAATGAATAATGAAGTGTTAACAGAAAAAAATCAAAATATCAGCATTAAACTAATTGCTTGTTAGCAGGTTGTTACTTTAATTGACATGAAATATTTTTCAGTGTGATTAATTTTTTAACTATAAATCTGAAGGAATGAATGTGTGGGAACTGTAATGTTTGCAACGTAACGAAATTGACCTATTGAACTTTAAATGTACATACTTGTTCTTACGAGCATGAAAACAGTCGAGAACATTTCCAGACTGAAGCACATGACGGCAGAGTCACAAAAAAAGAGTTCCTCATGACCCCAGGTCACGTGTGTCGATACAGTTTTATTTTTGTTTTCCTTTTTTTTTTTTTTTTTGCCACTTTGGTCCTGACAGCTTGTTCTGTTTAATAGTTTCATTTCTTTGTGTGAGAAAAGGCTTCTCTTTCTTTCTTTATAATAGAAATTAGCTGTATGAGCCATATTTTGTAATGCTGAAATGTTACATTTATTTTTGGGCTGTAACTGGGCTTTTCTTGGAACTGGAAGATCTGGAAACGTACACCATTATGATGGGTCAACGTCTCCTTGGACCAGAGCCATTGCACTTTGTGTTTAAAGTTTGGAGATTTTATATGACACTTTCCAATAATGTCAAAGACATGTGCTTCAGAAAGAAGTTAAAAAGACCACATGACACGAATTACCTTATAGACAGAAAAATAAAGATAAAATAGAAAGTGATTGTTAAAAACAAGGTGAATACGGCCAAATTATTAAAATAAAACCAGTTCAATGCATCAGTTAACTATATAGGATGCAGCATTAGCAGATTAACACATAAAAAATAATGTAACCAGCAAATTTAGTTAATAACTGGCATCTGAGAGTTTGTATGAAATTTGCGAACATTTATGGCGTGATTGTGCATGTCTTTCCCGTGACACCCCTAAAGTGGGTGTCCTATACTTAAAGATGAGTACCTTGTGGTGGAAATCATATGTCAAGATTCCTGCGAACATCAGTTTGATAAATGCGTTATTTACGAGAGAATCCTTTGCAAAACAGAAATACCAAAGAGCACGTATATTTCCTGGAATCATATTAGACCCAGATGGGCGGAGTCTCAAGGGAGGCCTGTGCAGGCAGATAAGAACGAGCCTCCCTTGAGAAGTGAACTGTCAGTTTTGAGGTATAAAGGCAAATCTTTCTGTTAGCACAAGTATAAAGTATGACCCCTGGTATAGTAGGGCTACACAGCTGAAAATATAATGACATTTACCCGAATATAACATCTTCACATGGTAACTATGGACGTAATTACAGCGAATGTGAGGAGAATCTTCGTCACAGCCTCCCGAAGGCTTTTTTTTTTGGTCATGTTAATTTTACACTCTACTGACTCAGCTTTGTGTTCCAGTTCAAAGTGAATCGACGAAAAAAATGGAGCTCACAGCCCATGCAATAAAAGCTTCCCAGAAGAATTTTGAAGCATTAAAAAAAGAGATGGGTGGGGGAGACTTTATCAGGTTTATCTGAAAAAGAAAATGCAGAAGGAAGAGGAAAGCTATAAGAAGCTTTTTTAATAGTGTAATTTGCATCGATATGTAGCCAGCTGTGCAGGAAGGCACATTTTTATTGTGCAGTTTATCATTTCCCCCCAGTTTTTGCTTACATTTAAAGTCAGTGTTTGCAATCAGATGATTTGGGGGGAAAGGAGGGAGAAAAAACCCCAAAAGAAGCTCAGTTAAAGCCATTAAAACGTGGCGACAACAGGCAAGAGGTGCACCACCTGCTGCACCACCAACCTTGCCCTGTTTTTCCGTTGTTTCTGGTTGGTTTGCAAACTAAAAAATGCATCTGACCAAACCATCAGCTGTGGTAATTCAGTGCATAAATGAACTCAAAATGATGTTTTAATTTGTAACAGACCGCCTCTTCAGCTGCTGAATAAAGAGTTTCAGTGTTGAAAGAATGTGATCACAGAAAGGAGTGGGGCGCGTTTGAAAACAATAGGTCTCATTTTAAGGATTGCGTAAGCAAGCAGACCAACAGAAAGTCTATTGTGACTCTCTTTAGTAAAAATGTTGAGCATGTATGAGTCGGTTTTATTTGGCTTTGTTTTCCTGTCACTGCTTGCCAGTAGATCAGCTGTTAGAAGTTCAATTCAATTCAATTCAATTTTATTTGTATAGCGTCTGTTACAATGTCAACTGTCTCTAGGCGCTTTGCAGAGACCCAGATCATGACCCCCGAGCAAATATCATTAACTAAAATTATAATATTAAATCCTAAACAAGGATAATGGCAGGTAAAAAACTCCCACAGTTGGAGAAAAAACCTTTAAGCCAAACAGAGGCAAGGAAAAACTCCACTTTAAGAGGAAGAAACCTTGAGCAGGACCTGGATCATATGGAGTCTTCCTGCTGAAGACCAGCTGGGTAGAGAAAGAAAAGAGGAGAGACAGGACAGAGAGAGGATGGAGGACAGAGAGAGGAGAGACACAAATGACTGAATGAAATGACCATATAAACATAAACATAAACAGATGGAGGTAGCAGCACTGGGATGAGATGGCCAGAGGACCAGGTCGCCGATCACCACGCCAGTCGGCACCCCAAACACAAGTGGAGGAGAACCCCGGGATGGACAGAGGATGGAACTGCAAGTCAGCATGGAAACCCAGGAAACTCTGGCCTGCAAATACACAAAGAAAAACAAAGGGGGCAAAACAGCACAACAAACCACAGGAAAGCAAAGAATATGGAGCACAGTTTCAGTAACAAGGTGCTCCCAATTAATTGTGAATGAGCTGGAGCAGGAGGAAGGGAGGAGGAAAGGGAAGGAAAGGGGGAAGAGCAGTAGAGACACCACTCAGCAGATCATGTTGGCGTCCCCCTGTAGCGTAGGCCTATAGCAGCATAGCTATGACGAAACTGTGATTAAGACGAGCTACTCTAGTCTTAGCTACTACAACTATGGTTATAACTATTAGCCCCTACACACTATAGTTTAGACTAATTGTAGGCTTTACTGAACAGAAATGTTTTCAATTTAGTTTTAAAGATAGAGATGGTGTCAGCCTCCTTAACCCAAACTGGTAGCTGGTTCCATAAAAAAGGTGCCTGGTAGCAGAAGGCCCGTCCTCCAAACCTACTTTTAGATATTCTAGGAACGACGAGTAATCCTGCACTCTGAGAGCGGAGAGCTCTATTAGGAGCATAACGTGCTATCAAGTCTTGTAAATAGCGCAGAGCTAGGCCATTAAGGGCCTAGCTCAGTAGGACACAATGCTTTTTCTTTCTTTAATTTTGCATTTTAAGCACATTACAGAACCAGGATTCTCCACCTGTCTGAACCTTCACTGCTCTCCCCTCTACCACTGTCTTCATCATCATCTTCTTCTCTGCCTGCTGCGAGGACAGACCTCCCTACAAACATGAAACACACAGGACCAATACCTGTGCCCTCCTTTTATCCCAACATAAGGTGAAACACATGGAGATGTTGATATTCTAAGCTGACTTCAAGTTAGATTTCTGGAGATGATGGTTTGAAAACGACTACGTGAGCTCGCCGCATCTCAGGAGCATCACATGATGATGAAAGTCTGTGTCATCCTGAAAATCAAGCTGAAAAATCACGCTGTCATCGCCGAAGCCTTCATTCAAGTGATGTCATGAGGAAATACCTGCGAATCACCGTATCCTTTCGGTGCCTCAACCTGACGTGCAACTCCACACCTTGACTGACTCGACTGTCTGGATCTCCTCAGGCAGTCATTTTTATGTTTCATTGAAACAAAAGTTTCAACATCACATCCTGTCAGGTTTGCGAGTCATCGGTGAAACCTCACGACTGTTTATCTTCAGACAACTGTAAAACAATCACGAGCAAACAAGCTGACTTTTTCACGACGGGAGCGGTCGGTGGGGAGAAGCGCGAGGCGGGAGAGAGGGAGAGACAAGCGAGGCTTTTGACAGAGAAAGTCACGGGAAATTCGGAGACGAGGCGCAGCTGAAGGCCTTTATTCTCTGGCAACTCAGCGCCAGTGATGACACAGCAGCAGCTGGGCTCTGAGCAGGACAGGTCCTCACAGGACAAACCAAACACCCCGTAAAACCGCAGCAAAGCATGAAAAAATAAAATCCATCCGCTCATTATCTCGAACCGCATCTTAAAAGATGAAAATTTCTGACAAATTACATAATCAATACTGTCATCAGTGCCCTATTTGGCCACTTGAACAGCAGACCTGAGTCTAACAGTTATTGTTATTGTTTTCCCAGAAGATCCTTTGACTCTTCCTACAGTTTTGGTGGCCAGTGCTGAAGCTTGGGGAGCATCTGCAAAAAATACCAACAGGTACCAATAAACCCATTTAAAAAACGATTGCTGTTATTGATCATAACCTGCAAAGTGTGATGTGAGAAGGTGACCAAACAAGGAGCTCCTTGTCAGAAACGATCCGTCCCGACCCGTTTGTGACTCACAGAGACAGCGGAGGTTGCTCCTTGTTTGCACTGATGACTGTGTGTTTAACTGAGCAAATTCAGATCCGCTGGTAATCCTCAGGATTTTTGGACTTTGACCTTTTCAGCGTTTTACGAGCAAGAGACTTGATTCTCATCCACAGTCTCCATGTAGAGGTCTTCACGGGTCCACTTTCATGGACCCGAACCCGAATGGACCCGTGAAAATTTGACCTGAAACCGACCCGACCTGAGCTATTATCATAAATCCGGGAGTCCGAACCCGAATGGACCTGCAATATTTGGACCCGGAACCGACCCAACCCGAGTCTTTAGTTTCCGACCACGAACCGAACTGAGTTACCCGAATAGAACCAAGACAATACAGCCCATAGTTGCTCATGTTAAAGTTGTCTAGCGTTGAATAAAACTTGATTTTCTTACCTAAAGTTGTCTTCTTCTACCGGTTCAGTTGCTGCATAGGCTACGTGATGTAAACAACAATAAATCCACGTCGTTATTCTCTTTGTGGATACAGATGCTATTGGTAGCAACTGCTAACGCTAATAGCCTACCCGGTCAGGACGTGTCTTCATCCAGCGTTGTCATGTTGGCGATCCGTTGTGCTTTTCAGCTGCCGGGCAAACCGCTAATAACACGCTACGGCACCACGATTGTTTCATGACAAATACACCACGTTGATGAATAATTAATTAAACTGCCCAGAGTCCTGACATTGGCTGCCACCGCCAATATCTTTACATCTCTTGAGTAAACTCGGACCCAGCCTGTCAGAGAGCACCGACTGGACCCGAGACTAACTGTACCGATTCAGACCCGAACCCGGAGTCACGTCTCTTGAATGGACCTGAGACCCGATTTGGGTTGGATCAAAACCTCGGGTTTTCAGGTTTTCAGGTTGTTCCGAAGACCTCTATCTCCATGAAAAACATTTAGGCCCCGATCGTACACCTCCCGCTTCCCGCTACCCACTACCCGCAATTTGCGGGTTTAGGAACCTCCGCTAACCGCTAATGCAATCTTCCGCTTCCCTAAAGCTATGCCGCTATGCCAACTCCCTTACTCAGATTGTAGGTGTGGCAATGGGCGTGTCTTTTGCGCTTTCCGCAAACTCTGTATCAGTTTGCGGAAAGCGCAACCCGCATGTCGGCGCGTAAAAGAGCGCGTCCAGATGGCATAAATGTGCGTCCACCTGGTCACATGTGGACGTGCTCAAACGGCTCTACCTCTCGATTACGCATCACCGTATTACTGTCAGACGTTTTTATTCTCTTGAGGTCAGAGGATGTCTGGTCAGCAGTTGTGGTGGATGTGGGAATAGTCACGGCCAGACGCGTCAGTCTGTACAGCTGTGGCATGATCTCATTCAGATGTCTGCTGTGGAGGAAACCAAGGAGATCTTTGGGACATTTCCCCTCAAAATCCGTCATGGCCGACATCACAGTCACTTCTGTTTTTAAACTGGTCAGATCATCAAATAGAGCTCAGTGGCTCTGGTGTCAAGCTGGAAAAGGTTGGATGCGGGAATTTATTTCCGATATGTCTGAAACTGTTGGTGGTCGAGGAGGGACAGGAACATTAATTGTTCCTGATCTTTAAATGCACATCCAATGATTCGTTCTGCAGTATTTTAAAAGACACATCAGCTGCGCCAAGACACACAACTGTCTCCGACTCTCAGCACCCCCTGCTGAGAACATGTTCCCGCGGTTCTGCCTGGCTGTGTTTACTGGGTGGACACCAACTATCTCGGACTTTCAGGTAGCCGATAGGAATTGTCTGTGTAAAAATATTTATACAGTGGTACCTCTACTTACGAACGTCTCTACATACGAAATTTTCAGGTTACGAAACACCTCAAAGGGGAAAATATTGCCTCTAGTTACGAAAGAAATTTCAGGAAACGAAAGGCAAAAATCCAGTAGCGCTGCTACTCGCAGCTCCCAGAGTTTACTGAACGTAAACATAGCTGTCAGCTCTGTATCTCGGTTTGAAAGCGGTGCGTCCGAGCTGCTCTGCCATTGGTTATTACTTAGCATCTTCCTGGCATCCTATTGGCTATCGCTTAGCATCTTCCTGGCATCCCATTGGCTAGCAGGGCCCCTTGTCTGTATGAGCGTAACCCAGCAACCAGGTAAACAAACAATTTTTACCTCCGCCAAGGAGGTTATGTTTTTGCCAGCGTTTATCTGTCTATCTGAAACTCAAAAGGTTATTGATGGATTTTGATTAAACTTTCAGAAGTTGTCGGAAATGTGAAAAGGAAGAACTGATTTCATTTTGGCTGTGATCGGGAAGAAATCCTGGATTCTGGATCACTTTCAAATTTTCGATAATTGTTGCGTTTAGTGGAGGTCTGCGCTCTCTGAGTGCTTTTCTAGTTCTAACATGTATTTCTTGACAGGTTTTTCATGTAATTTCATGTATTATTTATAATTTATAAAAAAAATATGTTCGAATTTTGGGGGGCTTGGAACGGATTAGAGCATTTACATGGAAAACGTGCCTCTACTTACGAACGTTTCAGGATACGAAACTACTTCCAGAACTAATTAATTTCATAAGTAGAGGTACCACTGTATGTATATATCAGTGCAGAGGAGGAGGAGGAAGGAAGAGGAGGAAGCTCTACAGCAGAGTCCCAGACGAGCTGCGCACGAGAGCTGCTCTGATCTGGATGAAAAGACGCTACATAGCGGTTAGCGGGTAGCGCTACCTGCTCTTAAAGGCAATGGCTACTGACGCACTGATTGGTTTAACAGGTGGAACGCCCTAACCACTCCCATGCATAATATAGCGGTTAGCACAGGTAAGATCGCGGGTTTAGGGAGGTGGAAGATCGCGTTCTTTGCGGGGAAATGCCCCTCCCGCTACCCGCTATCCCTTAACAGCGGCTTTAGGAGGTTTGGCGGAAGATCGGGCCCTTAGTTTTTATTTAATAAGTCTATAAAAATAATTTAATAGCTCTATGAAACAGCGCTGGGTTGTTGGGGAAGATAACCTAATAAAGTGGGGTTTTCTTTTTGACTTGTTTCCTTTGAGTTTACGTTAAGTATTTCCATGAACTGATCAAAGCCAATTTCACAGACTTGTTAGGCTCTTTGGTCTCACATCTGACGGAACTAACTCAATGACGTGTTTCATTTTCAGCCAGTCTCTACTGTACAGTATTTCACGACCCGTGCGGAGCCAGTCGGAGCCGGTCAGCTCATGTTCTGCTGACCTCCTCCAGGTCTCCATCCGTCAGTCTGCTGGAACTACGTGACTGGACGCAGCAAATGAGGGAAGTCAGACTGTCATATAGAAACAGGCCTCCTCTGAGCTGCAGAGTGTTTCTCCTTTAACCGTCTGTTTCTGTGGGGCCTGCTCCGGGGGCCGGGGGGGGCTGTAAACCTAAATGTGATATTAACCCAGGGCCTACTGTCAAATGCACGACAGAGAAACTGTCTGTCGAGGAAGATGAGCTCTGTTGAGTTCCAGCTTTTATTGTTTTATTGTTCCTTTGTTGAAACTCTTTTGTCATTTTCTTTCATCTGGTGGTCCAATGGATAATCCATTAAGAACAATAATGACCTTTGTTCCGAGACCGTTGTTCATTTTAATGCCTGGTACAACTAAAGGTACATTTGTTTGGACAAACATAACGATAACCACAAAGATTACTCATAAGAGTTTTATTTAAGAGCTGATACCTTACCATTTTCCATGGTTTTCTTGATTATAACCTAAATCACTTAAGTTTTTACATCAATAGCTATGGTGTTGTACTGCCAAAAACACTGCTTTTATGCATTCAGTGTTTTCTTTTCTGTCTGTTTTAGTCACATGATGACGTTTAGTGGTACCAGGTATTAAAATGAACAAGAAAGTGAAGAAAAAATGGTGGTCTGATAATTTTTTCCATGACTGTAGGGCGAAAAAGGTTTTATACATACAGACTTCAAATCTTTAATTACTTCTGCTCTCGGGCTGTAAACACGTCACGTCTGCAATATATTTATTCTATATTACGTAGCATTTATTGCTTAACTTCTGTTTGTGTATTGATGGGAGCTCTGACGTGCTTCCGTATATCTGGACGGAGCAGGATGCAAATGATCCCTCTGTTTAAACCTAAACTACTTTTTTACTCCGTAAAGGCTGACTGTGCTGGGTCTGTGGTTTCACACCTAAACTGACCACATCACTATGAAAGAACGCCTTATTTGTTCCGTAATTCATCGTAACTGTATAACCCTCTTGTAGTGTAGTTTTGTTTTTTTTTTCTTGACTTTTTATTTTGTTGCTCCAGTTCTTTTGTGAAAGAGGATTCCAGATGTTTAACAGCTTCGCCCCTTCTTTGTTGTATTCCTCTGTTTATGACGCAGTAAATGTTTATGGTGGTGATGGTTCTGGACTGCAGCCAGACTGTTTTACCTCCCAGACTCCGCCACTGAATCGTCCCGCGGAGCGTGCAAAAGAACATTCTGGCATCGTGCCGCTGAAATATATAAGAGCCTTCCCTGAGAAGGATGCCATCTGGATTGCAGCACATTTTGCCCCAAAAATTATTAGACATTTTTACAGGTCATCCACGTCGTGCTGTTAAACTGCACACTTGATCCCAGAATTTCATCTTTTACATGTTGCGCTGAAGATAATGAATTCCCTATGTTGAGAAGTGTTATTGTTATATTACCCAGACACTTACATTCCCTCACATTCTTGGACAAGCTCCTGGTATGTATTTAGAAGTGGTGTTAGCTTAAAGGGGATGTTATGCAGAAGTGTGCACTTTGCTCTGATTCTGGGACAGACAGCTGCAAGAGTAAAAACATTTCAGTCAACCCACTCTCCGGTCACAACACAGTTCATGGTTTGGTGGCTCGCAGACAACACCTACGCTCAGATATTGGGAAAAATGCACAACCACCCTTTTCCTCTGTCTGCACACTATCTTCTGGCCACAAGTGCCCAAAAAAAAAAAAAAAACATAAAAAAATAAACATGGGGATAAAGATTACAGGCTATTTTAGTCTTAACCACTTTTTTCCCTGCTGAACTATCATCTGGAAGCTCTCAACATACTTTCAATTGTGATAACAAGTTTATAATAAGGACTTTTAAGTAGACCTGTTCACCATCATTTAATCCAGCTCAGTCTCTGCCCTCTAGTGGCCATAAGATGGTGCTGCTTCACAGACTTTTTTTTTTTCCTGCACTTTTTTACTCTGGCTCTTTAGTTTCAAACTCAAGGACCACAACAAGACCACAACAAAAACTCTGTTAGCAATGAAAAACATGAAATGGGACAGTCTGGAACGCTGATTTTAAAGGATAGAGCTCAACAAGCCTGGAACATGGACTGGTGGGACACGAACCGTGACTCAAACACAAGCCGGCTTCATGAGGACTGCAAACCTCTGAACATTCGGCCTCGTTCAGATTTCAGCCTGGCCACATGAGAAAGATCACCTGACCTCTGAAACCCCACTCGGTTGTGCCCCTGGTTTAACCGGCAGCTGAAGTTTGTCCTCTAGAGGTGGGCGGATCGATCTAGATATCGATAATATCGATACCAATGCTGGTATTGATATCGAACAATACTCTTGTAAAAAGATCCATACTCAAGCTTTTTTTCTTTTTCTTTTTTTTCTTTCAAACAGATAGCATCCAGGTAGATCAGAGTGGTCATCTTCAGCATCAACTCATATTAACTTTCAAAGTACATGTTACTTAAGTTATATATTACTGGAGCCAACTCAAAAAAATATAATTAAGACCTTGAAATAACCCAGTATATGCCATGTATCCCATTGAAAGGTGTTTGTTATGTAACATAAAATAACATTAGATAATCCTTTATTTATCCCACGACGGGGAAATTTTTAAAGTTAAAATAACAGGAAAGTGCACACAGTGCAAAAAAATTATTGAAGTATTGAAAGATATAATATAAAGATTATGAACAGTAATTCAAATCCAAGGAATATTCACACAGAAATGTTGAAGACAAAGTCTGATGAAATTCTACTCTTGGCCTTAACAAAATAATCCAAAGACAAATATCACAAAAGTTCATGATAGATGAAGCTTGATATAAAAAAGTATCGGTATCGGTATCGGTATCGGCGATACTGGCTCTGTATTTACTTGGTATCGGATCAATACCAAAATTCCAAGTATCGCCCAGCTCTATTGTCCTCGTCTCCCTGAGTGACTCCTCCAAAAAAATATCCCACCAACCACTGGGGGTCGCTTTTTCTGTGTGTTTGCTCGAACCTGATACAGGTACGTTTTTAAAATAAAGAGGCCAAGTGGTTCCTTTAACTCAATATGACGCATATCCCACCCTGCACACTCATTTAGTTTATATTAAGCTCCATTTAGGCCCATGGCGGGTGTTGCATATATATTAAAAACCAGTAGAAAAATACACGTGAGGCTTTTGATCCTTTCATTATATTAATTCTAGTCTAATAACTATATTTGTAGTCTTCATCTTTCTAACTCTTAGCTTCTGCATTGTCATATGACAGATTTTAGAGACTGTTTAGACTACGGTATTATTCCCGTCCGATACGCATCAGATGATGGCCAAAGGCGGAGCTGTTGACCAGCCCGTGCCGCGACCCCAAAGGCTGGCATCCAAGCATGCGGTGAATTGGCAGGAGCGGGGGCTTGGTTGCGCCCTTAATAAAAGGACAGCTGGTTTTTGTTTCCTGTTTCATAACCCCTAGCTCCATCTCTCTGAACCACAGGGAGGGGACACGGCCCCCTCCCCAACCCACTCCCGTGGGATGGGATCCAGGTACTGACAACGGGCAGATTTGTACCAGCACGGACCACCCTTTCATTGGCGCCTTACTTCAGTGCACAATCCCACCACACCACCAAGTCCCCTTCACACTGAGCTGTTCTCTGGTAGCACATTTAACATTGAATTTCTGCTGCTGGACTTGAAAAGTACATTCAGTCATAAGTCTGTATGTGATTCTGGTCCAGTGTTCTCATAACCATCATTTACATTTTTAAACTTTAGTTTCTTGCCCTAGCATCCTCATATCTCATCTAATAGAACAGCTCTATTAACCTGAGCGGGGTTTGAACCCCTGATCTTCTGCACCAAATCCAGAACTGCACCAGCAGTTTAATCCACTGAGCTATCCAGTGATGGTGGATGATGTCACAGAGAGGACATATGATCACAACTGAATGGGCTGAACTACCAGGAGACAACATGTTCAAGACACCTGCAGATACCTGGGGCTCGTCAGAAGGCGGCACGGAGGTGGACCACAACCTGATACCTCCAGAAGGTCTTGAAGAGTCAGTTGGTCCAGGTTATCAACATCTATGTCCTACTACTGGAAGTTGAATTAAAGTCAACCAGTCTTTGACAAAATGGAGCATTAGCAATATTTTCTCATTTGTTCTGATGGACCATCCAGACAGGTCTGGAGTCCTGTACTTGGACCATGACAGTAATAATAATTTAATATAGAAGTTTTGAATCAAAACATTTACATCTATTTTTTCCCTCTTTATATGTAATTGTAATAAAATGAACAACTAATCGGTGATAATGTCGTTTAATAAAATCAAGTTTAATAAAAGTAGTTGCGTGCTGTAACCACAGGAGGGCAGTCTGCACAGCATTTTATATTCAGTAATGTCTGTTTTCTGCCATCTAGTGGCCATAAGTGGTAACGACACATATTGTAAAGTTGATAGAATTATATACAGAAAAGACTTCCTTTAATACTTTTAAAAATAAATGTCCTGTGAGCTTTCTTCGTATTTAACAAAGACAACACAACGTGTATTTGTCTGATTTGATTGCAAATTGGCATAAAATAATAATAGATTGATTGAACACATTATCAACCAAGAAGTCAAATTAGAGTCTTCCAGTTTTTGGTGCGACTACTAAAATCATGACAAATGTTTAATTAGCATTAGCTCGCTGTTCATTACTTCAGATGCACCATTGTCAGACTTGAACAATAATAATAAATACATTTAAATGAGTCTAGAAGATTTAAACAAATTACCTTTGCCCTAGTATATATGTAAGCACAGTCTGAAATATACTAAAGAAACTATACAATAAAGTACGTAATAAATGATAAGATGTGAAATAAAATCAACAGAAACCATTGTAGTTTCATGCTGTGACCACAAGAGGGAAGTCTGTCCTCATAATCAAACTCACCAGACATCAAACTACTAGTTCAGAGCACATATAACATAGAAACCTTGTTCAAGTACAATTGGTATTTCTGGATATTTTTTTTTTATTAAACAAAAAACACAAAATGTGGATTTGTGATGGAAAAATGTGAGACAGTTAAACAGCTTGGACACATTAACTCACTGAAAGAGTAAACCATTGGAAGTAGAATTACAGCCCATCAGTTTCAGGCAAAATGTGGCATGAGCAATATTTTCATTTGTTCTGATGTGTCATCAATAGTCATCTAAAGTTAAGGATTGGACAACATAAAGGATTGTAGGATTGTAGTTTCGTGTTGTAACCACAAGAGGGCAGTCTATCCTCATAATCAAACTCACCAGACATCAAACTACTAGTTCAGACTACGTTTAACATAGATACTTTGTTCAAGAACAAATGGTATTTCTGATGTTTTGTTTTTTTCTCTTTCTCTTAAACAACCTGATTATCAATAAGACTATTTCTGTAGTGATGATCTTCTTGACGTCTCCAATTCTGATTGTTTAATGACAAGAAAGAAAGGTCCAGTTTAAGTAATTGTACTCCATATTTAAATTTAAACCACAGAAATGATGATTACAGAATTAGATGTAGGTGGATAATTCACTATACCACCAATAGTCCTCTAGTTAGATAAGTACAGTGATAATAATATAATCCTGAAGTTTTAATACAAAACAAACTCTCTCTGCCCCCTCAGAATGTACATACACTCGGTAATAAATGAATAAAATGAAATACTCAAAGGCGATAATGCCATTCAATAAAATCAAAAGTTTAATGAAAGTAGTTTTTTGCTGTGACCACAAGAGGGCAGTCTGCACAGCTTGGGATATTCAGTCATGTGTTTTCTGCCATCTAGTGGCCATAAATGGTAACTATACAAATTGTAAAGTTGGTAGAATGATATACAGAAAATACTTCCTGTAACTCTTTTCAAAATAAATGTCGTATGAGCTTTCTTCGTACTTAACAAAGACAACACAACGTGTATTTGATTTGATAGCAAACTGGCATCAAACAATAATGGATTAAACACGTTATCAACTAAGAAGTCAAATTAGAGTCTTCCAGTTTTTGGTGCGACTACTAAAATCACGACAAATGTGTCTTTAGCATTTGCTAGCTGTTCATTACTTCTGATGTACCATCATTAATAATGTAAATGTATAATATTTTTTATAGCCACCTCATGAAAAGTGCATTTTTGTCCTCAGCGGTATGAGTGTGGCTGATATTAGTACTGACGCCAAAGGGTCATTTGTAGGGGCCAAAAGTCATTATCCTTGTAGAAATACCTGTTTAAAAAAAATAGATTTGAAAAAAGACACAACCTGAGGGTCTCACAGACATTTTTCTCTTTTTAACCGTAGCAGCGCGGTTGTGTACCTGAATTGGCAGTCGGAGCCCAAACAGATGTTTCTGGAGACAGGTGGTCCCGCCAAGAGAAATGGGTCCACCCAGTTAAATGACACGTGTTTACTATACATTCAATATAATGTGATACAACTACAATCACAACTGGTTCCAAGCACAGTCACTTCTAAAAACCAAGTTATCATAGAGAAACTCTGATTAAAAAAAAAAAAAAAAATCACAACTTAAAAAAAACAAAAAACAACATCTTTCTGTAAAATCACAAATTTAGCAAAACTGCAGTATTGCAGCTTTTTGGGTTAAAAACTAATTTTGTCATAAAATCTCAGATTTCGTAACTTTTTGACACAAAATCATGACCTTCTTCCATTATTGCAAATCCTGGTAAACTGTAACGTTATATCCTATAATCACAACATTTTACAAAATATTGACTTTTTAGGTGACAGAAAGTTATGTGTAACTTATATTTCAACTTTTTGTCCTAAAAATCTGATTCCAAGAAAAAAAAACTTTTGTGTATATGTACAATCATATAAATACATACACACACACACACACACACACACACACACACACACACACACCACATATATATATATATATACTACTCAAGAAAATTACAGGAACACATTGTAATCAGAGTATAACATAAAGTCAATTAAACTTCTGGGATATTGATTTGGTCAGGTAAGTAGCAGAGGGGGTTGTTAATCAGTTTCAGCTGCTTTGGTGTTAATGAAATTAACAACAGGTGCACTAGAGGGGCAACAACGAGACGTTCCATCAAAACAGGAATGGTTTAACAGGTGGAGGCCACTGACATTTTTTTCCCCTCCTCATCTTTTCTGACTCTTCTTCACCAGTTTTGCATTTGGCTAAGGTCACTGTCACTACTGTTAGCATGAGGCGATACCTGGACCCTACAGAGGTTGCACAGGCAGTCCAACTCCTTCAGGATGGCACACCAATACGTGCCATTGCCAGAAGGTTTGCTGTGTCTTTCAGCACAATCTCAAGAGCATGGAGGAGATTCCAGGAGACAGGCAGTTACTCCAGGAGAGCTGGACAGGGCCGTAGAAGGTCTACAACCCATCAGCAGGACCGGTATCTGCTCCTTTGTGCAAGGAGGAGCAGGAGGAGCACTGCCAGAGCCCTACAAAATGACCTCCAGCAGGCCACTGGTGTGAATGTCTCTGACCAAACAATCAGAAACAGACTTCATGAGGGTGGCCCGAGGGCCCGACGTCATCTAGTGCGCCCTGTGCTCACTGCCCCGCACCGTGGAGCTCGATTGGCATTTGCCACAGAACACCGGAATTGGCAAGTCCGCCACTGGTGCCCTGTGCTTTTCACAGATGAGAGCAGGTTCACCCTGAGCACATGTGACAGACGTGAAAGGGTCTGGAGAAGCCCTGGAGAACGTTATGCTGCCTGTAACATCTTTACATCGTACAGGCTAGACAATGGCACCCTGACTGCCATTAGGTATCGGGATGAAATCCTTGCACCCATTGTCAGACCCTGTGCTGGTGCAGTGGGTCCTGGGTTCCTCCTGGTACACGACAATGCCCGACCTCATGTGGCAAGAGTATGCAGGTAGTTCCTGGAGGATGAAGGAATTGATACCATTCATTGGCCCCCATGCTCGCCTGACCTAAATCCAGCAGAACTCTGGGACATTATGTTTCGATCCATCCGATGCCGCTAGGTTGCACCTCAGACTGTCCAGGAGCTCAGTGATGCCCTGGTCCAGATCTGGGAGGAGATACCCCAGGACGCCATCCGTCGTCTCATTAGGAGCATGCCCCGACATTGTCAGGCATGCATACACACACGTGGGGTCATACAAATTACTGAATACCATTTTGAGTTGCTGAAATGAAATTTCAGTAAAATGGACTAGCCTGCCGCATCATTTTTTCACTGTAATTTTTGGGGTGTCTTTGAATTCAGCCCTCTGTAGGTTGATCATTTTCATTTCCATCAAAGGATGTGGCATCCTTTTGTTCCTAACGCATCACCAGTCCATATCAGTATAAATAAACACCATGATTTTTTTCCCCATTAAGATCTGATGTGTTTTCAAAGTGTTCCTTTAAAGCCTAGTAGCTCTATGACGTCAAATAGAAACCTCGGTGTGAGCGATGGAGGGTTTATAAGGGAGTCACCTGGAATAGCTCTATGACATCATATTAAAGCCTCGGTTGGAGCGTTGGAGGATTTATAACAAAGTCCACCTGGAGTAGCTCTATGACATCATATAGAAGCCTCGGTGTGAGCGATGGAGGATTTATAACAGAGTCCACCTGGAGTAGCTCTATGATATCATATAGAAACCTCGGTGTGAGCGTTGGTGGATTTATAAGGGAGACACCTGGAGTAGTTCTATGACATCATATAGAAGCCTCTGTGTGAGCAATGGAGAATTTATAAGGGAGTCACCTGGAGTAGCTCTATGACGTAATATAGAAACCTCAGTGTGAGCGTTGGAGGATTTATAAGGGAGTCACCTGGAGTAGCCCTATGACGTCATATAGAAACCTCGGTGTGAGCGTTGGAGGATTTATAAGGGAGTCACCTGGAGTAGCTCTATGACATCATATAGAAGCCTCAGTGTGAGCGTATGAGGATTTATAAGGGAGTCACCTGGAGTAGCATTATGACATTATATAGAAGCCTCGGTGTGAGCGTATGAGGATTTATAAGGGAGTCACCTGGAGTAGCTCTATGACGTCATAGAGAAGCCTCGATGTGAGCGTTGGAGGATTATAAGGGAGACACCTGGAGTAGCTCTATGACATCATATAGAAGCCTCAATGTAAGCGTATGAGGATTTATAAGGGAGTCACCTGGAGTAGCTCTATGACGTCATATAGAAACCTCGGTGTGAGCGATGGAGAATTTATAAGGGAGTCACCTGGAGTAGCTCTATGACGTCATATAGAAACCTCGGTGTGAGCGTTGGAGGATTTATAAGGGAGTCACCTGGAGTAGCTCTATGACATCATATAGAAGCCTCAGTGTGAGCGTTGGAGGATTTATAAGGGAGTCACCTGGAGTAGCTCTATGACGTCATATAGAAGCCTCGATGTGAGCGTTGGAGGATTTATAAGGGAGACACCTGGAGTAGCTCTATGACATCATATAGAAGCCTCAATGTAAGCGTATGAGGATTTATAAGGGAGTCACCTGGAGTAGCTTTATGTCGTCATATAGAAGCCTCGGTGTGAGCGTTGGAGGATTATAAGGGAGTCACCTGGAGTAGCTCTATGACATTATATAGAAGCCTCAATGTGAGCGATGGGGGATTTATAAGGGAGTCACCTGGAGTAGCATTATGACATTATAGAGAAGCCTCGGTGTGAGCGTATGAGGATTTATAAGGGAGTCACCTGGAGTAGCTCTATGACGTCATAGAGAAGCCTCGATGTGAGCGTTGGAGGATTATAAGGGAGTCACCTGGAGTAGCTCTATGACATCATATAGAAGCCTCGGTGTGAGCGATGGGGGATTTATAAGGGAGACACCTGGAGTAGCTCTATGACATCAGCTGACAAAGGAGATCAAAGTAGCTAAGAGGAGCTACAGTGAGAAGCTTAAAAACAGCCTAATAGCCAACGACCCTGCATCAGTTTGGAGAGGCCTGCAACACATCACCAACTACAGGAGACCATCCCCCCACCCGGTGGAAAACCCCAGACTGGCAGACGACCTGAACAGCTTCTACTGTAGGTTTGAGAATCCCCCATTCACACCTCTCAACCACACAAAAGGACTACCTGCAACACCCTCTCCTCCCCCCCTCCACCCAGACCCCCCACCTGCACTAAGGATCTGTGAGGTGGATGTGTGTCGGCTCTTTCAGAAACAGAAGATCAGGAAGGCTCCAGGACCTGATGGTGTGTCCCCCTCCTGCCTGAGAGTCTGTGCTGACCAGCTGGCACCCATCTTCACCCAGATCTTTAACCGATCTCTGGAGCTGTGTGAAGTGCCCTCCTGCTTCAAGCGCTCCATTATCATCCCCGTGCCCCCAAGAAGCCCTCCATCACAGGATTAAATGAACTACAGGCCTGTCGCTCTGACATCTGTGGTCATGAAATCCTTTGAGAGACTGGTGTTGAGCCACCTGAAGTACATTACAGGACCCCTGCTGGACCCCCTGCAGTTTGCCTACAGGGCAAACAGGTCGGCGGACGATGCAGTCAACATGGGGCTGCACTACATCCTGCATCACCTCGACCCCCCAGGGATGTACGCGAGGGTCTTGTTTGTGGATTTCAGCTCGGCCTTCAACACCATCATCCCTGAAATCCTCCACCGGAAGCTCGCCCAGCTCACCGTGCCTGCCTTACCAGCTTCCTGACTGACAGGCAGCAGCAGGTGAGGCTGGGGGGCATCACTTCGAGCATCCGGACCATCAGCACTGGCGCCCCCCAGGGGTGTGTCCTCTCCCCACTGCTCTTCTCCCTCTACACAAATGACTGCACCTCAGGGGACCCTTCTGTGAAACTCCTGAAGTTTGCGGACGACACCACTGTCATCGGTCTGATCCGGGACGGTGATGAGTCTGCTTACAGACGGGAGGTGGAACAGCTGGTCCACTGGTGTAGTCAGAACCACCTGGAGCTGAACCCGCTCAAGACTGTGGAGATGACAGTGGACTTTAGGAGAAGCCCCCCGACACTCCCCCCCCTCACCATCCTCAACAACACAGTGTCTACTGTGGACAACTTCAGGTTTCTGGGATCCACTTTCTCTCAGGACCTGAAGTGGACTTCCCACATAGACACTGTCCAGAAGAAGGCCCAGCAGAGGTTGTACTTCCTGCGACAGCTCAGGAAGTTTAACCTGCCACAGGAGCTGCTGACCATCTTCTACACTGCCATCATCCAGTCTGTCCTCTGCTCCTCCATCACTGTCTGGTTTGGATCAGCCACTAAGAGGGACCGGGCCAGACTGCAACGGACAATCAGGTCTGCAGAGAGGACCATCGGTGCTGACCTTCCCTCCATCCAGGACTTGTACCAGTCCAGGGTCAGGAAACGGGCAGCTAACATCTCTGCAGACCCCTCACATCCCGGACACAGGACTGTTCCAGCTCCTCCCCTCTGGTAGGCGTTACAGAGCACTGTTTCGCCAAAACCAGCCGACACAGAGACAGTTTCTTTCCTCAGGCTGTCGCTCTGATGAACTCTTAACAGTCACAGAGTGTCAGAAGAACCACAAAATTGCACAAAAATGCCATAACATGTTGGCCTCTGTCAGGTTGGTATATTGTTGTATATTGTTGTATATATTGTGCCAGTAATTGTTATATTTTATTTAATTTCATTCAAATTGTACAGAGCGCTTAGTAACCGGATATAAATTCCTTGTTTATGTGCACAAACTTGGCCAATAAAACTGATTCTGATTCTGATTCTGATTCTGATCATATAGAAGCCTCGGTGTGAGCGATGGGGGATTTATAAGGGAGACACCTGGAGTAGCTCTATGACATCATATAGAAGCCTCGGTGTGAGCATTGGAGGATTATAAGGGAGTCACCTGGAGTAGCTCTATGACGTCATATAGAAGCCTCGGTGTGAGTGTTGGAGGATTTATAAGGGAGTCACCTGGAGTAGCTCTATGACGTCATATAGAAGCCTCGGTGTGAGCGTTGGAGGATTTATAAGGGAGTCACCTGGAGTAGCTCTATGACATCATATAGAAGCCTCGGTGTGAGCGTTGGAGGATTTATAAGGGAGTCACCTGGAGTAGCTCTATGACGTCATATAGAAGCCTCGGTGTGAGCGATGGGGGATTTATAAGGGAGTCACCTGGAGTAGCTTTATGATGGCATATATATGCCTAGGTTGGAGCGTTGGAAGACTTATAAGGGAGAAGCCTGGAGTAGCTCTATGACATCATATAGAAGCCTCAGTGTGAGCGTATGAGGATTTATAAGGAAGACACCTGGAGTAGCTCTATGATGTCATATAGAAGCCTCAATGTGAGTGTATGAGGATTTATAAGGGAGACACCTGGAGTAGCTCTATGACATCATATAGAAGCCTCAATGTGAGCGTATGAGGATTAAAAGGGAGAAACGTGGAGTAGCTCTATGATGTCATAGAGAAGCCTCGGTGTGAGCGTATGAGGATTTAAAAGGGAGAAACGTGGAGTAGCTCTATGATGTCATATAGAAGCCTCGGTGTGAGTGATGGAGAATTTATAACAGAGTCCACCTGGAGTAGCTCTATGACATCATATAAAACCTCGTTGTGAGCATTGGAGGATTATAAGGGAGTCACCTGGAGTAGCTCTATGACATCATATAGAAGCCTCGGTGTGAGCGATGAGGGATTTATAACAGAGTCCACCTGGAGTAGCTCTATGACGTCATATAGAAGCCTCTGTTGGAGCGTTGGAAGACTTATAAGGGAGACGCCTGGAGTAGCTCTATGACATCATATAGAAGCCTCAGTGTGAGCGTATGAGGATTTATAAGGAAGACACCTGGAGTAGCTCTGTGACGTCATAAAGAAGCCTTGGTGTGAGCATTGGAGGATTTATGAGGGAAACACCTGGAGTAGCTCTATGACATCATATAGAAGCCTCAATGTGAGTGTATGAGGATTTATCAGGGAGACACCTGGAGTAGCTCTATGATGTCATATAGAAGCCTCGGTTGGAGCGTTGGAGCGTTGGAGGATTTATAAGGGAGACACCTGGTGTAGATCTATGACGTCATATAGAAGCCTCGGTTGGAGCGTTGGAGGATTTATAAGGGAGACACCTGGAGTAGCTCTATGACATCATATAGAAGCCTCGGTGTGAGGGTATGAGGATTTGTAAGGGAGACACCTGGAGTAGCTCTATGACATCATATAGAAACCTCGGTGTGAGTGATCGGAGAATTTATAAGGGAGTCACCTGGAGTAGCTCTATGACATCATATAGAAGCCTCGGTGTGAGGGTATGAGGATTTGTAAGGGAGACACCTGGAGTAGCTCTATGATGTCATATAGAAGTCTCGGTGTGAGCGATGGAGGATTTGTAACAGAGTCCACCTGGATTAGCTCTATGACGTCACATAGAAGCCTCGGTGTGAGTGATGGAGGTTTCATAAGGGAGACACCTGGAGTAGCTCTATGACGTCACATAGAAGCCTCGGTGTGAGTGATGGAGGTTTCATAAGGGAGACACCTTGAGTAGATCTATGACGTCATATAGAAGCCTCAGTGTGAGCGATGGAGGATTTATAACAGAGTCCACCTGGAGTAGATCTATGACATCATATAGAAGCCTCGGTATGAGAGATCGAAAATTTATAAGGGAGTCACCTGGAGTAGCTCTATGTCGTCATATAGAAGCCTCGGTGTGAGCGTTGGAGGATTTATAAGAGAGTTACCTGGAGTAGCATTATGACATCATATAGAAGCCTCGGTGTGAGGGTATGAGGATTTATAAGGGAGTCACCTGGAGTAGCTCTATGACATCATATAGAAGACTCTGTGAGTGTTGGAGGATTTATAAGGGAGTCACCTGGAGTAGCTTTATGATGTCATATAGTAGCCTCGGTGTGAGCGTATGAGGATTTATAACAGAGTGCACTTGGAGTAGCTCTATGTCTTCATATAGAAGCCTCGGTTGGAGCGTTGGAGGATTTAAAAGGGAGACACCTGGAGTAGCTCTATGACATCATATAGAAGCCTCTGTGTGAGCGTTGGAGGATTTATAAGAGAGTTACCTGGAGTAGCATTATGACATCATATAGAAGCCTCGGTGTGAGGGTATGAGGATTTATAAGGGAGTCACCTGGAGTAGCTCTATGACATCATATAGAAGCCTCAGTGTAAGAGTTGGGGGATTTATAAGGGAGACACCTGGAGTAGCTCTATGACGTCATATAGAAGACTCTGTGAGTGTTGGAGGATTTATAAGGGAGACATCTGGAGTAGATCTATGAGATCATATAGAAACCTTGGTGTGAGCGATTGAGAACTTATAAGGGAGTCACCTGGAGTAGCTCTATGAGGTCATATAGAAGCCTCGGTGTGAGCGTATGAGGATTTGTAAGGGAGACACCTGGAGTAGCTTTATGATGTCATATAGTAGCCTCGGTGTGAGCGTATGAGGATTTATAACAGAGTCACCTGGAATAGCTCTATGACATCATATAGAAGCCTCGGTGTGAGCGATGGAGAATTTATAACAGAGTCCACCTGGAGTAGATCTATGACATTATATAGAAGCCTCGGTGTGAGCAATCGAGAATTTATAAGGGAGTCACCTGGAGTAGCTCTATGTCGTCATATAGAAGCCTCAGTGTGAGCGATAGAGGATTTATAACAGAGTCACCTGGAGTAGCATTATGACATCATATAGAAGCCTCTGTGTGAGCGTTGGAGGATTTATCAGAGAGTTACCAATTCAATTCAATTCAATTTTATTTATATAGCGTCTGTTACAATGACAATTGTCTCTAGGCGCTTTACAGAGACCCAGAGCATGACCCCCGAGCAAATATCATCAACTAAGATTATATAATTAAATCCAATCAATGATAATGGCAGGTAAAAAACTCCCACGTAGGGAGAAAAAAAACCTTTATACCAAACAGTGGCAAGGAAAACTCCACTTTAAGAGGAAGAAACCTTGAGCAGGACCTGGCTCATATGGGGGGACCTTCCTGCCGAAGGCCAGCCGGGTAGAGAAAGAAAAGAGGGGAGACAGGACAGAGAGAGGATGTAGGACAGAGAGAAGATGGAGGACAGAAAGAGGATGTAGGACAGAGAGGAGAGCACAGAAAAAGTAAAAAATAATAATAAAGAAGTAGTGGATTGTTGTTGTAGGGTGAATGCAAGCGAGCTATGGAGGGCCTTGGGCGTGTGGTCAGCGTAATGAGCCATGATAGGCTCTTGAGTATCAGTAATGTGCGGGTGGGTGTAGGTGAGGTGTGTGAGAGAAGGGGGAGGAGGGGAGGAGGGGGTTTGGGTTTAAAAAGAGAAGGGTAGGATTTCAAGCAAAAGGATGCAAATATAAACATAAACAGATGGAGGCGGAGCACTGGATGAGATGGCCAGAGGCCAGGTCGCCGATCACCACGCCAGTCGGTACCCCAAACACAAGTGGAGGAGAACCCCGGTGGCCAGAGGATGGAACTGCAAGTCAGCATGAAACCCAGGAAACTCTGGCCTGCAAATACACAAAGAAAAAAAAGGGGGGCAAAACAGCACAACAAACCACAGGAAAGCAAGAATATGGAGCAC